>JAENPR010000570.1:0-410658 GCA_018135685.1 Themeda triandra | reverse complement strand
TCACTCTTCGGTCATCTCGTTTTGCTTCAAGGCATGTTTGTTCCATATGGGCTTTGAGGTCTGCTAATTCGGCTGCTGCGTAGGCGTTTGTTTCGCAGTCGTGAGCCATAAGCACATTGCCTCTGAGAGAAAGAATGCCCTTTGATGTTGGCATTTTAACACTAGATATTCGTAGTGAGGGACAGCCATGAACTTTGCGATCCCCGGTCGACCGAGTATGGCGTGGTAAACGCCTTCTCTCAAGCCGCCACAATGAAGCCGACGTAGTCTTTTTTGAAGTGTTGTCTTGTTCCGGAACGAGAACGGGTAGAGTTATTTTTCCCAATGGCATTGAAGGTTTAATGGCATGACTCCCCGTAATGGTGAGTCGTAAGGTTTGAGATCTTCGATTTTTAAACCTAGCTCGAAACGCTTGTAGGAATAGAATGTTTAAAGCACCGCCATCTATGAGTACTTTTCCATATGTATATGATTAACGATCGGGTCGAGTACCAAAGGAATCGCCCAAGATCTCATATTTGCCCACATGTCGGCTCTGTTAAAGGTTACCGGTTGTTCCGACCAGGCCGGAGCTTTAATGTCTGTATTTGGTCCATCGGACTTAGCGATTGCCATGATCCTCCTTTTTAGTAACTTTTGTCCCGCGGAGTTTTCGAGACCAACTTTGCCGCCAAAATCATGGGCGACAAGTGTTTGGTGGGCTCGTTGAACCGATGCCGAGGATCTTTGTCGCTGTCTTCTTCTTCTTCCTCGGCCTTGTCCTTCCTTCGGGCCGTTTTTCCTTACTTTGTTTTATTAATCTCTCGTTTCTTGGCGGCTGCCTCTGAAAATTCTTTGGAATCCGTTGTTGTTTCGGCCCTTTGGGGTTGCACCCCTGAAGGACCCAAACAGGAGATAAAGGAAATGCGAGACTACGAAAAACGAAATGAACAACACGAACCTTATATTCCTTGCGCTCCTAAGCAAAAACGCACGGAGTCCGTAAGTCCCCTACATCATCCCCCAGGGGTCTACTTATAGGAAGCCGCGTTACATTTTGTACAAGAATGCCCTCGGCAACCCTAATTTCAACGCATGTGAGCACCGACACGGGGCGTACAAGTAAATGGACCGAGGGCCCACCTATGTCGGTCAACCACCGACCAGACGCACGTCGGGCTCGTCTCCGCCGCCCGCCGAATGCGTCCGGTCTCGGCCGAATGCGCGCCTGCTCGCGCTATCGGGATTTCCTCCCCGGCGCCCGTCGGGCGCCGGATGCACGCCTTCCCGTTTATCGGGGCTCCCGCCCGGCGACGGGGCCGGATACGCGCCTTCCCGCTTTATCGGGGCTTCCGCCCGCGGCGGGACGCCGGATGCGCGCCGTCCCAGCGCTATCGGAGCTTCCGCCCGGGCGCCGGAAAGTCGGTGCGCTTCCCGCGCCATCGGGCTTCCGCCGGCGCCGGACGCCGATGCGCGCCGTCCCCGCGATCGGGGTTTCCGACCCGCGACACCGGATGCGCGCCGTCCCCGCTATCGGGGGTTTCCGACAGCACCGACCCCGGATGCGCGCCGTCCCGCGCGCTTATCGGGGGTTTCCGATGGCGCCGACATCGGATGCGCGCCTTCCCCGCTATCGCCCGCGCTGCGCACATTAAACACATGAGGCGTATACGATTAGGGGACAAAGGGTGGCCAATTCCACTCCCGCCCCCAACGAGCCCTCCGGTCTTGCCCGAAAGGGCGGTCCCTTCCGGCAAGGCCGGCAATATATCGCTATGCCGAATGTGGCCGCGCCGAATGTGCAAGCGCCGCCCCTAGGATGAGGAGACGAAATTAATTTTTTTTTTGCCTCGATTCGCGTGAACCGACGCGTCGGCTCCCCACGGCCGCCCGCCTATAAAAGGCGAGGCGCGCGGAGGAGCACTTAGCTCAAATGCGCGCCGCCACTCACGCATTCGAGGTTCACTTTCGGTCTCCGCATCCGGGATCTTCCTCCTCATTCGGTAAGGCATTTGCACTTTCGATTCTTTTGAGTTGTTTACGCTTTGTCCGGGTTGGGCAGATCTAGGTAAGATTCGGATGCCACTATCGGCCCTATTGAACACGATTTCGTTTTTCTTCATAGCTCGGAAGCCAAGGCACTCTTTGGAGCAATCGCATATGTCCGAAAGCTCTTCGTCCGGGGATTCGGCCAAACGGTTCCCACGAATCCGCATCCGGGCTTCCGCTTTTTGCGCCGAATTGGCGACCCAGCTAAGCCAATCCGGATCGAGAACATGTCACACGATTCTCGAGCCAGCTTTGGGGAGCGAGGAAATAGTTGTACCGATTCAGCGTGTAGCGCCCGCGATAGCGGCTCCCGTGGTCGGCTTGTCCGGCCAAGAAACTGTTAGCGGTCAAGGGAGCGCTCGGGTGGCAGGTGAAGAATACGCGACCCGTGGAATGTGACGGTGCGAAAGAAGCGCAGCGTCCGCTGGATCGGATGGGGGTGAAGGCATCGAATCTGGACCGACCCGTAGAAACCGCCGTGTCGGGATCGAGGGGGCACACCGGCATCATATGCCGATCTAAGATTGACGAGGAGCATCTCGACTCGTACCAACGCAACGGCCTTCTCGGCGCCTTTGAGCGCGAAAGGAGCCGGCCCGGGGACGAGGTTACACCGAAACCGAGGCCGAATGAGGCTGTTGTGTTCACGACTTCTTCATCGCCGGGTTGAGGTTTCCCGTGGCTCCGTTCTTTGTAGCCGTTACCGCAAAAAATTCCGCCCGCAGATCCACCATCTAACCCCGAATGCGATCGCCGGCCAAAGATATACGCCATGGCCACGAAGATGATGGGCCACGAGCCGAGTGTTGCCCATTTCGTGAAGCTTCATTGCACACACTTCCACTCGAAAGTGGGAAAGTTGATGGGCGGCCCAATATTCGCGCCGAGTATGGGTCTTACAATTTCGTGCCGGCTCCGGGGCAAGAGCGACGCTTGGTACCCACCTTCAAAGAGAAGTGGGAAGAATGGACCAAGTTTTGGTTTACATTCGGGTTGCCTCGGACGAGGAGATAGACGCCGCCTGAGAGAGTGAGGCGTCGCCGGAGCTAACCCGTTGGTGTCTTTGATGACCGTGATGATTGGCGAAAACATCCGCCTCACGACGCTTTCGGACCGGCGAGATCACGCGGTCGCGGAAGCGTACTCTCTTACCGCCAACCGGCAAACTAGCCGTGACTTGGCGGAAATGATAGCTATCGACGAGTGGCCCTTATGCGAACTTGTGAAATTCGAGCCTATTCGGGACATCGGTGGCTATCGGGTCCGGTTATCTTCTCGAGCGCCGGATCACTTTACCTCGGACGCGATACCCGGGCTACGGCGGAGAAGAAGGCTGTCCGGTTGTGCGGGCCGTATGGAGAAAGGGAGCACAAGAAGAAAATGATTCGACTTGGAAATTCTCCTAGGAAGAACCGCATTCTAGACTCGCATGGGTATTCGGTATTCGGAGAGGCCGCCCCGGCTCGAAAGCGCCCAAGGCCCAAAGCGCGATGATGTCAATGAGCCGGAAGCCGGCCCAAGGCGCGGGGACAGGGATCGGAGCGCCAGATCAGCCCCCGCACAAGACCACGGGTCCTTCCGCACCGATCGGGCTGCCGGACCGTTGCCGCCGAGAAGCCCAGCGCGCAACAAAGCCCGGAACGCCCGGAACCGGAGGCTCGCGATGTTCGGGTATGCCGCGAAATGGCCGGACGACCGTGGACCAAGCCTGCGAAAAGCAGCTCTAAATTCTCCTTGGGCTTCCGGGGTCCTGGGCCTTTGCATGCGAAATGGTAGAGCCGGACACGCGTTGCGCATTAGGGCGTAGGCTTTGGCATCCGGCGTCATGGACTAATGTGACATTTTTGCCCTTATGTTTTGTAGGGCGAAACCGGCGGTTCTAGCTCGATGGCCGGAACGCGCAAGAAAATTGCTGACCCATGCCGTTTGCCTCCGAAAGCGCACCCGACGCCGAGTTCCCTAGCGTGAGCTTGAAGAGGCCCGCGGACACCTCCGGCGCTTTTCGCGATGACGAACGACCCGGGCCACCGGTGTACCTGCGGCCGGTGCGGCGCTCGCTCCAATGCCGCCGCTTTGCTTCCGCGAAGCGTCCGGTCCGTTTCGGACCCGGACCCGAATCCGGCCGGGAGACCGGTAAGTCCCGATTCCACCGCGAGCTAAGTCGCATGACCCCCGGAAATCCGCGGCGTGTGCTCTATTTGGACATGGCGGGCTCTCCTTAGAGCGAGCCCCCAGGCGAATGCGACCACATGCGCGTGTATTCGGGGTGCTCATCTCCCGAGGACACGAGCCCAGACCGTGAAAGGACTTACCAACTTGCTCGTGCTCTAGGGGCGGCCGGACGCTCGCATCGCGGGAGTGGACTGCGCGCAAGCGGCTTGCCGCCGGCGCGGCGGGTGTCGCTTTCGCGGACCGTCGCTGCAGCACCTCCTTTAGTGCCACCACCACCGAAAGGGATCGACCAAGGTGGATTGCTGGAGCTCCTCTCGGCCATCAATTTCCACGCTATTTACGTAAGTTTTCGACCCCGAATGATGCGAGTCTTTTCCTTTTCGGGTTGTTTACATTCTCACTCTTTTCGTCGCGCGCAATGCGTATAAGTGCTTATGCGCGCCGCCAAGCGGATTGCGCCGGCCATCGCTTTAGGTTGAGTCTAAGCTCACCGAAAGCGAGGCCGAGGTGCGCAGGGCGGGGGAGGAGCCGGCGCAAGCTCGCACCGAGCACGAGAGAGAAGACGGCGCGCGAGCGAGGCCGGCGGACGCCCGGACCGCCAGACCGAAAGGAACACCCAAAACCAAGCTACGGCGGTCCGCCGTCGCCGCGCAACTCGACGAACTTAACCAGGCCGCTACCATATTCGCGTCTCGGTGGCCGGAGTTGGCGACGAGGTGGTGGTGCCCGCTATCGGGAGGACACCTCGGTGTTTGATTTTGCCCGAGTTCCTCCGGGCCGGGCTCGCCGCATTGGAGGGCCAAATGGAGCTCGGACGCCGCCGGGGCCGCCCTTGAAACCACCCGTGCGTCGTGCAAGGCGAAGGACGCGGCTGTCCACATGCGGCCGCACTTCCGGCCCCGATGACGTGGACCGCTCACGGGTCCCCGGATGGGGACGCACACGAGGCCGCCGTGAAGTTCTTCGGTGGCCGGAACGGTGGCGGTCGCAATCTCGGCCCTTGCTTCGGCGGCACTAAGCGTGGCGGAGGTAAAACCGCCGAATGGTGCTTGTCACTTGATGGGTTGGGTTAGGAATCTTTTAACTAACATGACCATTTTCGTGCTTCTTTCTTTTAGGGGGATGGCGGAGGAGGCCATTATCCGTGACCGGGTCGTGGCCTACATTCGGGTGGACGAGCGCGGCGGCCGCGGCGGCGACACGCCGTCCTCCGGGCCGCTCGGTCTCGGAGATGGCCCGTGCGCCCGAAAGTGCCACACGAGTCGATCAATCGGTGCCGCGAACCCTTCCGCGGCGGCGTCCCCACCGGGGCCGGCGTGCTCGGTCCTCCCGCCTCGCGGCCAAATGCGGCTAACTCTTGATGTATCCTTTGTAAGAACTTAACTCGTCGTGCTTGGCCTGCGTGGCCGTGTTTGTGGCCTGCGTGGCCGGGGTTCGAGGAACCCTAGAACTTCTTGAACATATTTTGCGGCATGCCGGAACCGAATGCGTTCATAGTTTAACTATTTGTTTGTTTTCCTGCGCGATTGTGTTACCGCTTTCGATCCAGCGTCGCATTCGGGGACTTGAAAATTCCGGATCCGCGAATGCTTTGTAGAATGAACTTTTTGAGCGCACCACCATTGTGTGGAACACCACGTCCCCCCTTGGTTCAAGCGGTGGCGGGCGCATTCGGGGTAATTCCTCAAGCTCCCCGGCGTTGCGTGTAGGCTTAGAGCGCCGCCCCCCCCGAATTTGAGCGGTGGAGGGCACATTCGTGAGTTTTTGAGTTAAGCCCTCCAGCGTTGCATGGAGACTTAGAGCGCCACCCCCCCGAATTTGAGCGGTGGAGGGCGCATTCGAGAGTTTTTGAGTTAAGCCCTCCCGGTGCATGGAGACTTAGAGCGCCGACCCCGAATTTGAGCGGTGGAGGCGCATTCGAGAGTTTTTGAGTTAAGCCCTCCGGCGGTGCATGGAGACTTAGAGCGCGCCCCCGAATTTGGAGCGGTGGAGGGCGCATTCGAGAGTTTTTGAGTTAAGCCCTCCAATGGTGCATGGAGACCTAGAGCGCCGCCGAATTTGAGCGGTGGAGGGCGCATTCGAGAGTTTTTGAGTTAAGCCCTCCGGCGGTGCATGGAGACCTAGAGCGCCGAATTTGAGCGGTGGAGGGCGCATTCGAGGGTTTTTGAGTTAAGCCCTCCAAATGGTTGTTTTTACTTAAGAGTTTGTAGTGGTTATTACTAAATGCATATGCGTTACGTACGGCCACGAATGGAACTCGTATGGCCTCATTGGCGTAAACGGATGAGTCCCGTCTCGAAGCGGTAGGAGTCGGCTTCCAACGCCCGAATAGGCGCGCCTATGCCCTTTCTCGCTTATAGGCAGGTAGAGCACTGAACCGCATCCGTAGACTGGATCCCAAGCCTTATGTTTGCCCCAAGCTTGCTGTGGGCTGGAATCCCGAATATGGACTAGTCACCGTGCGGGAGCCGGTATTTTCGGTCATTCTTGGGAGTAGGGAGCGCGCGTTTCGCGCATCTCGCTATTGCGCGCTTGCTGATTTTGCTTAGGCGGCCATTCTATACTTTTTTGCACTGGCTTCTCCAAGCTCACAACTGAAATGGGAGGACTAGTACTGACTCCCCTCCTGACTCCTCCCGAGTTGAACCTGGCTGTGCCTATTTGCTCAGCTCTCACAACTGAAACGGGAGGACGAGTGCTGGCTCCTTTCCTGACTCCTCTCATTCCTACTAGCCTTAATTTTCGAGCGGGATGAGTTTGTTTTGACTGGCATGGCTTTGCATTATGGGAGGTGTTATGCATATATAATGCCGTTTGGGTCATCGTGCCGTGAAACACCCTTTACACCATAACGCCGTTGTACGTTTGTTAGGTGAGTCATAAATTTGACTCGTCTCAGAGGCTGAATGGCTAGATTATATAATCTGGCCAGAGCTCCTGGTTTTTATCATGGCTGCTAAGACCTTTGTTTTTTGTTTTACCACCCGCAGATCCCGCTTATGTCTTGCTGGAATGGGAGGTTTTGGGATTTGTATTGCCGTCAGACCAAATGCCGCATTCGCTACCCAGCTCTCACTAGCCGGACTGGAAGTGGGCATTCGGCCTTTTTACCTGCTTTGTATGCCATATTCGGGCTGATAACGCTCGATAATGGTGCAGTACAGCACTCCTTTTGAGAGACCGAGGTTTGCGTTCGGCGGAGCTCGCTCGATAGTGGTGCGAAACAGCGCTCCTTTCGAGAGTCCGAGGGACCCTAATTGCGCACATTCTCGAGGCATTGCTCGATATAGCGGGTGTGCCGCTTTTGATTGTGATGTTAAACACCCCGAGCGCCTTTGGTGTAATTATACCTATGAATATGATGAATAAGAAGTCGACATTGCGTATGAAAATTGATTGTAACTTTGCGTTATCGTAACCTTTGGGTCTTTTTCTCCGAGGTTCATTTCACCCGAGGCGTTGTTTGCACGCATTCGGCGTTTTGCCGATTTCGCGATACTTCGGCGTTTTTGCCGAGTTCGCTGCGGCGCTTTGTTGCGCGCATTTGGGTTGTTTGGTGCATTCATGATGCTTCAGCGTTTGGCCTTTGAGTATACTAGCCGTTTTTGGCTTTTGGTTGCTTGCAACTCGACGAAAACTTCTCCGAATAGGGTCGATGACACATATGGCACCGACTTTTCGGATCGGAGAAAACGTTACGGATCCACACTTTAGGGGAAACGTGAATTGAAAAATATTAAACAGGGGTACATAGGGACGCCTCATTAAAAAACCTCACACCTCCGAAAAGGCTTCCCCTGCGAGGAAAAAGAGCGCGCCCCTCGAATTGTGTTTCAGAGAATTAAGAAAGGAAAATTACAACCCCGATGGGGTAATTTCATGGGTAGAAGCGGCGCGAGTTGTCGGCGTTCCGGGTATGGCTGGACTCGTGCCGTCCTCTTTCACCGGCGTGTAGACTCCTTCTTTTACCATTCTTGCGACGATGTACGGCCGTACCATGGCGATTGCAATTTGCCTTGCTTGTCGGGTTGCCGAATAAGGACCATATCTCCCGGGTTGATGACTCGCCTCAACACTTTTTTATCTCTCCAAGCCTTTGTTTCCCGATGGTACCTGTCGAGGTTTTCCGCTGCCTGTAGCCTTAGTGAATCAGCCGTTTCGAGCTGAATGTACCGCTGTTACAGGGTGGTGGCCATGATCTCGGTTCGGAAAGATCCCAGCTGCACCTCTTACCGGGGTAACGGCTTCTTCCCCGAAGAGAAGTCGAAAGGCGTGAAACCGGTAGCGCGCGACTTGGATATATTGTGCCCCCACACCGTAGCCGTTAACTCCTGGGCCCATCTACCTTTCTTCTCGGTGTTTTCGAGGGTCTTGGATATGGTAGTGAATATGTCACCGTTAACCCGTTCAAGCTGCGCCATTCGATTCTCGGGTGATTTACTGAAGCAAACGTCGGTTGATCCCCAGTCTTCACGAAGAAAGTTCGAACTTGGTGCAGCAACCGCTTCCGTTGTCCACCGTTATGTAGGAAGGAACCCCGAATCTGCGGATGATTCTCGCCACACGAAGCCGACTAAGGTGCCGATGATATTGTCGCCAACGCTTTAGCTTCAACCCATTTGGTGAAGTATTCCGGTGCCACCGCGGTGAATTTCATATTCCCGTGCGCCGGCGGGAGCGGTCCGACTATGTCGATGCCCCATCTCCGTAGCGGCCAAGTTGGACATATCGGGAGGTTAGATTTTTGGAGCCCTCGGTGTTTTGCGAACTTCCTCGCAGCCCCGGCACGATTTCACCAGGTTGGCGTCCTCGACGGCGGTTGGCCAATAAAAGCCTTGTCTCATTGCTCTGTGAGCGATTTCATGCGGACCTCTGTGGGCCCCGCAAGTTCCCGAATGTATATCGTGCAAAAGCTGGACCCCCTCGTTCCGGCTGATGCACTTCAGCAGTGGCGCTACGACTCCCTCCTTGTATAGATTCTCTCCGATTATGGAGTATTGCTTGGTTCTGGACTCCATCCTTTGTTGTAGCTTCCTCGTCTCCGGCTCATAAGTTCCCGAGATGAATGCCCATATCGGTGCTCTCCGTCGTCACTCGCGATAGCGTGAATTACCGCCGGTCGTTCCTCCTCCGTGCGCACCGCGGGGCCGTCAAGACTGGTAGAAAACATCGGCGGCAAGGGGTGTTTTGGGCCGGCGGCTTTTGCCGGCGCGTCTGCCTCTCGTGTTGTCCGCCCTTGGGATGTATTGCAAGGTGAAACCAAGGAAATATTTCTCCATTCGCCGAACGGCTTCCGGATACCCGGCGAGCCGGTTCCTTTGTGTATTCCTTTCGGATGTGCCCCACAATTACTTGCGAATCGGACTTGATGACGCATCTGCGGATTCCTAGCGCTCGGAGTTTCCTGAGACCCAGCAGAACTGCCTCGTATTCGGCTGTGTTGTTGGTGGTGCGATACTGTAGCCTTGCTGCGTATCGCAGCTTTGGGCCAGTTGGAGGTGTCAATACCGCGGATATGCCTGCTCCAGCTAAGCACCATGCCCCATCCGTGTGCACCGTCCATTCTGGTTCCTCGAAGCTGAGGGTGGTGTTGTCCCCACATGGGGTCCAATCCGCGATAAAGTCCGCTATGACCTGCGACTTGATGGCCGATCTGTGCTCGAAGTCAATGACATATTCATTCAGCTCAGACGCCCACTTGCCTATCCGGCCTACCGCTTCTGCGTTTCTGAACAGGGCTTCTAGGGGCTGAGCAGACAAAACCCGAATGTGATGAGCACGAAAATAGTGCTTGAGCTTTCGTGACGCCATGACCACCGAATATGCGATTTTCTCCAGCTTGAATAGTTTGCCTTCGCCGATGTCAACGCTTCGATACGAAATAGATTGGGAACTGCTGTAACTTCCCTCGTTCTCTTTTTCTTCCACCGTAACAGCGCTCCGCGGCGTGGACGCCGCTATGTATAGTAATGTGGTCGCATGCGGCGATGGGCTTGATAATGTTGTGGCCTTTGACAGGGTAAGCTTTTAGGTCATCGAATGCTTGGCTGGCGAGCCGGGCCCCATCCGAAACCCTCTGAATTTTTTAGGATTCGGAAAAATGGAAGGCCCCGCAGCGCTTCGGATATGAACCTCCCCGGCGGCGATCCCGCCAGTGAGCTTCGTACCGCTTTTGGTCTCGGGCGGTCTCATGTTCACAATAGCGGCAATCTTGTCTCGGGTTAGCTTCTATGCCTCCGGCGGATACCGTACATCCCAACATCTTGCCCTTGCTCACCCCGAATATGCATTTTTCCGGGTTTAGCTTCGTTCGCTTGCTCGAAGGTTCACAAAAGTTTCCTTTAGATCCTCGATGTGTGCTTTTCTTATCGCTTTTCACCACTATATCATCCACGTAAGCGACCGGTTTTCCTCTTTTTCGCTCCCCTAAAGACCTCGTCCTCATTCCGGAGAAAGTAGGGCCCGGCGTTGCGCACCCCCTCGTGGCATGCGCTTGTAGCAAAAGGTTCCCCCGGAGTGATGAAACTCGTTTTCTCCCGGTCTTCTTCATTCAGCCATACCCGATGGTACCCTGAGAAACAATCCAGTAAACTTAACAACTCGCAACCGGACGCGATATCGACTAGCTTGTCGATCCGCGGTAGCGGGTATGGGTCTTTCGGGCGTGTTTGTTTAGATCTCGTGAAATCCACGCACATGCGCCATTTGCCACTTTTCTTCTTGACCATTACCACATTGGCTAGCCATTCGGATACTTGCACCGGCTCGATCACATCCGCGTCCAAGAGCCTTTGCACTTCTGCGGCCGCCGCGTGCTCTTTCGGATGACATCTTCCTCAACTTTTGCTTCCGTGGCTTTGCTTTGTTTTGCCGACGTTGAGGCTGTCTTTGGGCCAATTCCTGTCAACCCCCTTGAGGTCTTTAGTAGTCCACGCGAATACGTCCTTATTCTCGCCCGAAATGCTAGCGGCTCCGGCGTCTGTTCCGAAAGACTTGCCCCGATATGCACGCACCGATCCGGGCGGTTTGCCGATACAGCACTCTTCTCGTGCCCTCGTCTCGCTCGCTCTCCGCTCTTTCCGCTCCGGGGCTTCGTTTGTATCCTCTTTCCTTGCGGGCTTTTTTACCTCGTGCACCATGCCGTAACCCGGTATTGGTTTGCCATCTATCTTTCTTCCGCGATTTGATCGCCATGCACCGTGATTACCCCGAAAGGGGAGGGCTTCATGCATAGGTAGCTCGCTTGATTATGATGTCAAACTTGTTTATGATTCCCCTTCCGAAGATTGCCGTATATGGGTATTCCATTTGTACCACATCAAACGATATCTCCTCCGCCCGCACTTTCTCTCCTTCGCTAAACGCTACGGAGTGTCTTCTTCCCAAGTGCATCTATTTTCTTTCCACCAAAGCCGAATAAGGCATTGCCCGCTTTGATCGAGCGAACGCTGTCAAGTTTCATGCTATCATACGCTTTGGTGAACGGGATGTCCGCCGAGCTCCCGTTGTCAATAAGAATGTTGTGTAGAGTGTACCCGCCTACGAAAGCGGTTGCCACGAAAGCATCATAGTGCGGGTAATCCCGGATCGATTATCCTCTTCGGTGAAGGTGATGGGTCAGAAGCTTCCACGCGGCCCGAGTCGCCGGAGCGGGCGATGATACGACCATTACGCGCCTCGATATTCTCTTCGCGTTCTCTTGCTTGTCATGCTCTATATTGGAACCTCCAATGATGGCGTATATGTGCCCGTTGGATGGCATCACATTCGCGGGTGCTACAGTGTGTACGATCTGCAACTCCTTGGAAGTTTCCTGCGCTTGCCGACGCTCGCTTCTTCTTGTCTATTCTCGGTAGGCGCGAGAAGACACGGCCCGATCTTGGCATCGGATGCGCGATCATCGGCTGCTTTGGTATTGTTGGTATTGCATGCTTGGCGACCCTCCCCAATGCGCATGAACATTTGGGGCGAGGTACGGATTCCCCGGCCGCCCGTGACCGGAAAGCGGCCATTTGATGGGGGAAAGCGTAGGGTTGTGACGGTGCCGTGTGGAATACGTGCTTTGCGGTTTCCGTTTTCCCTATGGCGTCATCTCTTTCCTTTTGCTCTTTGGCCCGCTGCGTGTATTTGCGTCTACGGTGAAATGGCCTTTGTTTTCGCCGCATACGCAACAATACGGTGTTTTAGGGCGCCACCATTGCGCCCTCGTCCGCGTCCGCCTCGTTTCCCGTCCTCCCGAGCCCCGCGACCTCCGCCTCGGTTTTCATGAGACCGGCGTCATGCCGCCGGGGTGCCCGGGTTGGGTGACTCTTCCGGAGGTTGTTGACATAGCCTTGATTGGACCCCCACCTCGCCGATTCTCTGGTTTTGTTTCGGGTGTTTTGCTTGAGGCTATTCCCGGAGACCTTGCGCTTCGCAAGTCTTCTTCGATATGGCGAACTTTCGCATTTCATCAAACAACCGCTTCACGCTTTGGGTACCTCCCTGGTTAACAATTCTGCGCACGGACCGATCTTGAGGCCCCCGATGGCCGATGCAATGACCGTTTCGTCGGACACATTCGGGACTTGCGCCCTCGTCTCGAATGATACGCTCCGTGTACTTGGCCATTGGCTCATCGTCCGGTTGATGCAAGGTGAGCAAGTCCATAATGGTTTTCTTGTCGGCCGAAGGCCCCGAAACGTTGCCAACGCTCCTCTTTCGCTGTCTCCATGACCGAATGGACAAGGGCCGCAGCGACATGAACCGGTCGTGCGCCACATCTTGCATGGCCAAGATCAAAGTTTTGGCCAACAAGGCTTCGTTGCCACTCGGGAATATATTGCGGCCTCATAGCTTGATATGAACCTTCTTGGATTAGATTTGCCGTTGAAATGCGGGATCTTAGGCTTGTAACCGGATGGCCATGGGTATTTACGCAGTTACGGGGACAACGGGGATGCCATGTCAATCGAGTCCGTACCCCTTGCCCGAGGCTGATCCCGTGTACGACTTCACTTTCGGTTTCGGCCCTTGCGCCGAGTGCCTCGATCTCCCGCGTAACCTTTCTGCCTCCCTGGCTGCCTGGTCGACGGCCACTTGAGTTGCTGATATTCTGTTTCTTGCTTCGATGTCTCCCTGTAGCTGATCCCGATACGCTTTTAGTTCTTCAATTCTGGAGGTTTGCTCGTCCAGCATCTTTAGGAGCTTGGAATTCTGTAGCATCAACTCATCCATCACATTCGGGGGTTCGGGCTCCGGTTGGACCTCAGCGTCATCTGCAGCCACTTCAGCGGCAACAGCCCCCTCTGCTGGCTGATCCTGCGTTCCGGCGACTGACCCGAATACGTTGTCCTCAATAGCCGGATCCGCTTGCTGAGGAGCCGGAATCGGCGGAGGAACCGCCGAGCCGATGCGGTGAGCTCAGTGCGTGGCGGATCCGAGCCGTTTGCGGTGGAAGGAACAGTTTCTTCCACGGATGGCATTGTCTTCCCGATAGCCGGACCTCTAGCTTTTCCCTTTGGTGGCATGACAAGTCCGTGCGCCAACCACGGTGGCGCCAATGTTGTTTCGGCCCTTTGGGGTTGCACCCCGAAGGACCCAAACGGAGATAAAGGAAATGCGGAACTACGAAAACGAAATGAACAACACGAACCTTATATTCCTTGCGCTCCGGCAAAACGCACGGAGTCCGAAGTCCCCTACATCGTCCCCGAGGGGTCTACTTATAGGAAGCCGCGTTACATTTTGTACAAGAATGCCCTCGGCAACCCTAATTTCAACGTACGGAGCAGCCGACACGGGCGGACAAGTAAATGGACCGAGGCCCACCTATGTCGGTCAACCACCGACCAGGGACGCATTCGGGCTCGTCTCGCCCGCCGCCGAATGCGTCCCAGTCTCGAGCCGAATGCGCGCCCTCTCGCGCTTTATCGGGATTTCCTCCGGGCGCCCGTCGGCGCCGGATGCACGCCTTCCCGCGCTTATCGGGGCTCCCGCTCGGCGACGAGGCCGGATGCGCGCCTTCCCCGCGCTATCGGGGCTTCCGCTGGCGCCGCGCCGGATGCGCGCCGTCCGCCGCTCGGAGCTTCCGCCCGGCGCCCCGAAGCCGGTGCGCGCCTTCCCGCGCCATCGGGGCTTCCGCCCGCGCCGACGCCGGATGCGCGCCGTCCCGCGCTATCGGGGTTTCCGACTGGCGCTGACACCGGATGCGCGCTGTCCCGCGCTATCGGGGTTTCCGACAGGCGCTGACCCCGGATGCGCGCCGTCCCGCGCTATCGGGGTTTCCCAGCGCGCCTTCCTGCGCTATCGCCCGCACCTGCGCACATTAAACACATGAGGCGTATACGATTAGGGGGGACGGGGTGGCCAATTCCACTCCTGCCCCCAACATCCGTGACACTCGCCCATAGTATGCCCTTTTCCTGGGTGTTTAGGGCAGTCCTGGCCTAGAATCTTCTCATATTCTGGATCGAAGTCTCGCTTCTTTTCTCTGCTAGGTGGTACCGAATGGACGCGTTGATCTGTGTCTCTGCTATAATTGTTTTGTATGCGATTGTCGCGTCGTTGTTCATTGCGACGGTTATTGTCACGTCTGTCGTTTACGCGCATGTCTTTGCGTTGCAAATCTCTTTCTCTCGTCATCGTTTCTTCGAAGTTTCGTATCCTTGTCCGGTTTCGGGCAATTGTTGCATGGCATCGTCAACGCGAGCGAATTCACGGGCTATTCTGAACATCTCGTCGGTTGTAGTGGGTTGTCTTCTCAAAAGTTCTTTTTCGTAGATCAATATTTCCGGTTGTCGTAATCCCCGTACGAAAAGGGATACGACTTCGACCGCCGAAATGTCCGGAATTGTCGTCCGAGACTTCGAGAAGCGTCGTATGTAGTGACGTAGTGGTTCATTCGGGTAATCGACGATCTTTGCTAGATCGTACTTAGTGCCAGGCTGCTGGCATGTTATTCTGTAGTTCTCGATGAAGAGATGTCGCAGTTGAGGCCAGCTGTGAATCGACCCCTCTCGTTGTCGCCTTTGTTCGTCGGTTTCTCCATTGATGGTGACCTCGTTGTCACTAACATGACATACTGCGTTCCCTAGGCTGGGAGGAAAAGATGGGAATTGCTGTAACTCTTGAGTGGATTTGGCCGGGTTATGGATCTCTGACTGAATTTCCTCATGTTCCTCTGGTCGGAACACGGTGAGTTGTAGATGCGGAGTAGTGTCGATACGCTTGGTACTTGTTGTTTGCGGATGTACCTCTTCTTCGTTGTCGGAGTAGACCATCGTATGGGCGATCCCGAGAGTTCTAAGATATTGTAGTAATCGTCGAGTCCGGGCGTGTCCGGAGTAACGTCACGTGTTTTCTCCGGAGATTGGTCGTCCGTGACTTCTTCGAGGCGCACATGATTGACGATATGTCCTGCGGGTGCGTCGAAAGCGTAGCCAATCATATCTGAACGCGGATCAGGGATCCGGTTGTAGCCTTTGAGGTAATCTGCTAAAAGTTGGTGGCTGAATAGGTCGGCGGTGTTCGGCAACCCGTATGGGAACGGTGATGCAGCCCTTGGATCTAGGATCTTGCGATCCGATGATTTTTGTTGGGCGTTTTGTTGGCGCTTGGTCTGTTGAAGGATAGTAGGTGATTCTTGCTTTGATTTAATCTGGATAGATCCAAACTGAGCAAAAAACTCCATGAGCCTATCCTGTTGATCATGAGTTGCTTCGAACAGATCGGCCCAATTTTCGTCTGGTGGTTGATTGGTGCCTAGAAGAAAAGGCTGGAGTTCTGATAACTCGAGCTTTGATGATGATGCCTCGTACTGAGGAGGCAAAGGATTTGTACCTTCATTGCTTAGTGGAGCTAGGATCGAGGGCGGACCCTCGATGTATGAGGTGTCTCGGAGCGGTTGTCCGGGTCATCGTCCCAACGGTGAAGGTGAGGCCGGCCGAAGGTCATGGAAGCCGGAAGGAAACCATCTTGATCGACGTGAAATCTCGGTGCGCACCCCCTACCTCGGGCGCGCCACTTAAGTCGACGAAATATCGGCGATAGTCCGACCAGGGGTATGCCCCGACCGGTAATGGATTGGCGGAAGGCGCACGAGATTGCGAGCAAGACGTAAACGGGGAGCAATCACACGAGGTTTACCCGGGTTCGGGCCGCAAGGATGCGTAAAACCCTAGTCCCGCTCTCTCGTTTCGATTATGATGTGGATGTATGAGTCGTGCGTTATGCCCGATTCTCCCCTTCAGCACGGGGGTCCTTGCTCTCCTTATATATCGCGGGAGCAAGGTTACAAGTTGGAACTAGCCTATCGGTACTAAGTTTATATACTTTACAAGTCTAAACTTTCCTATCTCGGCTAGGTCTTGTCCTTCTTGTCGGTCTTCGGGAATCTGTCTGTTTTTAGGTCGTCCAGACCAGCCGAGCGATCGGTCTTGAAGCTTGATGGGCCGGCCTGGTGATAGCGTGTCGGCCCAAACTAGGCCGTGAGGGTATATGGAGTTTATACCTCCACAGTCATTCTATTCTTCCTCAATTTCCAGGACTGTTGTCGGTGTTTTGATGTGGAATTTGAGGCTATATCCACCATCAACAAGATCCCTCAAGCTTAACCTTTGCTCACCCCGAGCAAACAATTAAACTTAGTTTTATGGGATCGGGAGTTGCTACGTGTTGACATTTCTAAAGTACCAAATATTCATCCAAACATTTCACTTAAGCATGGAAAATTTAGCTCTAAAAGAACTCACTCATATTACCTTAGTCCTTCATGGGGCTTATGGCCTTTCCTTTGTCTTGGGTGATTGAGAGATAGAATAGTTAGACACTGAGCACTATTTTCTCATTCTTTGCAAGCTTCATACCGGAGGGTTTTGCAATATTTTTCAAAGAAGTCTTAATGTTCCTCAAATGGTACTCTCATGTCACTCAAGTGGTATTTGATTCCTCACCAAGGCACAAAGTGAATTTGCCTTTTTCAAATCATCCTACTTCTAATTAGGATTTATATGGAGCTCAAAGTAGGTATGTCAAGTAATAGCATACTTACCTTGCATATGTTATCAAGTCAAGGCTTGGACCCAAGAAGAGAAGTGTCATACCCCTAGATCAAGATGTGCGAGTGCGTGGAAAATATGGTGGACTAGGTTTCTCCTTTATTTTATAAGATCTCTCTTTCTACTTTCTATTGAGATATGGCTAGCATTTTTTTCATGGACTATGATGTGTCCATCTAAAACAGATGTTTATTTTTTTGCCGAGCCTTTTTCTTATGTCTCATCTAACAAATGATGTCTAGAGAGAGATATTCTAACTTTTAGAACATGGAGCAACCTATTTGGTGGAAATGGTATGAACGGAATTGCGTACTTCCAGTGTAGAAATAGCATAAAAATATGGTATAAATGGAGTTGCATGCTTCCGGTGTAGAAGCAGCATGTATATGTGGTGTGTGAAATCTTAATCTTAGGAGTATGACAAGCCTCTTAACACAGGTTCAACAAGACTTAACGAGACAACACAAAATAAGTAGCTTATGTAGATGGCTTTTGATCATGAATTATATATGGCCGTGGTAGGAATTTCATCACCATTGAGGAATTGATTGATTTTCAGAATAAAAACTCCGGTAATCATCCAGGCTTAGAACAATATTATAGCAGCTCTAGTTTCACCATCTCATATCTCACAATCACTTAGACTCAGTTTTAGCATTTGGAACCCACAGGATTGTTCAAGCTCATGGTGCTCTAAAATTGAGCTAAGCGATCCATATTTTAGGTAAATGTTGAGTTGCACACTAGGTACTAGAGAAATATAATCGGTGCAACTAGTCATCATCTCCAAGAGAAAGAAAAACATGCATGACATATTTACAAAAGATAAAAGAAAATATTTTTGGATTTTTAATTTTATAGTGGGGAGTGAACAAATAAATCTTTTTAGAATTTTAAACTTTTTGATTTTTTTTAAATGTGATAAACTAAAGAAATTAAAATACTAGAATAGAGTACTTACCTTAGTGGGGGAGAGGATCTCCCCCAAGCTTGTCTCCTTGCCTGGCTTCTCACTGAGGTGGATGTGGATATGGGTAATAAGGTGGATACTGATGAGGATACTGTGGAGGGAATGGTGGAGGTGGATATGGCTGTGGCTGCTGTGGTGGCATTTGAGGAATGTTCTGAGGCAGTGGGATGTGGTAGTATGTATACATGTTGTTCCAAAACTGGTTGCTAGCCTGCTGGAGGTTCTCAACCTCCTGCTGGGTTTGCACTGTGCTGTCATGGATAGCCTCGTGTGTGGTGCGCAACTGGCCAAATTGCCTGGTGATCACTCCTATATCATGCTGCTCACTGCAGTTCCTCCTGTGCCCACCTCCTGAATGAGAGGGCCGCATCGCGCTTGAACTGCCTGCATTGTCGCTGTCGAACTCCTCATGCTGTGCAGCTCATGCTCTTCCTCGAGTGCATGGACCTGAAACACTTCTTCTACCAACTCTAGGAATACCAGGCATTAGTGAGCACCCCCATAAATTTTTAGTTCAGTACATGGCAATGTGAGTCTTGTTTGTGAATCACTAAATTTAAACTCAATTGTGTATCCGGGGCCGCCCACAATAACTTTTCCTTAAATGAAATAAGTTTTGCCTAACACAGTTCCCGAAGGAGGTATATAAATGATGTCGTTATCAAGTAGATTGCGTTGGCACATAATTTTGTAATTAAGAAGTGAATTCAAATGAGCCCTTTCTAGCAAAAAGGTGCGAGATAGCCAATGTTGCACTAATGCCTTCACAAGTGCTATACGGATTCGATGTACCATGGCATAGAGTATGGTGGTGTCAATATTCCTCGCATATCTATAATCTTCTCTAGGGAACAAAGTAACACCCATCCATTTGTGCAAGAAGCATAAAGTGGGATGATAAATATGGCTAGTGCGGGGTTGATCCTTCCCAAAGTAATTTTTCCCGGTCATTTCATGCCAAAATTCTTTCTTATCATAGTTTCTAGTGGCATACTCAACATTTGTAGTGCAACTAGCAAAGCCAAGCAATTGTGCAAACTCATCCCAAGTAATATTAAACTCATGGCCCCGCAAGCGAAAATAGATGCGATTTTCATTTGCTACTGCGGTGCTCAAGAATTCTAAATTGAGAATTTTACTACTAGGATGTTGCGAGAAGTCCCAAAATTTACCCCAACCAATTGCATCAAAAACTTCGGTGAACTCCTCATCCATACCTGTGCTATGGAGGAGTCCAATATCAAGTACCTTTGTGTGCTCGAAGTTGCGGTCGTGGATTTGGTCAAGGGTGATCATCTCTTCGGTGGTCAGCCAGAGGCCGGTTTGCATGTCCTGCATCCTCAGGGGTTGCGCCTCCTCATTCACTTCTTCCTCTTCTTGTTGGTGTTGCGCGCTGTTGACACTTCTAACACCACTCACGCTAAGTTGTCATCCCTAGCATGGCGCCAGAAGTGTTGGTATAGAAACTGCTCCTCTAGTAAACAAAATATGGGATCCGCAAGCGAATAGATAATACACCATCGTAGCATTTTACCGGGAAGTATTCCAGGTATCGTAATTTATATTTAGCTCAAGGGAAAGAACTAAGGACTTAAACAATGAGATAAACTTGCTAAACACGACTACTAATGAGTGATTGATTGCACTTGTCACATACTTTGGCGAGGGGTAAACCATGATAAATAAGGGAATATAAAGTAATAAGCTCGGGTATAAATCACACAAAGATTAGATATAGACTACTCAATAAAAGGTAGGTTGACATCTGATTAGCACAAGAAATAGAAATCCTAGGTAGGTTCTAATCTACTAGGTCATTCATCTACTCCAACGCTACACTATCACATATAGCATAAAAGACTCTTCATCTATGTATAAGGATCATTGCTATAACAAGCCAAGACATAGCAGGACTTACTACGCAACTTTGGTTCTGCTAGACCTACCAACAGGGGATGGAATACAAAGGACTCAACGGAACTGTCACTTCCGCGATCTACCACACGACCCGGCCAATAGGGTGCATTTGCAGGTAAATGGCATCTAAGCACCATGCTCACATGAAATCTACCACCTAACCCTCCCGCGAAGAGAGCTAAGCGCTTTGCACCTCCCGCGAAGAGAGCTAAGCGCTTTGCAAACATATACATAAACTTATTATCAATCATAACCATATCAAATGTAGAACTAGAATAAACTAGGAACATAATAAATAGAAACATAATGATATTAGAATAAAGTCACAAGAATAGATACAAGATAATACCAAATTCTTGATGATGAAGATCTGGAATTCCGAGCACAGGCGCCCAATTCTTCCTCTATCTAGTCTAAACCTATGTAGAACTTGAAGAACTAGAGTAGCTATTCTAATTCTCTGGTGGAGAGATCTCTCTAAACCCTGGCTTTGCTTGATGGCTACCTCGAATAATGAATTCTCGAATGAATTAGGGTTTCACCCAGGGGGAGGGGCCCTGAATATATAGCCCTCTTGGAGGCACCACAGCTATCAGATCAAACCGACCTAAATGGACGATTTTTATTGCTCTTCAAAGTCGGTGGAGGCAGGATCCGCGAGACTCCACCTGATTGGTGGAGGTGGGGAGTCGGCCGCCCCAACCCTAGGGTCGGCCGCCCCTGGCCAATGCCAGGTGGGGCTCCACTTCCAGGGATTGCCTTCCCGAGTCTTCCAGATTGTTCTTTTTTACTCGTTCGGTCTTTCTCTCTATGTAAATCCGACATGTGGGCCTTTTTGGATGATTTCCTGATAATCCCCTGCGAAAACACATATTCACCAAAACTTGTGGAATTTGTCAGTTTAAACCCTAAGTCTATGGTGGTGAACAGATTATGCCCCTCTTTCTCTCTTTAGTTGACATATAAAATTGATCGTTAACAACCGTCAACACGCGCCATCTCCATACATGTGCTCCGCCACATCCTCCATCGAGACGGAGGGTTCACCCTCGGAGCGGACGGAGTGGTGTGCGGACCTTGATCTTGATGATGACCCCTTGCTAAATGTTGCACGCAGCTTGCTCGCCGCACCCTTGAGTGGGTTCTTCATTCCTACAAAGGAGAGGGCGACAAACACCACTAGGACAAAGAGGGGTTAGCGTAAACCGACTCCCCTTTCTTACCGGGGGACTACCTATTTATGAAGGGGAAGAGCCAGGATGAACTAGAAAATATTTTTTTGGAGAACTACAAAGATGACTAAAGGGAAAATATTTTTGGGTTTTCTTCTAAAGGGCTACTACTCTACTAGGCTTGACAAGGCACTTGCACTAGTGAGAAGAGAAGGGAGTGTGAGAGCTCGAAGTGATTCTGAATGTTTGGGGTGTGAAATTAGCTCACCTTGAAGGGGGGTATTTATAGGGTGAAGAGGGCAAGTGGTGGAGCTCAAGGAGGGGGATCGGTCAATGCCCAAGATTTCAAATTTTGAGTGGCATTGAACTTTGTGAAGGGAATCTAGCACGAAGCACTACAATTTTTTCAGATGTTCCCCACTAGTGGGATCGGCCGATGCCCCATGTTGGGCAACTGCCCCTCCACCTTGTGTCATAACATGTCTCCTAAAGCAAGGTTTTGATTTGGACTAAAGATGCAGCAGTTTGTCAGAAATTCCTTTGCCTAGTGTTTGGTGAAAGAGAAAAGATGATATGACTAGAGTGGAGACATGTCTAAAGATGTGTCATGATCATGGGGACATTGTGACATGTCTCCCTTCAGCTTTTGGGCTGATGTGCACTCCTCAAAAGTGTCACAAGAGAGAGAAGCATTTTTGTGTCTAAAATGGTAAAGCAAAAAATCTCTACTATTCACACTTTTGTCAGGTTTGGCATGCACAATACACTGTGTCGGCGAGTGGGCGACACATGGTTGGAGAAATGGCCGGGGGGGAGAGGGAGGGGATCGATCGATCTCCCCTCGGCCACATCTCTCGTGTGCCAGCATGTGTTGTGCTCAAAATTCAAAATCCTATCTAGTGGAGCATTAGATTTTGCAACTTAATTTCAAGGTTTGCACAGTGAATCTCTTTTTGGAGTTTGTGATGAGTGGAGTGGGTAAGGAAAAGAGGGAGCAAAACATGTTCTAGTCTGATGGGACATATTAGTGAGTGTTCAGAAACACAGTGGACTGGAAGCGCCAAGTGGGAAGCTCTAGAGAATAGACCTGAGCAAATTGAGCCCGGCCCAACCCGGCCCGCAAGCCCGGCCTGAGCCCGATGGGTTTTAGCCCGCCCACGAACCTTCGGACGGGGCACGGACACGAGATCTCACAGCCCGCAAAAAAATTTTTGGCCCGAGCCCGGCCCAAAATATTATTTTTACCAATTTACACTATAAAGTGCGCGGGCAGCCCGCCCAAGACCGGGCCCGGCCCAAACCCTGCCCAAAACATGAGGCCCGATCAAGCTCGTGGGAAGTTCATGGGCATGATTTTGTCTGGCCAAAAAGCCTGAATTTTTTTTTGGCCCGGCCTGAACCCGACCTGGCCCGCAAAATGCTCGGGTTTACTGAGAAGGATCGGCCGATCCCCTCCCGGGACCCACCTTGGTATAGTTTTGTTCCAGCGGTATTACTATTTTATTAGTTTTGTTATTTTATAATTAAAGTTGATAGAATAAAAATTGGAAATAAATACTAAAAATTAAATGACTAAAAGTAAAGAAAATAATTGCAATAAATAATTGGAATTTTAAAATTGAGTGTGGGTGTACTTTCCTGCATAGAAGGATTTTTCCTCAGTCCTATCGACATGACCTCCTCTCGTGAATTGGTTTTGGATTTTTGTTCGGAGGTGTCACCGATTGTGTCACTTTCTTCTTCCATATCCATTTGGGCTTGGCACCTGGTACTGGATTCCGCTTCTTCTTTATTTTAGCCAGGAGAATTACGGGTGCCACTTCCATTGCCATGATCAGTGAACACCGTGTGACTTTGGGTTTGAAGTTTAATTTCTCCTGGGTCCCATTGATGGTGAATTCAATTTCTCTAGCTCCGACATCAATATTTGTATTCGCGGTGCTGAGAAACGGTCTCCTGAGGATAAGTTGTATTTTCATGTCTACATCCATATCAAGTACCACGAAATTCACAGGGACAATGAAATCTTGTATCTTGATGGGGATGTTTTCAGTAACCCCCGCTGGATGGCGTATTGACTGATCTGCCAGCTGCAAATATATTGATGTAGGGGACAAGGCAGCATGGGTGAGTTGATCATAAACTACCTTTGGCATGACACTGATGCTTGTGCCGAAGTCGCACAGTGCATGCTTGAAGTGTTGTGTCCCGATGGAGCAGTCGATGATGGAGCATCCAGGATCCTTCTTATTTTGCAACAGTTGGTTTAGTAGCGCCATGCTGCATTCTTCAGTTAGTTTAATTACCTTGGTGGTAGGCAGCGGCATTTATTGTTGAGGATGTCCTTCAGGTACTTGGCATAGTGCATTGCATCAAGTAGTGGAATATTGACATATAATTGACAAATTACCTCAATGAGCTGCTCGTCTGTTGTTTGTTTCCTTGTTTCTGGAAAGGGTAGCAAGATGTTGGTGTCGTAGAACTCATGCGGTGCTATCTTTCCATAGAACTTGTGTTTTCTTCCTTGGATGGGAGTTCCTCCTCATCTTCTTACTTTTCTTCCTTGTCTTCCTTGTTCCTTCTTGCAGGCTTCCATGCCCGGTTAGGATATGGTGGATCACTAGTGGTCTTACCCCCTCTCGTGGCCACAACATTTAAAGAATCACAAGAATTTACGGGAAGTGGAACAAAGGATGCAACCGTTTTTATTTGAGACTCTAGCATTTTATTAAAGTATGTTTGATCCTTAATAGAAGAAGCAAGGGACTCCATTTTAGTGGTTAATGATTCAAGAGTCTTGTCATTAGCTAGCAAAGATCTCTGAGTGAAGGCCAATTAGATTTACTAGTGTTACCTTGGCCTTTGAAGCGTGAAGTCGTTCCTCCCTTCTGAGGTCATAGATTGTCGAAGGCATAGGCGACTTCATGGCTTGCACTTTGCACCTTGTACCTTTGATCACGTGCAGAGGTGTGTTGTTGGATGGCCTCTCGATCTTTCTTGAATTTGGCTCATTCGTCTAACTTGTGCATCAAGAGTTCCATCTTTTGAGAGATGACACTTACTTCTTCAACTGAGCTTGTGCCTCTCCTCCTTGGTTGAGGACGTTCTTCAGTCCACCCTTGGTTTGTCATGATGTTCTCGATGAGTTTGTTGGCTTTCTTGACGTTAAGGGAGGTGAATGATCCTCTTGCAGCAGCATCAAGGTGGCTGCGGGCTGCTGGAGTTAACCCATGGTAGAATGTCACACCCGGCCCGTTTGGCCCATAGTGGCCCATGTGTGTTAATGAGATGTTGTGGAGAGTTTAGTCCCACTGTTGACACCAGATGTGGCAAACGGGATTACCGCAAGCGGATGGGTAGTCAATGTAGCACTTCACCGGGAGTATTCCAGGTATCATATTTTCCACAGGGAACGAGAAGTGGACTAACTAGGCCAAGGTATGCCGTCAGGCAATGATCAAGGGCTTAGGATGGGATAGAGAGGTAATTCTAGTATTTGGGTTCTAACCTAGTTATCCTAAGGATACGTGAGAGCTAACTCTATCTTTCTGCTGCGGCCGATGGGCGAGACAGGTTGTTAAATAACACAGCCTGAAGCGGCCACCAGTGCAGACCTACAATCTAACCTAACAACACTCACAGGAGAACTCCAAGGTCCCAACGGAAGGCCGTCACACTTCACTCGGGCGTTCCCGGGTGCAACGACGTTCACACCGGCAGATCTAGTCTAGACACCGCGCCTACACTATCTCTACTACTCTAAACAGGCCGGGGTTTAGAGCACTTCACTCAAGAGCCTAACATACGCCGCTCGGAGAGAGCAATGTGCCAAAGAAAGGATGTATACTTACGATAAACTAAGACAAAAGTAAATACGAAAGTACTCAGATGAAAACAACTAGAAAGTAAACTTACTAGAAGACAAGCATTCGCTGAGGTGCTCCTGGAAGAAGACTCCCGACAGGCCGGGACTCCTCCGCTAGAACTCCTCACTCTCTTCCCTCTATTCTCACACTATAGCTAATAGTAGCTCTTCCTATGATACATGGTGCACTTTGAACTAAGCTCTAGGGGGGTATTTATAGGGGAGATGGAGTAGCCCCTACTCTAGTGCCACGTTATCGATCCGCGTGACATCACTTCTCCACCCTTGGATCAAACCGACTTGGAATGGACGTCTGACAGCAGAGGACACGTGGAGGTCATGCAGGAAGTCGGTGGGAGGCAACCGACCTTCAATGGGCCCACATGTCATGGTCGGCCGACAAGGAATTTGCCCTGGGGTTGACACGTGGCATGTTCTAGAAGGTCTAGTAGGTCGGTGGAGCTGGTCTGACAGGTGGGTCCCACCAACCCTTGGTCGGCCGACCAGGGTCTGGTCAGGTGGGCCCACCAGCCTTGTTCCACCGATGTTCCTATGTGTCCTGGAGTGTGTTGCTTGCTCATTTGAAGTTTGGTCAAATTTGCTCTATTCACGCTTGTTCAGGCTTGATTAGTAGTTGTTTGTACCTGCATCCAAATAATGACATGTACATGTGGAACCAAGTGAAATGCACCTATATCACTACTTGTTTGCTGGGTGTAACTCTAGAATGTGACTAATGTTGACGGCTTTCATGGGATGAAAACAGGGTCTAAATGCCGTCAACAAGATCCCCCACACTTAAGTCTTTGCTTGTCCTCAAGCAAAGTTTAGAGAGAAAGGTATACTACGACATTGTTGAGATATCAGCAAATACTAAGTGTACTCAGGCAGAAATCATTCATGTGGGTTATGTGGTATTGTCTAACATAAATCCTTCAGTTGTTGAAACAAATGGAATAGTTCTCAAGGCACAGTTCTCTACTTATTTTCATATCCTTAGTACTTAGAGTTTTTATAGGTTTTCGAAAAGAAAGCACATGTGTCATTCCTACTCCCCAAAAGATATCTCTGGTCACTCAAGTGGTGTATGAATCCTCACCAAGGCACATCATGTATTTGCCTTTAAAAACATCCTATCTCTAATAAGGCTTTATATGGAGCTTGAATAGGTATGTCAAGGAATAGCATACTTGCAATGCATATGTTGTCTTAGTTAAGAAAGAAAAGTCTTGGACCATAGTAGAGACTCATAATACCCCCAGATCAAGATGTAAAGTGGAGTGAAAGAATGTAATGGATGATGAAAAGGAATTGGATGTATGGTGGATGAGGTTGCTCCTTCTTTTGATGCTATCTCTCTTTCTACTTCTACTGAGACAAGGCTAGCTCTTTTGTATCAATTTTTTTTTGGATCTATCTCAATAGATGCCTAGCCTTTTGGGGGTGTGTCTCACCTAACAAATAATAACTTGAGAGAGAGTTTCTGACTTTGGAGCATGGAGCAACCTATATGATGGAGATGGTGAAGGTGCGTACTCCCAGTGTATAAGTAGCACAAGAATGGTGGTATGAATGATGATGCGTGCTCCCAGGGTAGGAGTAGCATAATGATGGTAGTGGGGTGCGTACTCTCAGGGTAAGAGTAGCATAGTTGCATACTTCCGAATCAGAAGCAGCATATTTTGGTGGTAAGTGGATCTTGATCTTAGGGCCATGACAAACCTCTAACACAGGTTCTACAAGTCTTAACCAAACTCACTGCAAGCAAGTAGCTTATGTAGAAGGCTTTTGGATATTTAATGTATATGGCCGTGGTGGGCATTTCAACACTATTGAGGAGTAGTGACACTATGGTTTTATGACATTTTTCAAAGATAAACCTCTAAGTACTTTAGATAGAAAGGCATGAAGCATGAGCCGAGAATTATATCACATTTATCAACAACCTAGTCAATATGATGATCCTATCAAGAATTTTTGGCCCACAAGCATGATCATGTCTAGGAGTAAAAATTAGCAAAACTTTTATCTCTAAATGTCATAGACTAAGGCAATTGTTAAGTTTCAGATGCAAGTCTCCATTTTATTTTTATTTAAAGCAAATGAGTAAAAAAGGATAAGGAAAAATTGAAAGAAAGAGAAAGGAGTAGGAGGGACATACCAGACAGCGAAGAAGTGCTTGCTACGTAGAGGCTAGCTGGTGGGCCAGGGGCCAACAGGTCAGGTCGGTTGACCTGGACCTGGGCTCTGTGGCCTGGATTCCAACTCCACTCGGTCTGCTGATTGGTGCAGTGTAATTGGTTTGCCAAATTGGCACAAAGTCCAGGTCGACCGACCGATGGTTCGGGTCGCCCTTCGTCGTGTTAACTTGCAGGACCTTCAGTACCTCGAATCCGTGTCTGTTTCACAATTATTTTGGTGTTTCTGGGGAGTCGGCCGACTCCCCCACACTTGGCCTTTGTGCACTATGGAAATGACACAGCAAAACGAAGTGAAATGTACATACCCTGCTGGTGGCAAAATGCACCAACAGGGTTAAACAATCTTTTTATTTCTTTCCACTCCTCCTTTGTATTAAATAAATCAAATTTCTTCTAGGCACTATTACAATTTGTAGGGAATTTAAAATTCGAAAAGAGAAATTAACTAAGAAAATTTGAAAAATAAAGGTGCCTAGTCCTCTAAAACTACTTTATTCTAAGGAGAGGGATCTCTAGCAGATCCTCCCTGCCGATTGCCCTTGCAATCCTCTTGACCTTCGCATTGTTGCTAATGCGTAGATCACGGAATGCATCCAACATATCCATGTGGGCAATCCGAAGTTCTGCCATGGTCTCCATGAGGGTTTCATTCTTCTCCCTCAGGTTCGCCGTGACACGGAGAAGTCTCTCCGCGTCGCTCCTTCCTTCCTCCCCCTCAAACTGCCCAGGTGGGCCTCTGATGGGAGGTAGAGATAGGTGCCTACGAACGGAGGCACTGGTGGAGTCGTTAGACTCCCTCAGTGCCATCCGCTCGTCGGAGTCCAACGGTGGAATGAGGGTCTTCCCCATTCCAGGTCCTGCTCCCTTGATCCGGCGGAAGTGAGGCGTGTGGGACGGCTCGAAACTCGAGCTGCCCCCAGTGTTGGCGGAGACGACGATCGGGGCATCACGAGCCCCTATAGGCGACTTGTCCTTCAACGCCAATTGACCCGTGGTGGGTCGCCTTAGCGTGGTGGATCTCGCGGGGGATTTCCCGAGAGTCCTCTTGGGAGTCAGCGAGCGCGACGAGGATCCCGACTAGGCAGGACGCTGGGGGGTGGTCGGGCGACCCAAGGCAGTGTTGGTCGGCTGACCAGAGGTTTTTCCCCAGCAGCCCTCCAGTCGGTGGAACCATGGCCAGAAGCTCTGCCTCCATCACGTGCACTACCATGGCACGTTCCATGTCCGCAGTGAGTGATCACGGAGGCATGGGTGAATCTGGGCGAGGAATGATTTGATGGTTTCTCGTTGGTGGTGCCATGGCAAGGTGGAGGGTGATCAAGGATGGCTCAAGGGGGCAATGGAGGTGATGAATGTTGACGGTCGTTAACTCATAAAATTAACCATCAACTTAACATGCAAATGGACCTATTCGTAAATACTTGATAGATATAGGGTTACCACTGACAGAATTCCACGAGTTTTGGTGAATATCTATTTCTGCAGGGTGACAGCTGAAAACTACCCAAGATGGTCCACATGTCGGATTTACATAGAGAGAAAGACCGAACGGGTGAAAAAGTATAATCTAGAAGACTCCAGAAGGCGACACCTGAAGCCTGCGGCCCACCTGGCATTGGCCAGAGGCGGCCGCCCCTAGCCCAGAGTCGGCCGCCCCTCCACCTGGACCAATCAGGTGGAGGCTCGTGGATCCTGCCTCCACCGACTTTGAAGATGAATAATTATCGTCCATTTAGGTCGGTTTGATCCGAGGGCTGTGGTTCATCCTAGGGGGCTATATAAGCAGAGCCCCTGGCCCTGGGAGAAACCCTAATTCATTCTCTAATTCATTTTAGACTTCATTCCAGAGAGAGAGAGTTAGATAGAGAAGGGTCCCTCGAATGGATCTATCTCTATAGGGTATTAGTATCAAGAGAGATTGAGAGAGTATAGAGTGGAGGTAGATTTGGAGGAAGCCCGGCCTGTTGGTGTCTCCTCTCCAGTGTACCTGCGGGATCAAGTCTCCTAACCCGAGGCTTGGTTTCAGGATCATTCGGCAATTCAACTTCTAATACTAGTAAGTTCGTTGTTATTATTGTTCTTTGGTTTACAAGTTTACTTTATTCGCTTCGAGTTGGGAATAGAGTAATCGTTCTTTAGCATAAGCGTGGTGCTTGGGCTAGGTTCACTTGTAGATGCTCCCTATTCGGCCGGACCGTGGTAGTAGTGAGGGAAGTGACAATCCCTTTATTACCTTTGTAATCCACTTCCCGTTGGTAGGTAAGGTAGGTCCTTTGTGCCCGGTTTAGCATCCTCTCGCGGTGTCTTTTCCTCGTGTACCCCCTTAGAACAAAGTAGTCTCAAAGCTTGCCATAGGTTAGAAGAAGACCGACGAAGGAGTTCTCTCTATATCGCTTAATTCTCACTTGACTAGCGACCCTGGGGTAGAAGTAAAGATCGGGTTAGTCTATTGCACGTTTTCTCCTAGCG
Organism: Themeda triandra; assembly: GCA_018135685.1. Lineage (NCBI taxonomy): Eukaryota > Viridiplantae > Streptophyta > Magnoliopsida > Poales > Poaceae > Themeda > Themeda triandra. The sequence goes on along the minus strand of JAENPR010000570.1, from coordinate 380,827 downwards.
GATAAAAACAAATACGATACTCGGACTTATCTCCCGGGTGAAGTGCTCACCGATATCCGTGCGCTTGCTGCGGATTATTTCTCTTTGATTCTTTCGTGTGCGTATCTAGTGTCAACAATGAACTCGGGCTAGAAGGCATTGGGAAGATAGGAGAGTCCTAGGGGGGTTTTAAAGACAAGGTTGAGGAGGAGGGTTCGGTGATTTTTGAAAGGATTCGAAAGGGAGCGTCCGGGGACGTCTCTCCACCGTTCTCGCTCCTCCGCCGAGTTCAAATCGTCAAAAGCCCGGTCGGCCGACCGGCGAATTTTCGCCGTTTGAGTTCAAATTTGAACTACAGCTCCCCGGCCGTTCCAAGCATTTCTCGCGAATTCAAATCGCGAAAATGCTGGTCGGCCGACCGGACCCTGGTTGGGTCCGTCGACTGTGCCGAGGTTCTCAGGTTGGCTGCACCACCCTGGGTCCGAGTGGGTGCCAAACTCAGGTCGGTCGACCTACACTTGGCTCCTAGGGACTAGCTCCCAAGTGCTCAAGTGTTCCTAGAAATTCCTATACTACCCTTATTTCTAATCAAGCAAATTGGCATGCAGTTTCAAAGATGTAAAGTGTTAAAGCTAGCATGTCAATGAAGTAAACATGTAGATTTTAGTAATTAGGATGTAAGGTAAAATATATCATGTCTAATTCTTCTTGTACGGAATCATGTTCATAAAAGAGTTTAAGGCGATGGCCATTTACCTTGAAGACGTTGTCGTCGTCGTCCTGCAGCGTCACAGCTCCATGCGTCACGGCGTCGACCACCAGGTACGGACCTTCCCATTTGCTTCTTAACTTTCCATGGCCAAAAAGTTTGACCCTGGAGTTGAACATGAGTACCTTGTTCCCCGGATGGAACTCTTTTTGCTTGATTCGCTTATCATGCCATCTTTTGGTTTTCTCCTTGTAAATTCTGGCATTATGATAAGCTCGTTCTCTCCATTCCTCCAACTCTGAGATCTGGATCTTCCGATGTTTGCTGGCTGAGGGTAGATCCATATTCCACCTCTTTATGGCCCAATGTTCCCTATGCTCCAGCTCGACGGGCAAGTGGCATGTCTTTCCGTATACAAGCTAGTATGAGGTCATACCAATAAGAGTCTTGTATGCGGTCCTGTATGCCCAGAGTGCATCAGAAAGTCTGTATTTCTATGCCGATCCCATCTCATTGACAGTCTTCTGCAGAATATTCTTAATTTGCTTGTTCGAAGTTTCTGCTTGTCCGCTTGTCTGGGGATGGTACGGTGTACCCACGTTGTGCCTTATCCCCATTCCTTTCAGAAACTCGCGGAATCTCTTGTCAATAAAGTGGCTGCCACCATCACTGATGACTAACCTTGGGGTGCCGAATCTTGGGAGGATGGTGTCATGAAACATCGCCTTGGCGTGCTTTGAGTCTGCTGACTTACATGGCATTGCTTCGACCCACTTAGATACATAGTCCACTGCCACCCGTATGTATTCATATCCTTGTGATGGCGGGAATGGACCCATGTAATCTATCCCCCAGACATCAAAAATCTCCACTTGAAGGTTGTTTGTGAGGGGCATGGCGTCATGGGTATTGATATTCCCGTGTCGTTGGCACCTCTCACACCTTTTGATGAAGTCCTTGGTGTCACCGTACATGGTAGGCCAGTAGAATCCACTTTGCCAGATCTTGGCATGGGTTCTGAATGCACCATAATGGCCTCCATATTCAGCCCCATGGCATTTATCGATAACTGGATGCCTTCTTCGTTGGAACACACCGTCTCGGCAAAGACCCCATCTTGGCGGACCCTATAGAGGTAAGGGTCGTCCCATAGATGTGCCTTGCTTTCCTTGATCAGCTTCTTCTTATCTACCCCGGTGGTACATAGCCGAGACCATGTAGTTGATGATGTTTGCGTACCGGGGGTGAGCAATGACACCTTGAGAAGTGCGTCATCCCGAAGATAATCGTTGATAGGCGGGGCTCGTTTGTCTTCAACCCGCATCCTAGAAAGGTGGTCTCGCGACCGAGTTTTCTACTCCCTTTTTATCTTTTATTTCTAAGTCAAATTTTTGGAGTAGCAAGATCCACCTTATTAATCTTGGTTTAGCGTCTTTCTTAGTGAATAAATATTTCGGAGCGGCGTGATCGGTGTAAATGATCACTTTTGCTCCTACCAGATAAGACCTAAACTTGTCTATAGCAAACACTACGGCCAACAGCTCTTTTTCAGTGGTTGCATAGTTAGCTGAGCTCCGGTTAGTGTTTTACTAGCATAACAGATAGCATAATGCTTTTTATCTCTAGTCTGTCCTAAGACAGCCCCTACAGCATAATCACTAGCATCACACATTATCTCAAAGGGGAGCGACCAATCAGAGGGTTGTATGATTGGCGTAGAGACAAGTGCTTTCTTAAGGTAGTGAAATGCATCTAAGCACTCATCATTAAAATTAAAGGGTGCGTCTTTAGCTAGCAGGTTTGTTAAAGGCCTAGCGATTTGCGAAAAATCTTGTATAAACCTTCTATAAAAACCAGCGTGACCAAGGAAATCAAGCACTCCTCTAACGTTCGTGGGAGGTGGGAGCTGTTCTATGACCTCTATCTTAGCTCTATCTACCTCTATTCCACGCTCGGTCACTCTATGTCCTAACACTATCCCTTCCCTAACCATGAAGTGGCATTTTTCCCAGTTTAGGATCAAGTGTTTTTCTTCGCATCTTTGTAAGACGCGTTCCAGGTTCTCAAGACATCCGTCAAAAGTCTTGCCATAGACGGAGAAGTCGTCCATGAAGACTTTCATGATTTCTTTAATCATGTCTGAGAAAATGGACATCATGCACCTTTGGAAGGAAGCGGGAGCATTGCATAGGCCAAAAGACATGCGCCTATATGCATATGTCCCGTAAGGGCATGTGAATGTCGTCTTATTTTGGTCGTTGGGATGGATTGGGATTTGATGATAACCAGAATACCCGTCAAGGAAACAAAGGAAAGAGTGTTTCGCCAACCGTTCCAGCATCTCATCGATGAATGGTAACGAAAAGTGATCTTTCTTTGTAGCCTTGTTGAGTTTTCGGTAATCTATGCACATCCTCCATCCCGTGATGGTTCGTTGTGGGATTAGTTCATTATTGTCATTTTTAACGATCGTCATTCCTCCTTTCTTAGGTACTACTTGTACGGGGCTGACCCACTCACTGTTTGGAACAGGGTAGATTATGCCCGCGTGCAAGAGCTTTAAGACCTCCTTCTTTACTACTTCTCTAGTCGCATTATTTAGCCTCCTCTGAGGCTCTCTCGACGGTATAGCTTCGGGTTCTAATGGGATGCGATGTGTGCAAAGAGCGGGGCTAATTCCCTTAAGGTCTTGGAGGGAGTATCCTAAGACAGAGCGATACTTCTCTAGAACGGCTATGAGTCTAGCGGTCTCTTCTTCTGATAGCTGATCATTAATAATGACAGGTTTGTCTCAATCGCCGTTAAGGAAGACATACTTAAGCCCAGAAGGAAGTGGCTTAAGTTCTATGGAGGGTTTAGGTTGTGGTTCGGATTCATCTAGCTCTAAGGGCTCGTCTAGGTCGGGGTTTGTTTCTGGCTCTTCGATGTAATCCTCAGCCTCCTCTTCTAAATCAGCCGTGATGCCTCTACATGGGCCGCCACCATTACCTCCTCTATTGGGTCAATTTCGGGATGTGGTTCTAATTTGTTATTGACTCGAACCGACAAAGGGGACCGAAAGGTTTGTGTTTTTCCCGAGTTGACCCCTAACGTACCCGCTCGAAAGCCATTCGGGGAATCGAGGAGGGTACCCAATTAACAAGTCAATGTCCTCTACATCAAAGATGTAGAAATTTAGGAGGACATTCACTTTGTTAATGGTGATTGGTATGTTCCGTGCAAGACCGCAACTCTTGACTAGTTCCCCAGACGGTATCTTGAGGAATTTGTCATTAGGAGTTAATGGTTCCTCACCGAGGAGTGTTAGTGCTAAGGTTTTAGACATTACATTTGCTCCTACGGGCTGGGTCGTAAAGAGATTCGATAGAGATCCTACCTATGGTGCAGGGAATGGTTGCAAAACAGGATAGAAGTCTGATAATATCAGACGACACCTCTGATTCTTTCAGCCATTCGCTACTCATGATAGACATGAGTTCTTGGGCAGTTGCCTTAAGGTAACAGGCCTCTAAGTGTGAAGAGATGTGCCTATTTGGGTCTCTATTAGGTTTCTTTTGCATGAGTTGTTTCGAGACATTGCCAAAATCGGCAAAAAGGTTTGTCTCGATGTTCAAGGGATATTCCAAGTGGTGAATTACTTCTTCCCCTGGAGGTGTTTGTGGTTCAGGCTCGTCAGCTTGGGTTGTGGTATTGGCTGTCGAGGTTTTGTCCCTAGGGGTTTGGTCTTCTTCAGGGGCTTCACTACGATCATCAGTGTAGGGGTGTTGTCTAGTATGGTTGCTAGAACTACCTTACCCTGACTAATAGCTAAATGAAGGAATGCTCCCTTCGAGGCTAGATCAAGGAATTATGCAGAACTTTGCCTAAGGCCGAGATAAAAGTGTTGCATTAGTGTTGGCTCAGGTATGGCTAAGTCTGGACCAGAGGACATTAAGTCCATGATTCGTGTCCATGCCGCACCTAGAGATTCCTTCTCTTCTTGTTTGAAGTTTAGGATATCTCTATGGAGACGGGCTACACGGGAGATAGGGAAATAGGTAAGGCAAAATTTGGCTTGTAGCTTCTCCCACTCTCCGTCTACACTACCTACGTAACAAGAGTACCAGCGTCTAGCTTTTTCGTTAAAGAGAACAGAAAAAGCTTCCACTTAAGGGTAAGTCGTCTCATCCCTTGGATGTGAATGCACGAGCAAAGTTGCTCGAAATCACGTAAGTGGGTGTATGGGTTTTCATCTCCTTCTCCCGAAAAGGGATTCTCTCGAACCATCGCTATGAGACTCGGGCGAAGTTCATAGCGGGCGGCTAAAATAGCCTGAGAAGAACTAGGCAGCTCCAACTCAGCGCCCGTTGGAGCCGCATAATCAAAAAGGGTTGTTTGATCCATTGGATAGGTAAAAAGGATTCTAATCTAACAAGGATAATTTGACGACTATGGCTCTAGCTAACCAGCTACCGTTCCCCGGCAACGGCGCCAGAAATGCTTGTTGACACTAGATGTGGCAAACGGGATTACCGCAGCGGACGGGTAGTCAATGTAGCACTTCACCGGAGTATTCCGGTATCGTATTTTCCACAGGGAACGAGAAGTGGACTAACTAGGCCAAGGTATGCCGTCGGAGCAATGATCAAGGGCTTAGGATGGGATAGAGAGGTAATTCTAGTATTTGGGTTCTAACCTAGTTATCCTAAGGATACGTGAGAGCTAACTCTATCTTTCTGCTGCGGCCGATGGACGAGACAGGTTGTTAAATAACACAGCTTGAAGCGGCCACCAGTGCAGACCTACAATCTAACCTAACAACACTCACAGGAGAACTCCAAGGTCCCAACAGAAGGCTATCACACTTCACTCTGGGTGTTCCTGGGTGCAGCCAGACATTCACACCGGCAGATCTAGTCTAGACACCGCGCCTACACTATCTCTACTACTCTAAACAGGGCCAGGGTTTAGAGCACTTCACTCAAGAGCCTAACATACGCTCGCTCCGGAGAGAGCAATGTGCTAGCAGAAAGGATGTATACTTACGATAAACTAAGACAGAAAGTAAATACTGAAAGTACTCAGATGAAAACAACTAGAAAGTAAACTTACTAGAAGACAAGCATCCGCTGAGGTGCTCCTGGAAGAAGACTCCCGACAGGCCGGGACTCCTCCGCTAGAACTCCTCACTCTCTTCCCTCTATTCTCACACTATAGCTAGTAGCTCTTCCTATGATACATGGTGCACTTTGAACTAAGCTCTAGGGGGGTATTTATAGGGGAGATGGAGTAGCCCCTACTCTAGTGCCACGTTATCGATCCGCGTGACATCACTTCTCCACCCTTGGATCAAACCGACTTGGAATGGACGTCTGACAGCAGAGGACACGTGGAGGTCATGCAAGAAGTCGGTGGGAGGCAACCGACCTTCAATGGGCCCACATGTCATGGTCGGCCGACCAGGGATTTGCCCTGGGGTTGACACGTGGCATCTTCTAGAAGGTCCAGTAGGTCGGTGGAGCTGGTCTGACAGGTGGGTCCAGCCAACCCTTGGTTGGCCGACCAGGGTCTGGTCAGGTGGGCCCACCAGCCTTGTTCCACCGATGTTCCTATGTGTCCTGGAGTGTGTTGCTTGCTCATTTGAAGTTTGGTCAAATTTGCTCCATTCACCCTTGTTCAGGCTTGATTAGTAGCTGTTTGTACCTGCATCCAAATAATGACATGTACATGTGGAACCAAGTGAAATGCACCTATATCACTACTTGTTTGCTGGGTGTAACTCTAAAATGTGACTAATGTTGATGGCTTTCATGGGATGAAAACAGGGTCTAAATTCCGTCAACACCCACCTTGGTTGTTAAAGGTGGGATAGACCAACATATAAGGCTTCTAGAGTCCATCCCACCATCCCCGGGTTAATCCTTTTAAGCGAAGCGAGGATGAAAGCTTAAGTGGGATGGTGTGGCGGGTGTGTTTTACTCAGCGTGCAGAGTGAAACTAAGCCATTTGGACTCTGGGGCGTTACATTAGAAACCTTGAATTAGGAGCCATTCCTTAATTCCGTGATGTGGACATTATCGGATGTACTCCTAGAGACGTTCCCATGCTTCAGGAATAGTCTCATCTGCCTTTTGCTGGAAGCTCGAAATCCTGGCCCTTGGAGCAGAGGTCTTGCCCATTGGGAAGAATTTCTTAAGAAATGTCGTGGCATATTTCCTCCAAGTATTGACATCTTCAGGCTAAGTTCAGAACCATTGCTTTGCCTTCCCAAGCAGAGTGAATGGGAATAGGCGAAGACGGATGGTGTCCGCTGAGACTCCTCTAATGGCAATGGTGCCACACACCTCCAGAAACTGCTAGAGATGTGCATTTGCATCCTCATGTGGCTTCCCTTCGAATATACTGGCTTGCACCATTGAGATGATCGATGGGTTGATCTCAAAATTGACTTCTGCTACCTCCACTCTTGGTCCTCTCATGATATGAGCAACTGAGGGAGTAGAGTAGTCAGAGATTGAGGCGGCCATTGACTGTTTGAACGTTGGTGTTGAGCCTCCTTCCTTGAGTGATTCTGAGTATGATGTGCTCTCGTTGGATTGGGATTCACTTATGTGATGCCTGGCTTCACAATATAGAGAAGCAAAGGCAAGGGATAAACCCCCTTACAACTAATTGATACAAAGATTAAGATAGTTTTCTGGATTCGTTCCAATTAAAATTTCTAGGCTATGCTTTCTCCGGCAATGGTGCCAGAAATGCTTGTTGGTATTTATTAGCACTATCACTGAATATTAGTAATGGTGCAAGAAATGCCTGAGGGGTACTTCAGAGTCTATTGGATAATTCCGCAAGCGCGCAGAATGTACCACTGTAGCACTTCACCCGGGAGTATTCCAAAGTATCGTATTTATATTTATCCCAAGGAAAAAAGGTAGCTAGAAAGAATAAAAGGGAGGAGATCTGTTGGCGGTCCTTATTGCAGTTCTAATAACCCGCCAATTTTAGTTTATAATTCATCAAAATCATGTAGATAGGAGTTTTATACTAACAAATTCCATAGTTTTAGTGAAATACTTGTTTTGCGGGAAGATTCATGGAATATACATATTTTTGGGCCAAGAAATAGAGAAAAGAATTATAAAATGAATATTATAATTAAATTTGGCCCAATGCAAATAAGGAAGAAAAGAAGGAGAAAGGCCCAACCGGAGCAGCAACGGTGCAAAACCCAACATGGGCCAAGCCCAGGCCCAGAATGAAGCCCGCCTGCCAAGGTCGGTGGCTAGGGGCGGCACACCTGGCGCAGCCGCGCCTCTAGCGCGCGCACGCCCAAGGGCCTGCCGCCTGGCCCCACCTTCCTGGAGGCGGTACAATCAATGCTCCAGAGGGCAGTGTGTGGGTGCTTTGGTCATTTGGACGCTCGAAACATACCATCTTCCACGTATTTAAGCATAGCCATTCTCCCTATCACACATCATGTAATTTTCCATTCTTCATTCTACCTCCCCACTTCCACAAGTATACACAAGAGGAAGAGTAGAGCCACTACACCTAGCTTCTAGCTAGAATAGAAGTAGAGGTCAAGAGCGGAGCATCTCTCCTCGAGTGCTCCCGAAAGCTAGCCTTCCATGGGGTGGAGTGCCGGATTTGTCAGCTCCATCCTCATTTGTACCTCGGTGACGTCTTATGCTTGAAGTAAGAGGTTCGTGTTTATCTTTTGGTACGTTCCTTCTTGCAAAGTTACCTTTGTCATTATTCACTTGCGGGTTCGTCGACCGTCCTTGTGGCGGTAGTTCTAGTAGAGGACTTCTGATAAAGACGGATGTTCCTGGCCAATGCTAGAGCTGTAACATTAGCGTAGACGTGGTGTCTAAGCTAGTAGTTACCTTCGTTTGCCTCATACTCCGCGGTTGAGGCGTAGGCGGTAGGTGGTGACAGCCCTGTCCATCCCTTGTAATCCCCCACGTCCAGGTACGACGTAGAGCTACAAGCCAGGATCACTTGGCAGACCAGGTGTGATCCGGTGCCCGAAGCAAGGGAGTAACGGCTCAGCTATCTTTCCTTAAGGTTTCGACCTCTAGAAAACCTCACTTTTCCCAGTTATCTACTTCTTTCCTCAGGGCAACCTAGTTAAGAGAAAACCTGACCAAACCATTCTTTGTGAAGTTTACGATACCCTGTTTATCACCGGGTGAAGTGCTACAACGGTATTTATGTGCACTTGCGGATTTTACTGCTTTCGCTATGAAACATCAACAGATCCCTGTCCCAATCTAGTGACAACTAGTGCAAGAAGAGGAGATAACAAAAAGGATGGAAGGATGATGATGATCCAAAGATAACTAAAGATAACTGGTGTAGCGTAGCTAGGTGGGAGAACAACGAGTGAGTTAAGGACTCCTATGGTTCTAATTCTACTTTCGTGTTCTAATCTTGTCAGATAGTGGAGACAAACTAACATTGCTACCTCACTACTTAGTTGCTGGGAGTAAACGAGAGAGCAGGAGACAGAACCCCTGCTCAAGCGGATACAAACTTATGTACGCTCTATATTTTAAGAACTAGCTATCGGGGGGATCGACTGATCCCACTATGGCAGGTGGGGCCAGCAAAGGTTGGTTGGCTGCTGTCCCCACTTGTCACAAGGAGTGGCTCCATCTTCTTGTCACGTCTTGTCACATTATTTGCTCACTTGTGGGCCCATGAATCCCTGTGCAAGGGATTTCCACCATTGAGTAGAAGCACAACTTGATCTAATGGTTGAGATGGACTCCTAGGAGGTTGCCACGGATTGTGCCTGAAGCTCACACTAAGGGGGCATACAGGGGGATCGGCCAATCCCCTCTATGGGCCCTTCCTGGCTTTGTTTTGTGCTATTTTGCTTAGTCCTACAATCACAAACTCAAGGTACAACTAGAATCAATTATTGATAAAAATATGTCTATGTCATGTTATTCTTCCTCAGTTTCCAAGACTGTTGTCGGTGTTTTGATGTGGAATTTTAGGCTATATCCACCGTCAACAGCTATGCTTAAATAGGTGGAGGATGGTCAGTTTTGAGCGCCCAATTGAGCAAAACACCCCCCGCACCACCATCTGCAGCATTGAATGTACCGCCTCCAAGAAGGTGGGGCCAGGCGGCAGGCCCCTGGGTGCACGTGCGCTCCAGGTGTGTCCACGCCAGGTGAGCCACCCCCGGCCACCGACCAAGGCTGGCAGGCTTTGCTCTGGCCTGGACTTGGCCCATCTTTTGTTTTGCGCTGTTACTGCTTCGGTTGGGCCTTTCTCCTCTTCTTCTCCCTTGTTAGCATTGGGCCGGGCCAAATTTATAATACTTATTTTATAATTATTTTCTTTATTTCTTGGCACAAAATATATGTATTCTGTGATTGTTCCTGCAAAACAAGTAATTCACCAAAACTATAGAATTTGTTAGTATAAAACTCCTATCTACATGATTGTGGTGAATTATAAACTAAAGTTGACGGGGTTAGAAATGTATTAAGAACCGCCAAGTGGTCTGTGAGAAAAGTGTCATCTTCTTTTTCAATTTGCCTGATCAGGTTGCCTCTCATCCTTATTGTGGCATTAGCATGAAAAAACTTTGTGGTTGCATCACCTAGTTTTACCCATTTGATATTGCCTCTTTGCCTCCAATAGATTCTTTGCTGCTCCAGAAGAAAGTGCGGCTTGTCTTTTAGCAATAACATAAAGTTCCACTCTAGAAGGCTCAAATCTCTGTGTTCCTCTATCACATCTAGGAGTTGTACTAAATTCTTGACATTTTGGATGGAACATTTTAAGCTGGAAGCAGAGGCTCGCCTTTCCTTGAGAGTTGTCCTCAGCCTCTTGTATTTAGCAGTGAGTGTCCTAGCACTATCCATCTGAGCGAGAGGGCTATTCCGGTTGTTTTCCAAGATGCTCTAAAAATCTTGCAATTTCGACCAATAATTTCCAAATCTAAAGGCCTTAGGCCTAGGCATCTGAGAAGAGATTTGCACTAGATAGGGGCAGTGATATGAGGGTTCTTTCCTTAATGCTTTTGCAGATGTGTCTAGGTATTTTAAACTCCAAGCACTTGAGTGAAGAAACAATCAATTTTTTCCAAGAGTGGACTTGGCTGCATATTGGCCTAGGTGTATTTTCTGCCTTGCAACACAATCTCATTATGTCAAGAGAGCTGATGGCATCATTGAACATGAACATTTTGGCCAAGTCCCCTCCGTCCTTATTCCTATCCTCATGTCTTCTCATGAAATCACCCACTATCAACCACTCAATTTCCTCTGGCATTTGGATTTGCTTGAACTAGTCAGTAAAAAACCTCTTCCTTTTTGGCGTGCATGGTCCATAAATATTGGTCACAATCCAACACTCATTGTTTATTAATGATGTCAATTCAACTGAAACTACAAACTCATTGCTAAACACCAGTTGCCCATTAAACAATCTGCCTTTCCAAGTAGTGAGAATACCCCCTGATGCTCAATCAATGGAAGGAAAGCAAATTTATCAAAGTCAGCAGGGCAAAAGTTTCTGAGAAAGGCATTATCAAAAACCTCCTTCTTTGTTTCCTGCAGATAGAAAATGTCACACTCTGAATCAGTTATTTTCTCTCTAATGCCACTCCATTTCTCCCTTGCATTTATACCCCTGACATTCCATCTCAAAACTCTCCAAGTTCTACTGAGTTGACTATTCATTCCTGATTGAAAATTTGGTTCTTTTCAGATCCTGATGGCCACATAATTGGCCCCCCATTTTGGGTTCTTGCAACAGGACTGACAGCGAGGTACCAGGTGCAACAGCACTTAGAATTCGGAGAGCAACAAAGCAAACCAAGCATTAAGCAGCCAACAAGAAGCAAATAGCACTGCATAACCATCAAATAGCAAATACCACTGCATGACAGCATTAAGTAACCAAATAAGTAGCAAGTACCACTGCATAACCATCATAAGCTTGTTCAAGATCCTACTGTTCCTTCTACTCGAGCCCATAATTAAGACTAGCATAATACAGGTTCTGAAAAGCAGTACATCCTTACACAGAAGGATAGAGCAATTAGTTAAACAAAATAAACAGCCCCTACTAGGCTTGTAAGATTCAGTTATTGTTGTCATCATTGTTCTTCCTGCTCTTTGGGCCTCCATCTCCCTTGTTCTTTCTTTTATCTTGCCCTATCTTCTTTTGTTCCTTCTTGTTCATCAGGGCATCATCGGTTAGTTGCTCCTCTTCAAGCTGTCCCAGGTCCTTTCCAAGCTTCCTGATGACCTGCTTGGAAAAGATAGGTGGGTTAGGTACACAAAAAAGACAACGTCTGTCAGAGCATGTGTCTTTTCTGAACCCAACACTAACCTGTTTCCTCCCGTTGCTCCTCCTGAGCTCAGTGTCCACCACTGGGCAGCTTCTGTAACATCCACGATGTTAATCATGCATTAACTCTGCAAATCATGAGTAAAATCATATCATTAGCATCTAATCACCATCTTGACATGATTTGCTTGATGATTGATGCACCTTGATTGAATTAGGTCCTAAGTGTGATTAGTCACTTAAAATGAGAAGTGGTAGCTAGGTTGCTTATCTCAAGTCGGTTCTTAAATAAAGTTTATAGAGAAAAATATTTGGAGAAAACTTTGTGTTGGGACCATTTTATGAAAATGCTTTTTAGGTGTTCAAAAAGGCCAAAAACAGTATCTAGGTATTTTAAATGTATTTATTTTATATGTGAAAATGGCCCAAATTTGTATCTTCAAAACTAGGCCGAATTAGACCGAGCTCCTTTTAGATGAAATATCCTACTCGACGAATGGAGTAACTTTCATGTTAAAAGTTTTCCAGATTCGACTTTGTTTGAAAACTATAGGCGCCCAAAGATTTCAGTTCATTGGATAGGGGGTGGGACCCACCTGTCATAGTCCCACCTCGCCTCTTCTTCTACCTCCGGACACGGTGTCCGTACCGGCGCCAACCGCGTGTTCACCGCCCACTGGCCCTCCTCGCTGTTGCCTGTTCGGCGTCCCGCACCCACCTCGCCTGCGCTCGTCTGCCACGCTCGCCACGCACCCACGCCACGCGACACGCGGCCACCGCGCACTACCATCGCCCGACGCTGCGCACCTGCCGCTCGCACCGCGTCACGTCCGGTCCGAAAGGGGGCAGCCCGTCTCCCTCTCTCACTCGCCTCATTCACTCCACTTCGCGCTCAGCTCTCTCCCCACTCCACCGCATCGCTCTCCTCCTCCCGCAAAGCACAGCCCCGATGGCGCCATTGCCGCCGCCGCGAGCCGCGGCACAAGCACGCCACCACCGCCTTCTTCTCCCCTCTGCTCGCACCTTTGCCGCCGCGCTGCCTTCCTCCATCCACTTCACTCGGCCGCGCCTTGAATCGGAGAAGGTGAGAGTCCAATCAGGCGAATCCCCGTCCGCCGCCGCGGAACGAGCTCCGACGAGCCCTTCGGCTCCGCCGTGAGCATTCCTCTCTTTTTTCCTCGTCATCTTCCCGCGCGCATCGGGGTCGCGTTGGCATGACGTTGCTCGTCCTGCTTTCAATGGCGCCGCCCCGGCTTTGGTTTGCCGGCAGTACGGCCTCGCTGTCGCCACGACTTGGCCGCGCCGCCATGGCCGCGCACAGGCACCCTCTCACTCCGGCCGCTGTTTCTTCTCAAATCGGTGCGCATCGTGGCCGCCAGGTCGAGTAGAAGCCCGAGCCGGCGTCAATTTAGCCGAATAGGGCTTGACTCCGATGAATCGATGGCGTGCCGCCATCTTAGGCACGGCCGGCGAACCGTGTGTAGGGGCGAGGGCCCTTCTCGCTGGGTTTAACGCCTCGGTCAGTCGCCCGAGCTTCGTCTCGTGCATGCGTAGCTCGCGCGCGCCTCGCCGACCGCCGCCGCGGCCGGCAGGAGCCGTCTTGCCATCATGCATGTCACCGCCGACGCCAAGTCCGCCACTCGCCGCCGTAGGGCCTTGTTGCTCCATCTGCCTCCACCTTTTAGCTCAGCGGGTTCGCATCGACGCAGGGAGCACCGTGGTGCCCTTCGTTTCGCCGGAGACCTCGCCGCCGGCGAGATCCTACCGGCGGGGCATCTCCCCTGTTCGGGTGTCACCGACAGGCGGGACCCGCCTGACGTCACCTGCTGGCGTCAGCAGGGTACCTGCCTGGGTACACGGGTCGGGTGTACCTAGCCCAGATGCGTGCCGGGGTGCACGGCCGGGTACGCGTAGCAATTAGGTTTCCGGTTTTAAAAGAAAGAGGGATTTTCATATTTTGGTTTAAATCTAGTAAAATTTCTATAGGGAGCTAGGAGTGTCCAATGTGAGTGATTCAAGTCTTGTTGTGATCCTTGTGAAGTGTAGTATCTGCTAAAAATTATTAGATGACCAGGTTGTAACACTTTTCTGTGTAGTTCTATTTAAAGTCTCCCAATTGGTATAAATGTGGTTTATTTTTGAAAATACATAGATAATTCTAGGATGCTCAGAAAAATGTGGATATGGTCTTGTCGGCCATGTATTGAGATACTCTGTCTATGATAAGGATATCACATGCCTGTTTAGTGTAATTTTATGTAGTTATAGTTCAAGTGCCTATTATTGCCTTGCTCTTGTTAAATTCATAAATGGGGTCTATGTGTCTAGCTAGGGTTTAATTCTTTTTGTGGACTGTTTTTATGTCCTTAGGGAGTCATTGATGTGATTAAACCTGAGGTTTGTCATACTTCATAGCACAAAATAATTATAGGTCCAATTAATTGTGATGTCTTGTGTTTTATGTGTAGGCCAGTAGGATTATGCAAATGTTGTGATTTTTGGATGGTAGACTAGTATTGTTGTCATGGGCATAAAGAGGGGCGCCGTGGGGCGCAAGTGTCCTAGTGATATCATGGGCATAAAGAGGGGCGCACAGAACATGCTGCAGTGCAAGATGCGGCCAGAGTTGCGACCATCACAGAAGAGGACGTGGACAAGAAGGGCATGACCGGATCCAGTGGCTAGGAGAAGGTCAGGCCTTAAGACTAGGGTCGTGTCTTTTATTTCCACCACAAGTTATTAGCCGGTTGGCTTTGTTTGTTTTAATTCCACCGCATGTGTATTAGCCGGTTGGCTATATATGTTTCCTGTACTCCAAACAAGAAAGGCAAGCAATCGCTTATGAAGAAACAATCTAGTCTCCTCTATCTCTCAAGCTCTTGGCATAGCATAAGGCCAATCTCTCAAGCTCTTGGCAAAGCATAAGGCCTAGTTATCCTCAAATATCCCCCAAACTATCCACGTACATTGCATCTGGTATCAGTTAGCATGTCGATCCATCCATCCTAGTTCATCGTCGATCCTCTCCATCAAAAAAAAATCACTCCAACCAATCCAGCCACAACCCTAATTCAGCCGCCGCGTTCCCGACCCCATCCCCACGAAAAAAAATCCCCGATCCAGCAGCCGCCGCCGCCACTCCATCCCACCGCATGACCACCACCGCATGCTAGTCCTCCTGGGCCGTAAATATTTCTTCTATTCTTAGCCCCACAAATATTTCTTCTATTCTAAGCCACCGGCATGCAACATCTGTCCGACCCTCAATCTCTGCATGTCTTCTATTCTTAGCCGCAAGGCAAGGAGCAATCAGCGCCAAGAATAGGAACAGGCACGGAATCGTGGGCGCCCTCGATGGATTTTCCTCCGTTTGATGGGACCTTTGATCCGGGGGTTTTCATCAACCATTGCGAGCTCTACTTCCGCCGAGAGCGCACCATGCATGAAGAAAAGGTATGGCCGGCTTCCCGCAAATTGAAAGGTGACGCCCGGGTTTGGTTCCTCCAAGTCCGGAGGAGGAAGGCACCCCGCGTGGCGTCACTTCACCGAGCCCCCGCTCCAACCGATTCAAACCGCCCCGTGCCCCGACCCGCTCCACCGGCTGTCCGTTGGCATCGACAACTGCCTGCGCATCCTTACGGAGATGACCGCAAAGCTGGATCGCCTCCGGGAGAAGGAGGACCATGAACGCCGGGCGGTTGTACGCCTCCAGACAGCAGCTGGCACGTCGCCGAGCGCAGGCTCTTCGTGCCACAAAAGCATTGAAGGAGCAAGCAACGGTGCAACTCCAGGCAGCAGTGCGAGGAATGCTTGTCCGTCGCATGGTGCGGCAGATACGCATGCTCCTCAGCTCGTCGTTGCCGTGCGTGTTCCCCCACTTGAACTCGCTGATACGACCTGCTGCTCCAATTGCAGTGGAGGTCCAAGTATGGGCGTTTCCAGTGCAGCGACCTCGCATCAACATCCTGCATCAGGCATCAAATGCTATGGCTATCTCATTTATCCTTGTGCCTGCCGGGGTGTTAGACACATCCAACATAAGAGCCGGCTGCTTCACACTCCACCCTTCAGCCTACATGAAGCCAGCAGAGGCGCTCTTCCCATGGGATCCAGGTGGATATACTTGTATTTTAGTCTTCAAAAAAATGGGAAGCCGAGATGTAAAGGGCTTAACCCTAGTTCGCGTCAGCTCTCCAGCTCGAGGACAAGCTGGGTCTCCAAGGGCGGGGGAGATGTCATGGGCATAAAGAGGGGCGCCGTAGGGCGCAAGTGTCCTAGTGATGTCATGGGCATAAAGAGGGGCGCGCAGAAAATGCTGCAGCGCAAGACGCGGCCAAAGTTGTGACCATCACAGAAGAGGACGTGGACAAGAAGGGCATGACCGGATCCAGTGGCTAGGAGAAGGTCAGGCCTTAAGACTAGGGTCGTGTCTTTTATTTCCACCACAAGTTATTAGCCGGTTGGCTTTGTTTGTTTTAATTCCACCGCATGTGTATTAGCCGGTTGGCTATATATGTTTCCTGTACTCCAAACAAGAAAGGCAAGCAATCAGTTATGAAGAAACAATCTAGTCTCCCTCTATCTCTCAAGCTCTTGGCATAGCATAAGGCCAATCTCTCAAGCTCTTGGCAAAGCATAAGGCCTAGTTATCCTCAAATATCCCCCCAAACTATCCACGTACATTGCAATTGCCATGCTATGTCTACTGTAATTTTTATAGGATTCTATGAGGAGTATAGCCAGGGGTTGCTGTTCAACCCATGATGGCTTAAATTGGAGTTGCTTGTATGATGCGATGCTTAAACCCATTATAGTTTGGCTTTCTAGGAAACTTGTCTTTACATGATTGGTTTATAATTAGGATAGCTATCTACTGTTCAAATTTAGTAGGCATTGGATGGATAGTTTAGTAATTATGGCTGTTGCAATCTGGTCAATAGGAGTTGTTAATTGCTGTTGTTCCAGAACCTAGTTCTGTTGTTGGCTGTTTTAGGCCTAGATAACTTGAGAATTAGGCTCTGATGTTTTAAGATGTTTTATGGGCAATTTCATAAGCTTTCCAGATTGTCCTCTTTCATGTTCATAGGATTTATAAATCTGCAGTTATGAATTTATTACAGGAATGCTGATGGTAGGTCTATAATTGCTAGTAAAGCATAGATGTGTGTTGACTGTGTGTAGAGCTTGTTGAAGGAGTCTTGTAGTGCCTAGGATATGTATGATTGGTTGTTAAAAGGTGTGTCATGATGTTTGGATTAGGATGATTATGCTTAGGTTTAGGTCTTTGGCTTTACTGGCTTGTTTGCTAGTGATAGGTGTAGCAGATTAATTATGCTATTCACCTATGAACATCTATCACCCTTGATCATCCATGATCATGCATACACCGACAATCACGTACTCATACATATGCACATGCATCATTCTAGGGTCGCGTGTAGAACATTCGTCGTGAAGTCAAGGATCCAGAAGGACAAGTTGCGAACGGAGTTCCGCACGAGGAGTGATCGAGAACCAGGAACCCGACGTGGGATAGTCGAGTACCTGGAGCTCCAACCTCGTTCTACTAACTAAGGCATCCCCCTACGTTTGCAAATGATTTACTTTGCGTCCTTTTATTCTTTATGATGCATTAATTTATAGGCGTTGATTGAAAACCGTAGTTGCATCAGGACTACCTTGCCACCAAAAATATCCAACTTTTACGTACAGGATTGACTACATGCTTAGGCCTGCTCTCTTAATCGGTAGAAGCCGGATGATCGACTATCATCTGCGAGATAGGTGGTTACTACCCCTTTGGATTGAGAATGGTGATATGTTGGATATGAACATAACCATGTGGCCATGATAAATCACCTATAATGAATTATGGCACACGAGCGTCCTCGGATCATTTTGAACAATGCCTCACAGATAGCTGGAAAGGCCTCAGTGCCAACTGCGAAGCTAGAATCTACTTGGGCTGGGTTTCAACTTCCAGGTATCCATGCTGGCGATGGTTGGGGAGTAACAAGGGCCCGGTGGTGAGACCTAAGATGGGGCAGTGTCATTTGATGGGCGCACGCTTACCTGTGGCAGCCGGGAGTTTCCTTGGTCATGGTGGTGAGTTGTTGATCCTGCGTCTTTTCCCGAGTAGATCAAGGTGACCTAATCGACCCCGACGGGAGTCGTGCGGTTTGTGTGAGGAATACCCCGCCAGCTTGTTTGCAATCGATTATAATCGCCATCGTTCTGGATAGCGAATAACTTGACTGAGCGATTCTGGTGCCGCAAATAAGATTTGAAATGCGAGTTGGTTATGTTCTCTCATGATGGTTTAATGATTATTCAATCAATGCGGATATGTTTAACAGTTTGATTGCTTCTACCTAAAATGTGAGTAGTTGCAGGTGCTAATGTAGTAATGGCAGGATCCGACTTAATTGGTTAAGCTAGAGAGTCCTTTTGTCACTAAATGATTATTAATAAGCTCATCTTTTGGCAACCAAAGGAGTCGGCTAACCCACTATAAAGTCTGGCATCCACCAAAGAGTCTTTATTTTCTTTTAGTTGGCTAAATCTTGCTGAGTACAATGTACTCAGGGTGCAATTCCCAATGTTCTTGTAGGTTTTGGAGAGTACTGCCGTGGCGACACGGTGGACTTATATCCCACTACGGGAGGAATAGATTTTGGGCAAGTCAACTCTTATACCTCTTCTACATGCTTGTTGATGGAATCGACCCTGAGCTGACACTGTATTTAAAAGTATAGGTGTGACTGTGTATTATCAAAAGAGTTTTCTTCCGCTGTTATTTCTGTTTTGGCTTGTAATAATCCTATGTGCGAAATGTAAATAAAACAGGTGAATGGGAACTGCTGAACTATGGATTCAGGTTTGTTGTAGAGTTGTTTGAAATCCTTCGAGATTTCATGGACTACCGGGCTGGTTTGGTTACTAAGTTCTAATTGAGTTGCCACGTCAGCTTGATTAGTGCTTCGTAATTAAATTAGTTGGTTGGTTCTGCTACAGCTTCTCGGACATATCCAATTAGAAACGATGAGAAAGAACAGTCGCGGCCGCTGTCATACCCTAACCCTAGGGCGCATGGTGAAGCTGCATGGTGAGGAGACGTGGAGATGGAGAGAGGGAGAAGGGAGGGGGCCACCTGCGCCAGCGCCGCCGCTCCGCCCGGCCGCCACCGCGCTGCCGCGCCGCAACGCCCGGCTGCCTGGCCGCCGCCGCCATCGTGCTGGGCCGCCTGCCCGGCCGCGCCGCGCCGTCCCGCCCATGTCGTTGCCACCACCCTGCGCACTCGCGATTTCTTTTTTTTTTTTTACGGGAGGACGGGGACGGCACCGAGGGAGATGGGAGAAGAGGAAGGGAAGAAAAGCTCTGCCCGAATCAGAGCTGAAACCGGTATTTATTTGTTTGTCTAGATTCTAGGAGAAGCTGGAGCCGGGAGGTGGAAGGCGGCTAAAAGCCAGGAGAAGCGGGTAGAAGCCGCTTCCGGTAAAAACGATTCTTCAGATCGTGGCCGTAGACTCGAGATCCAACGGTGCAATATAATTGAGGTGACATGTCTAACCTCCCCTCTGGGAGTCGTCCGTCTATATATTGTTTTAATGCTTTCTGCTTGTACAAAGCTGGAGAAACTGACAAGGCTGTGGCACCAGTACCACTCCGATGCTGCACCACAGTACCACACCACAATACAGTATATACACCAGAACGAATGATGCATGGTTCTGTGCATGACGGATGGATACGGTAGGTACGTATCCATCCATCACACTGATCGATACTGTGTCTTAGCCCTGCACAGTGCGTGTCCAGCGACGCACGACCTAGTACAACTTTAGAAACGCCTCGCGGCTCGCGCCGATCGCTTTCCACACCGCCGGCGTCAGCGCGTGCACCACCCTGTACACGACCCCGGCGCCGGAACACCCGCCGCTCCGTGTATAATAGTCGACGTTAGGCGCGCGCGTGCCGGCTGTGTGACTGTGAGTGCCTCCGGCTCTCTCGGCGCACTAGTCGTTCGGGAGTCGGGGGGTGAGGTGGAGTGTGGAGTGGAGGCTACTCGAGTCGTCAAGAAGGGCTGGTTGAGATGGGGAAGCCGACGGCGACGGTGGTGCTGGCCGTGAACGGCAAGCGGTACGAGGCGGCCGGCGTGGACCCGTCGACGACGCTACTGGAGTTCCTGCGCACACAGACGCCCGTCAGAGGCCCCAAGCTCGGCTGCGGCGAAGGTAAGTTGCCCGTCAGGCCGGCCGTCACCACCATATCTGTGCATGCATGATGCATCTTTGTATGTTATAGCTTCTGCCTTCGTGGATTAATTCGTAGCCGAGCTTGCTAGAGAATCATCATGAACATCAGGAGAGCACGTACATTCGTAGGTTACTTGAAAGCGATCGAGTTCATTTCCTCGCCTCTGTCTGTCTTCGTAGAGGAGCATAGGTGGCGAGGGAAACATTTATGTGTAGGCTTCACCGTGTGTTCACCAAATCAGATTTAAACTTCCTTGTTCTTCTCATACATGGGCCTCTTTGGGTTCCTGTTCCTAGCCTGGCTGCCTTCGATTTTCTCGTTTTCATCCCCAGTTTTCTTGCCAAGAAGCTAAGAGCCATAGAAAGACACATGATATCCCAGTAAAAAGTAATACAAGTCTGTCTCCCAGATACCCTGCTACCCTCTCTGATCAGAGAAAAATCAGACACAATATGTTATATCGTCTTCAATTAACAGCAACAACTACGAGATCATAGTGTTCACCAGAAAAGACCGAAAATCCAAGACGACCAAGAAGGCAAGAACAGAAGAGCTCCTAGTCCCAGGCATGCCTGCTTTCTTGCCAGAGAACACCCAAGAACAGATGAAGAAACTGAACATACAGTCACAGGCCACTCTGTTTTCAGCAGGCAACTGCTAATCCAATTCCAGCTCTTCAGGTCTTCATCATACATCATCACTCATCAGAACACCAGAAAAAAAAAAAGCAGGAAAGGTTGCTACGAACCAGTTAACCACTTTATAGGCAGTAGGGTAGGACCAAACCTATTTTTATTGCCCCTTTGTTTTCTGTAGATCAAGTACGCAGTACCTCAAAATGTCCGGCTCAATTGTTGCGACGTTTCACCCTGCATATTAGTAGGTTCGAGGTGGTTAGGTCCCAGATGTGTAGCAGTAACTAACATATCAGGAATAGTAGCTGCAATGTATGCGCTTTACACAGAACAATTGTGCCAACCTTTTTTTTATGTCAAAATGATGCACAAATTTTCTGAGTGCTCAGGGAGAAAGGACTATCTTTATTGATTTGAATATTTCCAAAACTCTTCATTCATAAGAATCTCCTTAATTGTTTGTAAGGTAGATAGTCTAAATAAATGACCTCCTTTTAGAAACCAATTTTCAGTCGGTGTACCAAACCAGTTTGCTTACATGCCGTTTTATAAGCCATTAGAAAGATCACTAACCTCTTTACCGGTTTTGCAATTTTACGGTATGACAGGTGGCTGCGGTGCATGTGTTGTCCTTGTCTCAAAGTATGACCCGGCCACTGACGAGGTGACCGAGTTCTCAGCGAGCTCCTGCCTGACGCTGCTCCATAGCGTGAACCGCTGCTCGGTGACCACTAGCGAGGGCATTGGCAACACCAAGGATGGCTACCACCCTGTGCAGCAGCGCCTCTCTGGCTTCCACGCCTCCCAGTGCGGCTTCTGCACGCCCGGCATGTGCATGTCCATCTTCTCTGCGCTTGTCAAAGCCGACAAGGCGGCTGATCGACCAGCTCCTCCTGCCGGCTTCTCAAAGCTCACTTCCTCGGAGGCTGAGAAGGCTGTCTCCGGCAACCTGTGCCGGTGCACTGTGTACAGACCCATCGTCGACGCCTGCAAGAGCTTCGCAGCTGATGTTGATCTTGAGGACCTGGGCCTGAACTGCTTCTGGAAGAAGGGTGATGAGCCTGCAGATGTCAGCAAGCTGCCAGGCTACAACAGTGGCGCCGTCTGCACTTTCCCTGAGTTTCTCAAATCTGAGATAAAGTCCTCGATTGAGCAGGTTAACGGTGCTCCAGTTCCTGTTTCTGATGACGGCTGGTACTGTCCTAAGAGCATTGACGAGCTTCAAAGACTGTTTCAATCTAGCTCCTTTGATGAAAATTCTGTGAAGGTAGTAGCTTCAAACACTGGGTCTGGGGTGTACAAGGATCAAGACCTTCATGACAAGTACATTGACATCAAAGAAATACCAGAGCTTTCAGTCATCAACAGAAGCAGTAAGGGAGTTGAGCTTGGATCAGTTGTGTCCATCTCTAAAGCAATTGAGGTGCTGTCAGATGGAAATTTGGTTTTCAAAAAGATTGCAGATCACCTGAACAAAGTGGCCTCTCCATTTGTTCGGAACACAGCAACCATAGGTGGAAACATCATTATGGCGCAACGGTTGCAATTTGCGTCGGACATTGTAACCGTACTACTAGCTGCAAGTACCACTGTCACTATCCAGGTCGCTTCCAAAAAGCTTTGCCTCGCCTTGGAGGAATTCTTGCAGCAGCCTCCATGTGATTCTAGGACCCTGCTGCTGAGCATATTTATCCCGGAATGGAGTTCAGATGATGTCACCTTTGAGACTTTCCGAGCAGCACCTCTTCCACTTGGCAATGCCGTCTCATATGTCAATTCAGCTTTCTTGGCAAGGACTTCAGTAGATGCAGCATCAAGGGACCATCTCATTGAGGATATATGTCTGGCATTCGGTGCGTATGGAACTGATCATGAAATTAGAGCTAGAAAGGTTGAGGATTACCTGAAGGGCAAAACAGTGAGCTCGTCCGTTATACTTGAAGCTGTTCGGTTGCTTAAAGGGACTGTTAAGCCATCAGAAGGCACAACACATCCTGAGTATAGAATCAGCTTGGCTGTCAGTTTCTTGTTTACCTTCCTATCTTCCCTTGCCAACAGCTTGAATGAATCAACAAAGGTCAATGGTCCCAATGGGTCGTATAGTAATGGAGCCACAAACGGTGCCATCGAGCACTCACCGGAGAAGCATCTTAAGTTCGACAGCAATGATTTGCCAATACGATCAAGGCAGGAAATGTTTTTGACTGATGAATACAAGCCCGTTGGCAAGCCAATTAAGAAAGCAGGGGCAGAGATCCAAGCTTCAGGTATACAATCTTATTTCCAATACACAAATAAACATGTCATAGGATCATGGTAACTTGTTTCTTCAGCATACCCCTTAAAGAAATCATATAATGGTCCTTCTGTTCATTTCTACCACATTAATTTTAGTCAGCACTGAACTGTCCAATAAGCTTCACCCCAGAACATTTCAAATGCCTGCAGTTTCTCCACAAGAAAATGTCCTTAACCATATTCCTTTTACTGACACAGGGGAAGCAGTGTACATTGATGATATCCCTGCTCCCAAAGATTGCGTCTATGGAGCATTTATCTATAGCACCCACCCTCATGCCCATGTAAAGGCTATCAACTTTAAATCATCTTTGGCTTCACAGAAGGTCATCACAGTTATCACTGCAAAGGATATTCCAAGTGGTGGACAAAATATTGGTTCTAGCTTCCCAGGGTTGGGAGAAGAAGCACTTTTTGCAGATCCAGTTGCTGAATTTGCTGGTCAAAATATTGGTGTTGTGGTAATATTTCTTAATTGTTCTTTAGACCATTTATATGTTTATGTCTATCCAACCTTACTGCATCATGTTGATTTTTCAATCATTCAGATTGCTGAGACACAGAAGTATGCCTACATGGCAGCAAAGCAAGCAGTTATTGAGTATAGCACAGAAAATCTGCAGCCACCAATTCTGACAATAGAAGATGCAATCCAACGAAGCAGCTACTTCCAAGTCCCCCCATTTGCAGCTCCTAAGCCTGTTGGTGATTACAACCAAGGGATGTCTGAAGCTGATCACAAGATTCTATCAGCGGAGGTACATACTTTTTGTAACGTTTAAAGAGGATGTATATTTGACTTCCCGCAAGGGTAAACAACTCATGCTTGGCATTTTTGTTTCTGCAGGTAAAACTTGAATCCCAATACTACTTCTACATGGAGACACAAGTGGCGCTAGCTATTCCTGATGAAGATAACTGCATAACCATATATTCTTCGACACAAATTCCTGAGGTCACACAAAATGTGGTTGCAAAATGCCTTGGCATTCCATTTCATAATGTCCGCCTCATCACCAGAAGAGTTGGGGCAGGCTTTGGTGGAAAGGCAATGAAATCAATACATGTAAGTCCTAAATAACTGGAGCTCATGCTGAACTTTTCTATTTTCAGTTACCAATGTACAGCGAACTAATATTCACAATGTGATCAGATTGAGGAAAAATGTATTATAGCTGACTGATTTTCCTGTCAGGTTGCATGTGCATGTGCAGTTGCTGCATTCAAGCTACGTCGTCCAGTTCGGATGTACATCGATCGCAAGACGGATATGATAATGGCAGGCGGTAGACATCCTATGAAGGTGAAGTACTCTGTTGGGTTCAAGTCAGATGGCAAGATAACAGCCTTGCACATTGATCTTGGGATCAATGCTGGAATATCGCCGGATGTGAGCCCAATGATGCCAACTGGTATCATAGCTGCTCTCAAAAAGTACAACTGGGGCAATCTTGCATTTGACACCAAGGTCTGCAAGACAAACGTCTCATCAAAATCAGCAATGAGGGGTCCTGGAAAGGTGCAGGGCTCTTTCATCGCTGAAGCCATCATTGAGCATGTTGCCTCAGCACTTTCAGTCGACACTAAAACCATAAGGAGGAAGAACCTTCATGACTTTGAGAGCCTTGCGGTGTTCTTCGGAGATACTGCAGGCGAAGCTTCTACCTACAGCCTAGTTACCATGTTTGATAAGCTGGCCTCCTCTCCAAAATACCAGCGCCAAGCTGAAATGGTGGAGCACTTCAACAGAAACAACAAGTGGAAAAAGCGTGGCATTTCTTGTGTGCCACTTACATATGAGGTCAGACTTCGGCCAACTCCAGGCAAGGTGTCTATCATGAATGATGGTTCCATTGCTGTTGAGGTTGGAGGGGTTGAGATAGGCCAAGGGTTGTGGACAAAAGTGAAGCAGATGACGGCATTCAGATTGGGAGAACTGTGTCCTGATGGCGGCGAAAGCCTACTGGACAAAGTTCGGGTTATCCAGGCCGATACATTGAGCATGATCCAGGGAGGGTTCACCGGTGGGAGCACCACTTCTGAAACTAGCTGTGAAGCGGCTCGACAGTCGTGCGTTGCGCTCGTCGAGAGACTCAAGCCAATCAAGGAGAATCTGGAGGCTAAGGCTGGCACAGTGGAATGGAGTGCCTTGATTGCTCAGGTGAGGATAAAGGCATATAGCTTGTAAACAAAACAAATTGTTTAAATCCTTGTCTCCTTCCTTGATTGCTCAGGTGAGGAATGCAGTAGAAATTTAGAGAGGAGATCCAATGATTCTGGGGAACACAATATGTCAGTATTTCAATTGTCATGTCAAATTGCTCATTTGCAGGCAAGTATGGCGAGTGTGAACTTATCGGCGCATGCATACTGGACCCCTGATCCTACTTTCACAGGCTATTTGAACTACGGAGCTGGCATTAGTGAGGTACCCGTTATCTAAACTGCATAAAAACCACAGCAAGTTCAGTGAGCAAGCCAAATAGTTGGAGGCTGCACATTTAGTCGTCCTTAATGCTGACACATGATTGGTAATTTCATCATAGGTGGAAATTGATGTCCTGACAGGAGCAACAACAATTCTAAGAAGTGACCTTGTCTACGATTGCGGGCAAAGCTTGAACCCTGCTGTCGATTTGGGCCAGGTCAGCCAAAAATAACAACCACTCCAGCTGATCACTTCATCAAAGTAGATATGATGATCCTCTAAACATTATCCATTATTGACACAGGTGGAAGGTGCATTCATCCAAGGAGTAGGCTTCTTCACAAACGAGAAGTACACAACCAACTCTGACGGGTTGGTCATCCACGATGGCACATGGACGTACAAGATCCCCACAGTCGATACCATTCCAAAGCAGTTGAACGTTGAGCTGATCAACAGTGCCCGCGACCAGAAGCGCGTCCTCTCTTCCAAAGGTGAGCCTTTTCTCACAATTCAATCCCCTCCACATTCCAACACTGTAAGCTGCAATTTGAACTCACCAATGATTGTTGCCTGCACCCTGACATAACATGCTTCGGATCTTTGTTTGCAGCATCGGGCGAGCCGCCGTTTCTTCTAGCTTCCTCGGTGCACTGTGCAATGAGGGAGGCCATCAGGGCTGCCAGGAAGGAATTCTCGGTCTGCACTGGTCCAGCGAACTCCACCATCACGTTCCAGATGGACGTGCCGGCGACGATGCCTGTCGTCAAGGAGCTGTGTGGCCTAGATGTTGTGGAGAGGTACCTGGAGAGCATGTCCGCTGCTGGCACAACAACCACTGCTAAATCATAGATCCGGCAGGCGCACTGCCCATGGTGAGACGTGAGAGAGCTTAGCTTAATCAGTCTGTGTAAAATACTAAAGAATGGCATGACATGCTGAGCTTGCCTGTGTGTTGGTTCTGATGTACAGAAGAGAGGTAGCAATGGCGATCTGTGGCCTTGCGAATCAGAAGTTATGAACAATAGAAGAAAAAGGTAAACTAAATAAGTGTCGGGCAGGCGAATGTGTGGATGAAATCATGTGGTTTCAACTGGATTTTGAAGAATTTTTGCAATGGATCTTCGTTTGTACTCCTAGGTGCGTACCAGCCTTCTGGGTATATGGGGCATAGGATTGTACCAGCCAGGTAGGCTTGGCCTTGCTGCCTCGTTGTAACCTTCACCGGTAGCTACTCCATGTGTGCCTATTGCAACTAGCAGAGCAGCGGGACAGCTGAGATCAAACTCTGCTTGATTTCACGGGATGTGTAGTTGTGTGTTCCTGCCGGTGACGCACGAAAGCTGATGCTGAGGCAGTGGCGAAGCCAGAGCAAAATGATGAGGGGTGCACCACTTAATTAACAACTACACTGACCGATATGATGTTTAATCAAAAATAGCATAATTGGTGTGTAACTACTACATTTTAACTACAAATTCGACTTCTAGCAATAGAGACGAGATTTTGGTCGAAACATAGCACTCAACATTTATAAAAAAAGAATTGTATTCATCAATAGAATACCAAAATCATCCAGGAGACCATGATGAAGATCCTACAAGTCTAAAACGAAATAGAACAAATAGGTCAATTATTTAGCAAATAAATTGTAGAGCTAACTACTAAAACTTAAAAGTAGCACTAGCTACCTATCATTTGCAAGCATAATCAAATAGCAAATCCATAGTGTCATAAATGTATATGCATATACTAAAAAGAGAAACCCCAATTAACATAGTAACCCTAAAAAGAAAAAACCCCAACTGACACACTAACCAGAGAAAATTGAAATCGAAGGCTTAATTAAATTGACTGAAATATAAGATAAACAAATTGAGTGTTTGATTCGTTGCCTTTTCTTTTGGACAAGGAGTCCATAACAGAGAGAGCCAGAGAGGCCGTCGGGCGCTCACATCTGGTGTTGCCGCGGTCATCTGGCGCTCTGGCTGTGCCATGCAAGGTTAAAATATTAATATGCATAAAAAACATATGAGTCAGTCCTTACAAAGAAAGTATTTAATAAGTTTATGATGATAACTATCTGTTATGCCTATTTTGTAAAAAATAAACAAACAAAAACATAAAATTTAATATAATTTTAAAATTTTAGCCCGTGCGAGAGCACGGGTTGATGGACTAGTTAGTACCAATGCGGCACACACTGATCACCAATACGTACATACCTGCTTGCTTGATCTTCTACTTTGTTTGTAAAACTTGGTCGTTGAGGGCGTATTTAAAAGAAAACAGAGCAGGCAGGATGAAAGAGAGCAGTGACTGTTCTTTCATGGGTCATGACCGTGCTTGCAAGCGATTGCTCTGCTCAGCTCCCTGGCGTCGTCCATGGAGCGCACTCGCGGACTGATCTTGGCACGCTCCGCTCCATCCGTAAGAACTACTCGCACAGCAGGGGAGCTTCATGTCCATGACGATGCATCATTGCGCCATCGTCAGACGTCAGAGTACGCTCGAAAGTCGAAGCGTGAAGCAGGGGAGGGAGCTCGAATGCTTTTGTGCTAGTTGGTGAGGGAAGACAAGGGATCGTGAAG
This sequence comes from Themeda triandra, assembly GCA_018135685.1. Classification (NCBI taxonomy): domain Eukaryota; kingdom Viridiplantae; phylum Streptophyta; class Magnoliopsida; order Poales; family Poaceae; genus Themeda; species Themeda triandra. Next base: position 352,636 of record JAENPR010000570.1, on the reverse strand, counting down.
GTGTAGTGGGCCGGTTCGGCACAGAGTCCAGTCGGGGCAGCCCAAATGCATGTCCGACCAGGCCCGTCAATTTGAATCACCTCCTTCGCCGCCGCCGCGTTGGCCGTGGCTGTAACGGCGCTCTTCTCATTGCCAGTCCCAGTCCCTGGCGCGCCGCCAAAGCTGCAGGGCTCAGGATTAGGAGCTACAACCCCGTCTCACCACCGAGTTGTCCATGGGTGACATCAGGCAGAGAGCAACTCGTCGAGGGACTCAATACCATGCTTCAGATTGCTGAAAAGGAAAATCTTGAAGAAGCAGAAGGAAGACAATGAAGCTACCAGGATGCTGCGAGAATGATGGAGATCTGGAAGACCAGGATGATGTGAAAGCCTGAAGAGGCTGAGGGCAAATCAACAAAAAGACTACAGCTCTGAAAAAACAAGTATCTCATCTCTTGTACCCTCCGTTCCGTGATAACTTGCTTCTTGTGGTTGGCTAGTTGCACAAGTTCTATCTGAAAAACGATGCTGTAATTTTCTTTTCTTGTATCACTTATTGTCAGTTCCCATTTCGTCGGTTTGATACTTGGTTCAGCTCTGCTAAGTCCAGCGCTGCTCTGATTTCTGCTTCGTCGTTTCAGGTTGGCTAGCGTTATTTGGTCCTGTAATCTCTCTTTTTTCTGTCTGTTTTCTCTCACAAACTCTGTATTTCTGTTAACACGTTAACGGGAATGGGAATGTTCTCGAGTGGACAAAAAAAATAAGCATTGCGCCCCATTGACGAATGACGACTATGGTATCACCTTACTGTAGGAGCTGAGCAATAACCTACTCCTATATAGTATTTTCCAATGACCGACACACCCGACATTTCCATAGTTGCTGAAATCCTTGAATTTGTCTGACGGTGACGCAATGATCCCGACGTTCGATCGCCATTGGCACAGCACAGGCGTTCCTCCAAACTGTGGCCTCGTGCCGGGCAAGCCGGCCTGGTCGCCGTCGCCGCCACGCTAGCAGCGAGAGCTATCTCTGCTACCAGACACGGTCAGGTGAGCTCACCGGCCGGCCAGATTCGTCAGCATCTTAGACTCTACTTCAAAATTTACCACCACTGGTGAGTGAGTCGCTGGGCCGTCGCCATTCTTATCATATATAACTAGGAAGATTTCCCGCGCTTTACCATGGACATGAAGGAGAAATAAACAAGTGTAAGAATAGTAAACTGCTGAGATGGACACCTTACATGTGGATAAATTGGTAGTGGTAAATGATAGTTGATTGCTTAGGTGTATTCATTGCATGTTAAATTAAATAGATAGTAGGGATGATAGTTGAGTGCTGAGGTGGACGTGTTGTATGTTGAGAGAATTAGTTAGTGGGGTTTGTATATATAAGAGTTATAGACGTGGGACGCTCACGGACAAGCTAATCAGCCAAATGCATATGCGTGCTTGATGGTCCGGTTCACCAAAATTTTATTACAGCTCATATAGCATATAAAATTCAGATATATGTGTAATAAGAGCAGTCCCAAGTCCCAACTAGATATTAGTGATAGTTTCTATGCCTAATAAATAAGATATCATACCAGCAAAATGCTGATATGGCAATCAAATTAATGGCCCCGTTCAGCTGGTAGATAAGTTGGCAGATTTAGGTTGATTCAATAATATTCTGTGAGACGAAATAAGCTGAAACAAGCCAAAATCTGCTGGTATAAGACAAGGGATAATGAGGAAAGCGATGAAAGTTGGTAGAAATCGGTTCCTCACTGAAAACTACGTATTCCCTTTCCCAACGCACGAAGAAACGATAACTTCATCGTTGGGAAGAAACCACCCATTTCTTGTCGCCATCGCTGCCGCCCCGCTCGTGCCGTGCTGCCACGACTGCTTGTGTGAGACGTGCCGTTTGCGCCTTCCTGCGGCTGCCCCGCACGAGCTGCGGCCTCCGCACCGGCACCGTCCGCCCCACTCCCGCCGTGCTGCCGCAGCTGCTCGCGTGGACCGCTCCACTCGTGCTACGCCACCCACACCAGCCGCGTTGGGCCCGCCCACCACGCTCACGCCACCCCACCATGGCTGACCGCTCCGCGCCATTCGTGTCGCCCCACTCGCGCCGCAACTACCGCGATGCGCCGCCCGCGTCGGGCCTGCTTGTGCTGCGGCTTCTGCGCGCCAACCCTTCTCACACCACGCCATGCCGCCACGATTGCTCGCACAAGCCGCGCCGGCCCCGCTCACGCCACACCACCGTTTCTTCTCACGCGGGCCTTGCTCTCTGCGCCAACACCGTTGGCGCCGTGTCGCTGTGGTTGGTCATGCCGACCCACTCGGCTAGGCCCAGTGCGCCCACTCGTCGTTGCTCACTCCGGTAGCCTCCTCCGCCCCGTCCTCTAGTGTGTGCTTGTGCGTCCGGTGAAAGAAGATAGTATGTTAGTCGGAGGGGTAGGAGAGAGAAAATGGAAAAAGTAACATTTATTACACGAAAAAATCCATTGTGTGATGTAGTTTTTACATTTGGTTTTTGCTGATGTAGTTTTCATAGTATTCTATGAAAACCGTGCGTAAGCTGAAGGGAAAGGCATATGGAGCATAGACTGATATAAAGCAAGACTTGCTGCTAGATGATACAGATATGAAATAGACTATGAAGATACTTTTATTCTAATTGTTAAAGTAGCTACAATTCATCTTATTCTGTCCATAGCAGTTTTCAAGGGTTGATCCCGTAGACAACTTGATATCCAAAACGTTTTTCTTGATGGAATACTAGAAGAGGAGGTCTATATATGCATCAGCCGTCAAGATACGTTGATAAGGCTAAGTAAGGATGGGTTTGTAAGCTTGATAAACCAATCTATGGTTTCAAGCAAGCTTCTCGTGCCTGGTATGCTCACTTGTGTGCCAAACCAAAAGCTTTAGGTTTGGCTCTATCAAAAGGAGATACATCTTTATTCTATTATCAGAAAGGGAAACACACTAGGAGCTCATCAAAGGAGGGAACCGATGCCTTACTAGAAGATTTGGAGTGTGATCTTTGTACTCAAAGATCTAGGTGATTTACACTATTTCTTGGGAATAGAAGTCAAGAAATCTAAGGATGGTTCGATTCTCTCAAGGAAGGCACGCAGCAGGTATTTTGAAAAGTACAGGCATGAGTAGATGTAAAGCAATAAATACACCATCGTCGAGTGTTAAGAAACTAAGTGTTGCTGATGGAAAAATAAGCTAGGACCGAAGATGTGACACGATACCGTAGCCTAGTGGGGACATCTCCTTCTCGGTCAACGTTTGTCAGTTTTTACATGATTCGATTACTACTCACTGCAGTGCATTGCAGTAAAACGGATCTTGCGTTAAATACAAGGTTCGTTGAGTTTGGGACTGAAGATTGTTAGAAATTAGTCTTCACAAATGACGAGCTGTTTGCTAATTCTCATGTGCGGAAGTATCGATTAGATCCACTGAGATGAACATGAAAAATCACAGACGACACCAGAGGCACGATATTTGTTAACGAGGTTTAGCCGAAGCCTAGTCCCTAGGGCGCTCCTCCCTAATTCCAGCAATGCCGACCACTCCAGGGTCCTGGCGGTGAGCCGCAGCCCTCCCACAAACGTGTCGTTATGTCATCATGGTTACAATAGCAGCACCCCTTCTCATATTTATGGGGAGGCCGGGTTAAGGAGTCCAACACCAACTCTACTCTAGACTGCCAAATACAACTTAGAGTCCTAGCGTAACCCAACTCATACAAAATATTTGACACATATTCTAACAAACTCCATCTTGGTGAATATCATCTTAAAGCTAGGCAGCACACAAGCTTGTTGGATCCAATAATATGCTCGAACTGACTACACACGTGACATTGAAAATCTCATAGCTTCTACCTAAGTCATATAGAAATTGCCACGTTAGCGCTCTTTTGTTTCCACTACGGTGCTACACCCGATGTCTTACATCGTAGCCTCCTATAACACTAACCAACCAGATTACTCTAGTCTGTCACCTATACTTCCTTCCAGTTCAACCCTTGAAGCTTCTTCCCGCATTCAATCCACACTTCAGAACTTGCACGTGCAATTTGAATCGATCCACACCCTTGCTGATTTGGAAGCACGCAAACTCATCCATGCAAAACCTGTATTGAGCTCACACCACCACGCCATAAAGAACGAAAACCTCATTACTGCCACACTCCTATGTCGTCATCACTGACCCTGTCATTGTCTTTGCCCATGGTATGACTAGCTTGTTGCCGCTAGCCTCTCCGCCATGCACCACCGTATGTTCGTCCTCCAAGCAAACTCTCCGCCAGCCTTTTCGTCTTGTGTCCCATGAACTGTTCGGCTCTGATGAGTCCACCGAGAAGTATATATATGACACTTCCTAAAACTCTCCAAGTTGGATGCGACAATAAATAAAGTAATAACAAACCTTTGGCTTGTAACCTATTGCTCTTTGACTCCATCATGTGAACACCAGGAGACCGGCTCCGTCACGTTCGTCACAACTCACAACGACACGTCAAACATGGCAAAATCTGCTGCATCACGATCGCCATATTCGAGCCTTGTATAAGTACAACATCAGCAGATCCACATCGTCCCTTCGATGGTAAATAACTGCTGCCGCCGGCTGCGCTTTCATACCCATACAATTGTGGTAAAACATAAGGACTCTATCCTAGAAGGAAAGGAGAAGGAAGAATCCTAATCCTAGTCCATTTATATGTGGGCTCTTACCGAAACTCTTGGACCTTAGCAGGACTATATATATGTGGGAGATCTATGTTGTAATTACCAATATTCAGAGAAATAAAGAATAGTCTCCCTACATCTTGTGTCTACTTGTTCTACTTTCATCTACCATGTTGATTGTGAGAGGCGGAGAGGGGAAGGTCCCAACCGCTGGCAACAAGTTTCTTAACACGTTATCAGCACGACAAGCTCTTCGTCGACATCGCCATTGAAGCCGCCGCCGACGTCGACGTCCATGCCGACGTCCACTGCCGCGACTACTTCGACGCGTCGACGTCCCCGACGTTGTTAGCGGAACGGATCTCGCTTCCTCTACTTACAACTGATCTGCACCGCATCGACATATACCATCGTCGTCAAGCAAGACATGTCTACGACAATGCCAAACGCCCTACGCGGTATGTATCTACTAACCACTGCCCTACGCGGCACGTGATGTAGATCAAATTGGCATCCAGAATTTAAGGTACGAAATTTGTACACAAACGTCCTATGGTAGATTGGTTTTACCATCGTGCGTACATGGCTATTTTCGTCGGCCACGAAGGCAGGTTGCATGTGGTCGTATATGTGTTGCAGTTGTACATGCGCCACCGATTAGAAAAATTGGAGAGATATGCATCTAGCCATGACGGCTAATGCTTTCCAAAACGTGCATGAATCTCGATCAGATTGCATTTATTATGGATGCAACCTCTAATAACAATACCTGAAGTCATGAGTATGCATGTGTGTTAGCCTGAAGCTGCTCAGCACTCTCTTGATCCGTAAACACGGTGAACTCCTGATGAGTCATGTTATGGTGCCGGCCGTATACTAGAAGTATATAATTAATATGTACATATGCTCATCGAGATCTATCTAATAAAGTCAAGAAGACAAGAACCAGCAAGGACATATCTGATCCTGAAGATTGGTCATCATGTGGTTAAAATTAGCATACTTGAAGTCGTATATGGAATTTAAAAATAGAAATACATATCCATCTCGGGCTAAAACTGTAGGAGATACTGCGACCTGTATGTCGTTGTCCCTCCACTTGTGATAGCAGTTGCAGTGAAACACACATGGTTGGCTTGAAGCCACCACTGATTTTGCCCGAGACCGACTTGAAGCCACCATATATTGTCCGAGACCGGACCGGCTTGCCGAGTTGCCATGAATCGGCACACAATTGCGCAATCCAGAACACAAGTTTTATGTGGCACCCACATGAGGCTTGCAGTCCTACTTGACCAGCAATATATACATTACAGCCCTGAAGTGTGTTGCAGCTAGCAGCTGATAAATTAATTTAGAAACCTGTAGTTTCAATTTTCTAATCAAATATATACATTCTAACTAGACTATGTACAATGAATTAGTGAATTTAGTGAAGTGATGCTAAGCATGCATGTCATCATGGCCGAAAACTGCGCTCGCAGCTTTGCCTCAGACAGTGTACACGAAGTACATAGTATTATTTTTATATATGTAGTACGTGTATATATGAATGGCTTTGCATATATGATTGATTCTTCAGGTAGAATATTTTTTTTGCATGCTTATCCGTTATACATATATGCAATAAGTTGATAAGATTATGCTCTTTTGAATGCATTTATTTATCACATGTTGTGAATTTTGTACCATGAAATTGTAGGAACAAAATCCTGAATGATTACTCTAGAAACATGGTATACGATATATGGGCTTTCTAAATCCTGCAGACCTTAGACCACCTTTGAGAGTCTCATATTTATTTTTCCTAGCATAATGAATTTTGGGATGAATGAATGTTTGGTATAAATTCTGAAATTTTGCATATACCATAATCCTAAAAATGCTAGGATGCTTCTAAGAATATTTTGAATAACCATCCACTATCTTTTTGCACTTACTACTTATTTACACGCAGTAAACCTATATACATATGATTTTGTTATAAAGATATTTGCATACTTTCACGAAGAAAGAATATCCTGGACTTGTCCTGAATGGCATAATTATTTGTTACGGTCATTATTAAATCCATGTAGAATATTTGACTACCATTGAAGTGTATAAACTCTAGAATGAGTATATAGCCATGAGAAGTAACAAATTAAGGCATTGTGGGACTCACTGCATGAGTAAAATCCCAAATTATAATTACAGAATATCATGTTGCATTGAAAGTTGAACTTTTCAAGCTTATATGCCTATAGATTGAGATATAATGCTGCTCTATAAATAATAACTTGGAGCTTTATACGAATATCTAGAAGACAAGATGGTAAATAAGATTTTATCAATGCATATTCTCGAAGAAATGTCTCTTGTGTATAGAATATCACGAGCAATGTAATACATGAAGTATTTAAATTTACCATTACTCAAATAGAAATTGAGTTGACTTTATAGACAACTTTATAAACCAGGATATTTTCGATTGCAGTAACTTTGAATATATGAATTGCATATATCATACTCCTAGAAGGATCGAGCAAGCATGAAGTTTGCTAGATGTCAAGCGTTGAAGCTAAGACATATAAGAACTTTTTAAGAATTTAAATCATGTGCTTATAGATTTGTTTCTTTTGAATTCATATCCTGAAGCATTAATAGTAGTGGCAATGGTGCATTAAGTTTTAATTCACGTTGAATTAAGTGATTAATGGTTAACTTATTAGCTTGAAGACTAATATGAAATATTTAATATTCTTAGTTGCAATTGTTACACGAAGTAATATGTGCTAATTTCTCATGGAATAAATTAGATTTATATGTTTCACATATAAATAATTGCCTATATTGCCTATCTAAATAAGTTTTGTATTATTTTATCCACAAAGCCTCAATTAACCATGAAGGTTAGTTCTTTGTGCACCACTACTATATAGCTAGAATGGAAACTAAATTTCCTAGAAGCACATGAACAATTGGACTATCTTGGTGTATGAATTGCTCCTAGAAGGACAAATTTAACCAAGAAATAGTATAATTCTAAAACTAAGTATTTAATATTTTTTAGCCCAAGAACTAGAAGTTTTGTTCTACCCTATATATGTGAATATTCATGCCATAACCAATGAATACTAGAAGTATGATTGGATTCTATGGATCATTAGAAGTGATCATTCATAGATGATGCAAGAAGCATATAACTATTTGAAGTAATTATGGCATGAGGGGAGAAATTTTGGGTAAAGGCATAAGAAAATGTGGGTAATATATATTTAATAGGCATAGCCTTCCTAAATCTATCTTTAAGTGCATGTATCAAGACTTGAAGTTTTGCCGCGTCCTTTACGGCGAGTTAACTTTCTCTACTTGCACTAATTGCAAGTAAGGTTGTAGCTTTGCATTTTATTGTTATCTACTACGTTGGACCGAATACCAACATTCCACATTATACACATGCATGTGTATTACTATTTTGTCCTCTCATTGAGCTAAACTATCTACACTCTTTGCATGAATATTAGCATAGAAGCTATAGTTGTAGCTAGTAGCTACATTTACAACCCCTATAATTAAATTGACTAGCTAGCACGCTATATTCAATGGTTCTTGTTGAACTTAGAAATATGTTGCTTTCAATGCATTGCATGCATAAGCAAAAGATTGGTCTATGGTCATGTAGCCTAAGATCGGGGAGTAAATTAAATATGTTTGCTCAATGGAGACTAACCCAATTGATTGAATGAATAATTGTGGATATAAGATGGTGGATAACATATTTACGATGATTTGGGATTTATGAACAAAAGGCATCAAGGGAATTTTGCATTAATGGCCATTAGAAAATTCTAGAAGAAATTCCATGTGAATTGGATGTTGCGTATTTTATATATTTGAAGTATATGGTTCTTTTTTTTTGTATTAGTACTTGGATCAATTATTTTGGCTAAATAATAAAGAAGCTAGATAGTGCAATAGTTTATAAACTATGATATGTGCAAACCAGGGGGAGAATATCTCTATATTTGTAGAGATGCTGAACGTCCTCAAATGCACTTTACATTTTCTAGCTCACTGCATATAATGTATAATAACCCCCATGTTTAAATGTGTGTGTGAGTATTTCCCATGCAATTTCATCATAGCATACATGAATGGGCCTCAGCTTGTAGTCGGAGATACATGAATATAAATTATTATAAGCCCATCATAGGGGATTATTTTGAAGTATGCTATTAAAGATCTAATATTGGCATTAGGGGGAGAGAAAGCCTATTTTAAAATGCCAAATATTATTTCCGTAGAAGGAAAATGATCTAGAAAAATATTCCTTGAAGCTTGAAGCAGGAATACAATCACACACTAAGTCAACTAATAGTTTGACTAATGCTCTTGTGAAGCATGAAGCGGAGCATACGCCGATATTTTTAAAAAATAAGAGGAGTAACTTGAAGTTATAAACGATAAGTCTTGTTTACCGGTAGTAAACTAAATGTCGTATACTATCAAGCTAAAATTCACGGGGACGCCTGTGGTTTCTAGTTTAGCGTATACTTGTTGAATAGAAATAAAATAAAACTCCTCCATTCTCATGAAGAGAACACCTCATGAAGAAGGTTAAGCACCTCATGAAGAGGATCATCTTGAAGATGAAATCCAACAAACTAAGCGCGCGCATCTTTAGTGTTGGATATGCAGAACAACAAAGTATCTCTTGTTTGGGAAATGACAAAGAGACAGAATAATCTCATATTATGAGAATATTGGGAGAAAATAATAGTTGTCGACAACGCTACCTCTATAATTGTAAATGTTTCTCTTATGAGAACCCGGATCCGGAAACAAAGTCCATGGCAAAGTCGCTTGTAGCGATTATATCGGGTCAATAAAGAAATGCAATTGAGGTTGAATCTCCTACTAAGAAGAAATACATGTTCTGCTATATCTCTGGCAAATAAAATGAATGAATATGAAATATGCGGTTAATAAGTGGATTATGAAAATTCATATAATTCTGAAGAATATAAATCGCAACATACGAAAATTAAATCTAATACAAGTATTATGAAGTCTAAGGTAGAATATATTCATGAATGAATATTAAAGTCTCTAGAAGAGCATATCCTAGAAGGAACAATCATTGAATGACTTTGTAGTGAATAACACTGTCTCGTAGTGTATTTCACTTAATAATATCTAATGTAGTAGAGTGAGAACATCCTTGAAGGAACTAATCCATGAAGGATTTATCAGTCAATTCTTGAAGAAAAACCATTTATCCCTGAAATAAATATAGACCCGAGAAAAAAAAATGAGGACTTCTAGACACCATGAAGGTGCCATACAAACACTCAGAAAGTATAGAGCTAGCAATAAAAGTATTTATATCCTCTAAATACCATAGAAGGTATAAGAATAATGGTGACTTTGGCATTTGAATTATCCCCTAAATGCCAAATGTAAGGCTGAAATTATTATTTAGTGGTACAATCAAAATCTGAAGATTTGTACACATACAATTTGAAAATCCACTAAGGAGTAGCTATAGGTATCCAAACTTTAATACAAATTTGATACACTATCTAGAAGATATTAAATATTAATTTATTTACCCCCATAATCCTCGAAAGGATCTATTACCTTGAAGGATAAATTATTTGTTTTGCACAACTAATAAGTGGTTATTTATGCATGAAGCATATTGCTCTTTGTTATACCCATATAATTCATAGTAGAATTATGAGCCAGCTTTTCAAAAGTGCGGTTTGAATAATGAAGTTCAAAGGATGGCTTTATGAGGGGGAGCAATTTGATTAAATCTACCTTGAAGGTAATTAAACCACTAGTGTTATAAAGATCAAATAGATCATATATGTGCTAAAACATTGAAGTTTATGCATAGATCGTGAAGATTAATATCTATTCATGAAGAATACAATATCCCGAAGAATATATAACCAAGAAGGTTAAATGTTGTACTCTTTTTTCCTATGTGAGTTTTTACTCGAAGGTTTCTCACACAAGGTTTTTAATGAGACAACATGTGCAATTCAATTAACGAATGCGATGTACTCTTTTCTCCAAGAACCGTTTTTTCCCACTGGGTTTTCGGATGGAGTTTTTGATGAGGCATGTGCATATCGTGGTAATCGCCCAAGGGGGAGTGTTGAGAAACACACGGACTTTCTATCCTAGAAGGAAAGGAGAAGGAGGAATCCTAATCCTAGTCCGTTTGTATGTGGGCTCTTACCAAAACTCTTAGGCCTTGACCGGACTATATATACGTGGGAGATCTATGTTGTAATCACGAATATTCAGAGAAATAAAGAATAGTCTCCCTACATCTTGTGTCTACTTGTTCTACTTTCATCTACCATGTTGATTGTGAGAGGCGGAGAGGGGAAGGTCCCAACCGCTGGCAACAAGTTTCTTAACAACAATCTCATTGACACCGCAGAAACGCACAACCCTCAATGACAACATTCGGCTCCGCCGCCACTTTCGTCGACCTGCCGCAGGCATCGGTGTGCAACTCATCACACGCGCTGACCTCAATAGTCAGTGCATTCAGTGATGCAGATTGGGCGGGTTGCCCTAAAGATCGAAGTTTAATAGGTGGCTTTGTTGTTTTCTCTGGTTCCAATCTTATTTCCTGTTGTGACAAGAAACAAGTCACTGTCTCAAGATCAAGTACAGAAGCATAATACAAAGCTCTAGCAAATACAACAGCAGAGGTAATGTGGATTCAGAAGTTTTCTTGATGAAATAGGAATCAAACATCCTCGAACCGCTCAGCTGTGGTGTGACAATATTGGAGCTAAGTGCTTATCGACAAATCCAGTCTTCCATGCTCGAACAAAACATATTAAAATCGATTTCCATTTGTTAAAGAAAGGGTTGCTCAGAAACTATTGGAAATCTAGTTTAACTATTGGAAATTCAGTTTAATCATTTTGTAGATTAATTTGTAGATGGGTTTACTAAACCTCTTGTTGCAGCCAAGGTGGACAAATTCAGAAGCCATCTCAACCCAGTGGCTGATTAAGATTGAGTGGGGGTATTAAGAATTGTCCACATGAGGTGTATATGCAGGTCCAACAGTTCGGCAAAAGGACTTGGCATCCTAAGATTTTTATCAAAATCATAAAATTGAGCCTCCAACAAGTTGACAAAACTAGTTGGCAAATTAGGTAACTTGGCATCCTTCCCCCCTTCCATGCGCATATTTGAGCATGCTCAGTTCGCTTCGCATCGCGTGTTGGGTCCACACCGTGGTTGGAAGGGGGAAGGATGCCAAGTTACCTAATTTGCCAACTAGTTTTGCCAATTTGTTTGAGGCTCAATTTTATGATTTTGGTAAAAAAAATTGAGACATGTTGGACACCAATTTTTAATTTGCCAAGCCCAAATAACAAACCGTTGGAGAAGGCCTCTTTTTTCGCTTGGCATTTGGTTTTGAGACTTGACAAAACTATGGATTTGCCAAATGAGTTTTAGCAAACTGTTAGAGTTGTTCTTAAGAGGTGGTAGAGTTGGTTACGGTGTTTATCATCTTGTAACATAAGTTTAGGAAGGTTGTTGTATCTTGTATCCTTATCTTTTAGAGCATCTCCAAGGGACTTGGCATTTAGATTTTGCATTTGTTATTTGCAAATTTTCAAACCAAAATGCAAAGTTTAAAAATAGGTCATCTCTAAGGGACTTTGCATTTGGACTTGGCAAAACCCAATTTATGGACCCTGGTGACCCCCAAAATAGGCGCGAGAGGAGTCCCAGACGCGCGGGAGTCGGGAGAGTCGCGGGAGCATGCGTTTGCCAAGTTGCGAGAGACTTTGCATAAATGCCAAACCTCCCCTCGGAAATGCATAGTTTCCACAAATGCAAAACTAATATGCAAAATCATTGGAGCCCTGTTTTTGAGCTTTTTGCCAAATTCTCAAATGCAAACCTCATTTGCAAAGTCTCTTGGAGATGCTCTTAAGATTTGTATATGTCACGCCAGTGCGGTTCCTGGCCTATATAATACACACAACCAAGAGCCTGGAAGGCATCTGGTTCCACCATTCTTTACAGTCCTAGCCAAGACACGCAGCTGATCGCAGCCTCACGGCCACAAAACACCATGATGGCCATGGGCAGCCTCACCATGGAGCAGGCCTTCGTGCAGGCCCCTGAGCACCGCCCCAAGCCCAGCGTCACCGAGGCCACCGGCATCCCGCTCATCGACTTGTCGCCTCTCACCACCAACGGAGACGGCGACAAGGCCGTGTTGGACGCGCTGGCCGCTGAGGTGGGCGCGGCGAGCCGGGACTGGGGCTTCTTCGTGGTGGTGGGCCACGGTGTGCCCGTGGATACCGTGGCGCGCGCGACGGAGGCGCAGAACGCGTTCTTCGCGCTGCCGCCGGAGCAGAAGGCCACTGTGCGGAGGAGCGAGGATGAACCGCTCGGGTATTACGAGTCGGAGCACACCAAGAACGTGAGGGACTGGAAAGAGGTGTACGACCTCGTCCCGCGCGAGCTACCGTCGGCAGCTGTCGTTGCAGACGGCGGGCTCGTGCTCGAGAACAAGTGGCCTCAGGATCTGCCGGGCTTCAGGTGACGAAACTTATCCTTTCGATCATATAATTTAGCAAAAATTGAACATATGCAATGGCCCTATAATTTTGGCTGCAGAGAGGCGTTGGAGGAGTACGCGAAAGCAATGGAGGAGCTGGCGTTCAAGCTGCTGGAGCTGATCGCGCGGAGCCTAAAGCTGAGGCCCAACCGGCTGCACGGCTTCTTCAAGGACCAGACCACCTCCATCCGGCTGAAACACTACCCTCCCTGCCCGAGCCCGGAACTGGCCCTCGGCGCGGCGCAGCACAAGGACTCGGGTGCCCTGACCATCGTGTACCAGGACGACGTTGGCGGGCTCGACGTCCGGCGGTGCTCGGACGGCGAGTGGGTCCGTGTGAGGCCCGTGCCAGGCTCATTCATCATCAACGTCGGCGACATCATCCAGGTGTGGAGCAACGACAGGTATGAGAGCGCGGAGCACTGGGTATCGGTGAACTCAGCGAGGGAGAGGTTCTCCATGGCCTACTTCTTCTACCCGGCGAGCTACACCATGGTGGAGCCGGTGGAGGAGCTGGTGAGCCACGTCGACCCGCCCAGGTACGACGCCTACAACTGGGGCCACTTCTTCAGCACCAGGAATACCAGCAACTTCAAGAAGCTCAGCGTGGACAACATCCAGATCTCGGATTTCAAGAAGAGCCTCGCCCTCGGCTAGCTAGCCGAATACTATATACAGGACTAGGAAAGGATCCGTGCCATGCCATGCCGAGGTGAACGACCAGCCGTCGTCTTCAGAGTCGGATAGGACGGTATATTATTATTATTGTTGTTATTCTATATATTTGTGTCTCCGTTCGTGTTGGTTATTAGAACAAATAATAATGTGCATGTTATCGTAAGTCGTAACCATGGATGTGAAAATGTTTGATGAGCACTCTACAGGAATTCGCGGGTTTGCCGACAGCTGAAAACTGTCGGCGAAGCCCCTTTTACAGTCGGCGAACAGTTTGCCGACAGGATTTACCTATTCCCGTCGGCAAACCGCTGTCGGCAAAAATCCTGTCGGCAAAACGGGACTTTGCCGACAGGAATTAGAAGCGCTGATCGGCGAACTTTCACCGACGCCACGTGGTGGTGTCGGCGAAGGAACAACGCCCGTCAACTCGGGCCGTTAAACGCTTCGCCGACGGCCCGGGTCGGCAAAGTCGATTTTGCCGACGAACCAGGGGCTGTTGGCAAAGCCAGGTTTGCCGACGACCAAGGCCGTTGGCAAAAATCGAGTTTGCCGACAACCAGGCTAACATGGTCGTCGGCAAAAAGGTCACTTTTGCCGAAACGGCCGGTTGACCTGGGCCGTCGGCAAACTCCCTTCTTTGCCGACGACCCAGGTCCACGAGGCGTCGGCAAAGCCCTACCAAGGCCGTCGGCAAACTCTGGCTGTCGGCAAAAAATACACGGCTTTGCCGACGGCTATGGTCAAAGCTGTCGGCAAAAAGTGGGATTTTTTTTTTTTGCTTTGTTTCATTGCATTCGAACCACATTTATAGCATATATATATATACCACGAGATCACATTTATAACAACAATATAGCATATAAACCGCATTTCATCATCGGATTCGATCTCAACATGAATCCACACATGAACATCATCAAATCCATCGATACATGTCCGAAATACACATAACGTCGCGTAACAAGTGCATACATGTCCAACATACATATGGATGTCCAACATACATGTCCAACAAGTCCTACAAGTCCAACATAAGGGCAAAAGGGTCTAACATGCATCCTAGTCGAGAAGATGGAGGCAAAGGTACCTAGCTCGTCACCGAGTACCCCCCCACGGTCCTCCTCCTACAAAAAGAGATAAAAAGATTAGTACCCAATCAAAAATTCGGCAAAGACCCTCCCCCGCACGGGAGGTTCCAAGACTGCAAAAAACATGGCACGAAGGCCAACAACGACCACGGCACGAAGGCCGATAACCACCACGGCACGAAGGCCGATATATATACACGGCACGAAGGCCGACAACCATCGCGGCACGAAGGCCGACAAGTAGTTAAGGGAGGCAAACGTACCTAGCTCGTGGCGTCGTCCCCGGGGTCCCATCGCCCCACGAACCCCACCCCGCTGTGGTGGTGCCTCGAGTCCACCACGACGGCGCGGCGTCGTAGCGCCATAGTCCCGCGAGGCCCCCGCTGCGTCTGCGCCCGGCCACGAGGAGTAGCCCCCGCGACCGTGGAGGAGGAGGCCCCACGTGAACGGCTGCGTGGGGTAGGTCGGGTAGGTCGGGTACCCCGGCCGGCCCTTGCCGTAGGGGCGGCACCCGGTGGAGGGCCGGAGTCGGGTTCGAACCCGCCGACGGACTGCACAAAGGACAAGTGAGGTAATTAGTAAAGTACTGCCCGGGATGGCCGCACAAGCTAAAGCAAGTGAGGCAATTAGTATTATACTCACCGGACGCCGAATGAGAGCGAGCCGACCGGGGATGGTGCTTGGAGCAAAGAGCGAGGGAGGAAGCTCTGCTGGTCTTGGGGTCCGGAGGAAGCTCGCCCAGTCCGCCATCCGACGCGGTGGTGGTGCTCCGTCGGTGCCGCCGTGCGCTGGTGGGCCGCCTCCACCGCCGCCCAGCATCTTGTGGGCCAAGTCTGGGCCGCTGGTTGGCCTCCGGCTCTTTCATCCTAGCTGCAATATTACACCCGCACATGGTTGATGGTATGTGAAGCGAAGGTGGATCATGTGTGAACGACGAATGGAACCGCACTTACCTCCATCTCGCGTGTACATCAGGGTGGTGCTCGGCCGTCGTGGCGGCGTGGGGATGCCGGAGGAGCTGCTAGAGTTGGCTTTTCGAATCTCTCTCAGCGTGGGAGTAGTGGTCGGGTCGATGGCGTTGTTGGCCATCCAGTAGGAGCCGTGCTGCTTCCCTCCTCCCAACCTCATCACGAGCTCCGGGTCCAGGGGCTCCGTGGTGGGGTCCTTGTCGTCCCCATGGCGGCGGCGAACGCGCGGCGTACTCGACGAGCTTGGGGTGGACGCCGGCGTTGGTGTACGCCTCGGCCCGTCTGCGGGTCGAACTTGTTGTTCGGGTCCTTCGCCTTGCCCTTTTTAGAAAGGGGCGTACCCCACCACCACGTTGATCTCCTCCCCATCATGGGAGTCCCTCCGCGAGAGGAAAACACAAACATGGTTAGAGGTAAATAGATTGAGCGCTATATGAGTCCATGTGTACCAAAAGGAGCATACCCGGGGCGTCCATGAACTGGGGGAGGGACCGGTTCCCTTGGTGGTGTGCTACCCCCTTGTTCTTGGAGCCGGCGCCGCCGACGCTCGTTTTCACCTCGTACGCCTTGTCCGATCTCCAGTAGCGCACGATCTCCTCCCAGCATTCCGGGTGCGCGTCGCACCACTCCGGTATCCACTAAGAAACATCAAGTATTTGACATGTCAGAAGATGAATTGAATGTTTCACGGAAGAAATAAGAACGAATGTTTCCTGCTTACTTACCCGCAAGTACTCCGCCTCGGTGAGGTCGGTCTCCCTCTCCAGCACGATCTCCTGCCTGACTCGCTGCTTATCGATCGCCTCGCCAAGCACGTTGCGGTAGTGCTTGATGACGCACTGGATGCGCGCCTCGTGGTACAAGTCCGTGAGGCATGAGTGGCGGCGTTCTCCAGGCCACCACTGCGCCCGGCTTTTCCCATCCTCGCACTGAAGTACTCCTGCACGACATCATGTATCATTTCATTGTTTCAAGAACATCCAATGAATGTGTAGTATTGAGAAATGCGTTTTGATGAAGACACTCACCCAAAACTCCCTCTTGATCTTCGCCGCAAGTGGCTCGTGTGCAGGTGAATCAGCACGATCGCCGCCTTCGGGCTCGGGGACGGGGACGGTGTGCAGGTGGAAGTGGTCCCACTGCATGGGCGGCCGTCGAACGCCGTCGATGGTGACCATGCCCGGGTTGCACTTTGGACAGTGTGTTGCGTCCTCGTGGTCGTCCCTGAACAGGACACACCCATTCTTACAAGCATGAATCGGCTCGTACGGCATCTTGAGTGCTCGAAGCATCCTCTGAGACTCGTACGTGCTCTTCGGCAACACGTGAAGCTTCGGAAGCAAGTTGCCAACCGTCGCCAACAAGAGATCGAAACCTTCTCGACTGATGCCCAGTGACGACTTCAACGCAATTAGTTGAGAAATGGCATCCAGCCACGAAACATGTGTGTTCTCGTGAAGGGGCTTCTGTGCCGCCTCCAGCATGGCGTAGAACGCCTTTGCGGTTTCCTTCGGATCCTCCTCCGCCTCTATTCCTTCAGGGAACCCCCTTCCCGGTAGTCTTCCATCGGATGCGCCATCCCGGCATCTGCATCAAGGTCCTCGAGGAGCTGCCTCACCGGCACCTCCCTAATAGGATCTCGTTCACCATGGTGGACCCGGCGCGTATAGTTTGGAACGTATCCATACTTGAAAAGATCTTCCATAACCGTCGCTGTCTCTCCATTTCTTGTTCTTACACTTGCTTTGCACGGACACCGCATCCGAATCGACCCTCTAGCAGCTCGGTCAAATGCCTGCTCCCGGGAAAGCACCGGTCCCCCTAACCCATTCGGTGGTCTGTTTCTCCCTTGTCCGGCCCGGTGTACATCCACTCACGGTCGGCCATCCTCGACATGCGCCAATGTAAGCGAGCAATAAAACCAGCATATGCATCTACAAGGCGTTCCTACCATCTAATAGGTGAAGGATAGGTTCTAATCCCACCCGAGGATGCGTAGATGAGGTTAGCTTCCATGCTCCGCGCCCGTCCCAGACGGGAATTTCGGCAGCACCTCCCCGCTGTTCTCCCGATACACGTCCGGCCGGGAGAGTGTGCATCCGGAGAACAACGGGGAGGGGCTGCGAAACTCCGACTCGAACGGGGGCGGAACATGGAAGCAACCCATCTACGCATCCTCGAGCTGTCCAAAAAAACGTGGACAATCCAAAGAGACACCGTCGCGGATATGCACCGGTCGCATACCAACGACCGCGAATCTCTTCCGGACGGGAGACGCCTAACTCGGTTACGCAAAGTAATTACAACAACTATAAGACACGAGAGGTGATTTATACCTAGGGTGGCGGCGCGAGGGCGGTAGGTGCACGAACACGGTCAAGGTCCCTCCGACAAGTCCTGCTACGCAAAACAATAAAAACATCACTATTAGTTGAAAATTTCGGCGGAACCTCCCCGTGCGGGGAGGTTCCCAAAACCCGGAAAAAACATCGGCTCGAAGGCCGCGTCCACATTGGGGCACGATGGCCCACACATCCACATAACCGGCACGAAGGCCCACACAATAACAACACCGGCACGAAGGCCGGGCACGACAAAACCGGCACGAAGGCCGACAACACTAGGGCTTTACCTTCTCCACCAGCGTGCGCGGGACGTGCGTGGACGAATGCCGTGGACGAACGGTGTCGACGACGTGGACGAACGAAGCGGCCCTTCTCCTCCTCCCTTCTCTTCCTCCTCCTTCTCTTCTTCCTCCCTTCTCTTTACTGTCAATATAAAATGTTCAAACACAAGATAAGGTCGTACATAAATACGCAGATATTAAAGAAATGCTGCATATATAAATCTTTCAAAGATAAGTGAGCATTGAAACCACGCACAACCCAAAAATAGCACAGACAATGGCATTGGGTTCTGCTTCTTAATTTATTCCTCAAAATCATAGCGTTGTGATGATGTTTTGGATCTAAAAAATGACATCAGAAGAAACTTTTTCTAATTAAACATACCATGTGAGAACTTATCAAGTTTGTATTAGTTTATTATTGAAGTCACATGAATCCGTTGATACTTATATTAGGCAGCACCTGAACTATACAGATTAAAAGTTCTGAAGCTTGTATCTATTTTTCATGCACCTCAAACTGAAACATAGAGTTAACTCCATCATAATTTATCTTCTTGTGCGATTGTACTGAATGTCAATACACATTTTGTTTATTCAGATTAAAACAAACAAATATTCCATGACCTCCGTGGTGACTATGATTTTTAATTGAAACAACAAATTTCATCTACTAAACTTTCCAGCAATCGTTGCAATTGCAGAGTTGCAGTCACACATCAGGTAAATGTGACACTAAAGCAGACTGAGAATGGAATTCGTAATCTGCAAGAACTGAAGTACTGACAGCACACGTACGTACGTACTCACAGCTTGCTGCCGGAGGTAGCAGTGGCCGTGGCAACGAACAGGGACGACGCGCCGTCGGCAGCTCCTCAATGTCTCCTGGAGCTTCTGGAGCTCCTCAATGCCGTCCTGGATCTCCTGGAGCTTCTCGATGGAGAGGACGAGGGCGCCGTCGATCGGCTCGTCCTCGATGTTGGGGAGGGGGCGGCGGCGCCCGTTGGGGACGCGGCCGGGAGGGGCCCAGGAGAGCGGCGGTCGGGAGGGCTAAGGGTCGACGCGGGGTGGAGACGGTCGCCGGAACGGGGAAGAGCAGGCGGAGGCGGCGGTCGCCGGCGCGGGGAGGAACGGGCGGACGCTGGAGCGAGCCGAACGCAGGGCGCGCCCGCAAGCCGGCCGGGGATGCTGTAGGTGCGGCGGCCGGGGATGCTTGGGGACGGCGGGGGCGGCGGCGCGAGTGGTGGCCGGAGTGGCGGCGATGGCGTCGGGTGGCGGCGGGCGGGTTAGCGGAGTGGCGGTCGGGTTGGCGGATGGGGCGCGTAGGGTTTTAGTTCATGGGCCGGCCCGTCGGTTTTTTTTAAAATTTTGAACCTATTTGCCGCCCCGGCCCAGCGGTGTCGGCAAACAATTTTCATTTTTTTTAAAAAAAAATTTTCGCCCGACAAAGGCCCCGCCGGGCCGCCGGCAACCAATTTTCATTTTTTTTCTAAATTTTTTTTGCGCAAACGGCCGGCCCGGCCATTGTCGGCAAACATTTTTTTTTTTTTAAAAAAAAAATCTTTTCGCCGACAGCCCGGCCAAATGTAGTTAAAAACAAATTTTCTTTTTTTTTAAATCTTTTCGCGGTCGGCAAACAAATTTTTCTTTTTTTTTAAATCTTTTAATTAAAATTGACCAATGCCGGGCCTATTGTCGGCAAACAATTTTCCTTTTTTAAAAAAAAATCTTTTAGCCGGCAACCCCGGCCCCAACCATTTGTCGGCAAACATGTTTTCTTTTTTTTAAAAAAAAACTTTTCGACAGCCCTCCTGACAAGGCTGTCGGCGAACATTGTTTGCCGACTGCATCCAAGTGCAGTCGGCAAAGAAAGTTTTAAATTTTTGTTTTTTTAATCCATTTTTTTTCGGATCTGAGTAACACAATTACATCTCAAATTCAAAACTTGGGGATGTTTTGAGTTATTTAGCTATATTTCATTAATTTTTTTCCTCACTTCAATTTTCCCGCATTATTCAAGTTTGAACTGCAGGTGCATGAAATAATGAAATTTTGGCCTTCGAAAAATGATATTCATGGTGGGCAGTGTGTTTTAAGGCCGTGTACCAACTCTCACCCAAAAGTTCCAAGTCCTTGTCCACATAACAAGAGGCTCTAGGATTGGTAAAATTGTTTTTTAATTATATAAAATCCAAACGAAGTCGAAAAATCACGAAAATTGTCGGGGTGTTGTGTTATCGCATGTGGAGGCTATGAAAAAATTTGAAAAAAATTTGAAGCAAGTTGCGGCGTCACATGCTCAAAAGCCAGACAACTCCACATGTGATCACATGTGAGATGTGTGGAGTTTGTCTGGGTTTTGAGCATGTGACGCCGCAACTTGCTCCAAACTTTTTCAAATTTTTTGAATAGCCTTCACATGCGATAACACGACACCCCGTCAAGTTTCGTGATTTTTCAACTTCGTTTGGATTTTATATAATTAAAAAACACATTTACCACTCCTGGATGGTCGTGTTACGTGGACAAGGACTTGAAACTTTTCGGTGAGCGTTGGTACACGGCCTTAAAACAAACTCCCCACCATGAATATCATGTTTCGAAGGCCAAATTTTCGTTATTTCATGTACTGCGGTAGCCTCAAATTTGAAAAATGCGGAAAATTCAAGTGAAGGAAAAAAATTAACGAAATATAGCTAAATAACTCCAAAAAGGCCCAAATTCAAACATGTGATTTTAAACAATGTATCTAGGCAACAAAAAAATTTTGAAGTCAAAATTCGAAAAAAAATATGTTTGCCGACGGCTTCGAGTTCTTTGTCGGCAAAGAAGATAGTTTGCCGACAGCAACCTTGATCGGTCGGCAAACCCGGACTTTGCCGACGGCTAGACAATAGCCGCCGGCAAACTGTCTTCGCCGACGGCTTGGGGAGGTCGGCAAACTTTGCCGACAGCCCACTAACGGCGTGGTCCCGGCTAAGCAAACGGCGACGACGCCGTTTATCGAGCAATGGCGCCCGCCCGACAGCACTGTGTTCGCCGACAAATAGCGTGGGTCTAGGGCTGTCGGCGAAGTTGAGTTTGCCGACAGCGGTCTTCGGCTGTCGGCAAACAGCTGATTCGCCGACAGCCCAGATCCTGGCTGTCGGCAAACCCCTGGGCTGTCGGCGAACAGCCGGATTCCTGTAGTGTCACTCCTATATGTTTGATGAGCACTCGCTGAGCAAACAGAAAACATCAATTTTTGCTCAGTCCCTGCAAACCGAAGCAACCCTGAATCATAGAGCTCAGCCTGCAGAAACTGAATCAAATCTGAAGCCAACAGATAACATCAATTTAATAGTAGAACATTCATGACGCTGCTATATATATATCAATTTCTGAAAGTCCATGGATGAACTATCGGTGAATAGAAACCTGCATGTAATACAAAAGTTCAGAACATCTGTCCAGAATGCAACCTTGGGGGTGGCTTGAAGTCATCCGACCGTTGCTCTTGGCGGAGGCCAGTGCGACGCCGGCGCCGGCGCTGGTGGCAGCCCTGGCCCCGGCGCGTGCAACCACCACCATCCCTCCCCCCATCTCCAACTCCCCAAGCTCCCTCTCAACCCCACCCTTCCCTTCTCCGTGGGGTGCTTCGGGCCGCTCGGGGAAGGCAGCCGCCCGAGGTCCGTCGCCGTCGGCTGCCGGACCTCCCCAGCTGACGGGGGGACCGGATCCGGCCGCTGCGGCTCTGTCCCGCCCGGATCCAGCAGTCCTGCCCCTGTCTTCGTCGCCCGGAGCCCCCTCGCGCCATGGGGCCTCCGCGTCGCCGCCAGCGCCACTGATTGCAGGCCCACCTCTGAAGCCGGGGGGGCAAGGATCCAGCCGCTGCGGCCTTGTCGCGCACGGATCCGCAAGTCCGGCCCCCTCCCTGTCGCTCGGAGCTGCCCCGCGCCATGGGGCCTCCGCGTCGCCGCTGCCGTCGTCGCCACTGTGCCGTCACCGGTGCCGCTGGCTGCCTGCCCTCCACCCTCGCCGGGGGACCGGATTTGGCTTCTGGGGCCTTGTCGCGCCCGGATCCACACGTCCGGCCCCGTCCCCGTCGCTCGGAGCTCCCCCGCGCCTTGGGGCCTCTGCGCAGCAGCTGCTCGTTTTCTCCCCCTTGCCACCCCCAGTCGCGCGCACGGACCAGCACGCCGCCGACGCCTCCTTCTGCTGCACCCAGCCAGCAGCAGGCCACGCCGGCGTCGGCTACCACCTCCGGCCACTCCTCCTCCTCTGGTGGGCGCAGTAGGGTACTTCCCCCTGCCGCACCTCCTTTCTTTCCCTCCACTAGGAGATCGAAATCCCAGCGGTGGGGTCACCGTTGAGGACTGCTCGGACGAAGAGGTTGATGTGCAGCAAGTTGCGTTCCTCTCTGCCCGCCAATGCATCCCATAGTCGGCTGCGCCTGATGCGCATAAAGGTGGCGGGGCTAGGGCTCTCCCCGCTCTAGTGGTCGACAGCACCACGAGCATGGGGGCTGCTACCTGCACAGGCGCCGCGACATCACCAGGTGCCGTCGGCGTTGCGCCTATGCTGCGCCCACTGGTGGTCGCCAGGGGACTCAGCTACTTGGAGGTCGCTCGACGCGCTGAGATGCCTCCCGCCAAGCGCCCCTGGAGGCGTCGGTAGCGGCATCGTCGCCGCAGCAAGAAGGCCCCCGTTGCCCGCCTCCCCATCCCACTAGCCCCGGACCGACGCCCGGCTCACCTGCGCCTAGGCCCCCACCACCGAGCCACTGCACCGGACGTCGACGGTTGGCAGCAGGTGCTTCCACAGCGGTCGGGGCAAGTGGTTGATCAGCCCACGGGTGCTGGCAAGAGGCGAAGCGGCGGCCGGCCAGTGAAGGCCGCGCGCCCAGTCCCGCCGGAGCTGGCGGGCCTTTGCTTCAACTGTCTCGCCCGGGGTCACGTCGCTGCCCAATGCCGCTCCATGTCGCGATGCCTAGGGTGCCTGTGTGCCTGTCATCGGGCAAGGGCGTGCACGGTGGCAACGGGGGGGGCGAGCGCCGCCCCGCAGGACACCGAGGCAGCTGTTGTCCACACCATCTTCATCGTTGACCATGTCGCCACCACTTTGCCCCCTCTGGATGACGTAGGCCACCCTACGGCCGAGGCTTCCGTCATCAAGGGTGTCACTGCCCCACTGGGTGAGACCATTGCCCCTCTTGTTCTTCTCATGCTTACTGACACGGCCGCGTTAGACGACCTCCTGGCACACCTTGCTTCGAAATTTGAGGTGACCATGTGGGTGGCCGGAGGTCCTAAGGCTCCTTTGCAGGATAGTGCTATGCAGCCGCAGGTGGCCTCCCAGCCCGCGACGAACCCTCCGCCACGAAGGGATTTGGATCCCATGATCGAAGAGGCGGAGGCAGGCAGGACTACGGTGGTGGCCGCTCCGGTTGCGGACTTCGTCGAGGGAGGCCACCACACTATCGCGGAGGGAATTTCTTGTAGTGGAGGGGACTCGTGCCCCCCGAGTTAAGTCATGGTGATGGTTGCCACGTCTGGGATGCGCTAACCCATGGGCAGCTCGCCCCAGTTAGTTTCTTCGCAACGTTCTTGATGAGGGTTTGTATACCATTTGAATCGTGGGATGTCCCCGGGTTTGGGTGGTATCATATGAAGCATCAGGCAAAGGGACTATACATGAAGCCCTTGGTGTGTGGAGATTTGTGCACATGGTTGTTGTTTACATGAATAATAACTTAAATAAGTTAAATTTTAAACTCCTATAAAGCTAATGCCCACTATCTATTTCTCTAGGATGTGGTGAAGCCATGTCATCTAGAAAGGCCCACAGCGAATCTAAAGGAGCTATCAGGATCGTAACCGTGGGCATGCATGCAAGTTTGCACATCGTTTTTTCATGAGTTATTTCGTGGCTCGTGGGCATGCAACAATCATTTAATGATGTTGCTAGCGGCGTGATGCATCAATGAAGCAGTTCAATTTAGCCGAAGAGTCAAGCATGCACTACTCTCCGTGGGAACCGTTGCCTAATCACACAATTCGCCAACAAAAGCTGCCAACGTCCGACATGGTCATCTTCTTCTTCACCATCATTTTGAGCGCCCACACGCGCAGCCATATTATTTCAGGGCAGCTGTAGCCGAAGATTGATCAGGGCTGGATCAAGGCCGTTCTAGATCATATCTCAGAAGTCTACAGTTTGTCACTGATGGCCTTCTTCACCATCAGGAATCAGTATATCCATTATTGTAAGCTTTATGTCTTTGCCGAGATATCCTATCTTCCAAGCTTGTATCATCTCTCTGTGGCTCTGTATATGCAGGAAAATGAAACTAGAAATATAATCCCACATCAAGCAGTTCTCAAAACTGAAACCGATATGTACAAGTGCTATTCTATCTAAATGTGTGCTTTTTTAACTACTAGGTTCGTACCCGTGCGTTGCAACGGGGCTGCTAAACTTTTATATACTAAAAACACAGGGTACGCACGATAAGATAACTCAAATATACAAACTGAAATGACACTCTAACTATTCGTCTTAAGTATATCTTTGTAATTAATAATTTTCTTATATTGTAAAACTTGTTAATTAGAAATCGATGGCGGTTGAAAGCAACAGAAGCATGTCCAATTTTGAAAATATAAGTACCTCCATTTGTATACACCGAATACCTTATTAATTGGTTGTTCCTAATAGTTTATATCTAAAATACTATCACATGTCCAACTTTAGTATAAGGTACATCCATTGTATACACCGAATACCCTTTTCATTGCCTGCCTGAAGTGCTAGTTTAGTTGTCAAGGTATGTGCATGGTAAGTGGTGACTCAAAAATCTCCATACATATAAACTGAACTTTCCTACCTTTAATTTTCTAGACTTCTCATATTTCTCTTTATCACTTTGCGCCTTCAGTGTGCTGCTTGCTGCCAGGAAAACATAATTGAAATTCTTTTGCTAATTGGATCATTCCAAAAGGCCAAGCATGTAACAGTATTATCATCCTTCACCCCCTTCCAGCTGCAGCTCATGCAAGGAACCTATAGTTTATAAATGAAGGATACAGGAAAATGAAACATTTGTTCCTGTATCAGGAACTCTGGGACGAGCTCCTTTTTTGATATTTATTGTGATATAGCTTGGTTGAATGTGTCACCTCAGTTTTCCCATCTATAACATATGTGACACAAAGAGCCTAAAAAAGATGGCACACACTAGAAACGGATAGACAAACATGCGTTTTTCGAAGTTGTTCACTGAATGTCACAATATATATCACTGAATGTCAACTTGGACTATGATTATATGTGGGAATAGAAAAAAGATCATAGATATGACATTGAGAGCTTCTGCTTCGATGCAAATCAAAGAGAAAGCACAGGCACATTCAGGTATATGCCCCCTTTCCCCTGAAACTAACGCCATGGTTCTTTACTGCGACCTATCTGAAGTGCCTCATTAGTCATTACTAAACATAAAGTAGTGACGCTGAACTTACATTTAGCTTACAGGAAGGTGTTTTAATTATACAATAAAGGGTAATACACATGAACTTGCAGAAAATTCAGTGATTTCAAATAGGTAGCATAGAAACATATATAATATCTAAATCACTCAATTTATTAGCAAGCATATGAGAAGAAAAGGGCTGCTCGAACTACATATACCAAGAGCAATATTATGTAATAGCTAAAATTCCATTAACAACAACAATGAAATTACCTGCAAGTCTGCAACAATCTCTACTCTTCTGAACCTGCAATCTCTGTTCCTGTGCTATTTACCTGAAAATTGGAGAAACCCAGACTTGTAATTAGTAACCAGTCATACCATTAAATGATTTTGAATATGAAAACCAACGATCAAACCAATCCCGGTCACTATTGTCACACCATGAACATTATTCAGGAGTGAAAACAATATATATTTCTTCTGAACAGTATCCAGTATCTAAATGTTTTTTTCCTAGGATCTTTACTGAAAGGCAGTCACAACGATAAACACCCACATGTCGTTACTGAAAGGCAGTCACAACTATGAAAAGAACTTTGCTCATATTCTGCTATGTCACAGGAAACTTCTAAGCAAAAACACAGAACCCTTTATTGATGAAGAATCAATCATGCACGATTAGCTAATGAAGTAATGATAGCGACTGGGTCGCGTACACAAGAGTTGTGCCAGTGATGACGAACTCCGATCGAAACGGCGGCCAGATACAATTCAGCCTAATATGAGATCACGCATCAGAGATCATGGAGGAGGCTGGACTCGTCTGCGCAGATGGGATCAAAGCTGAATTTGTCGGATCATGAACAGTAAGTGGGAGGGAAAAAACCTGGAAGTATGCAATGCTGCGAGCGACGTGTGTTGGGCGACGGTGTGCGCACTGGCGGCGGTGAGCCCTTGTTGGGCGATGGAGCTGCCGTTGGGTGACGGCGTGCACAGCGGCCGCGGCGAGCCTGCATAGGTTTGGCAATTACAGATTGTTTGCCAGAATGCCAGTGCATGTCACTAACGGCAATCGAAGATGACGAGAGAAGTTATAGCAGGCATAATGCACACGCACAGCAGGAAGGGAAGAAAATGGATTGGCACAAGCCACAATCCGAATGTTTGCGTCACGCCGTCACCTGGTGGTGCCCCTCGTAAGTAGGACTCACGAAGACACCACGGCGGCGGTCCATCGCGGCGGCAGTCCGTCGCGGCTGCCGCCCGCCCGGCCTCCCGGACTACGACGGGCGGCGGATTGGGAGCGAGAGACCGCCTGCACGTCAACAACGGGAAGTGCGGCATGACCACGGTTTTGGTGGTGCGCGAGGTCGTGGGAACGTCCTGCGGGCGGCGGTTCTGCGTAGGATAGAGGGAGCGAGGGGGCCGTGAGGTTACTCGGGGTTTACCGCAGGAGGGGGATTAGCGAGGTGATTACGATACAATTTGAGTTCTTTTAGTAGTAAGATAATTGTGCCCGAGACAGCACCTGACAAGCTACAGAATATTGTTTTTACAGGTTCTAAGTGAGTAATTACACGCCTTCTATTTGTCATCCATCATATATATACATGTATTTTCTTTATCAAAACATGTATTTGAACAATGGACATTTTGTTAGGCTTTACAAAAGATGGACCATTATTTTCCATTAATATTTTCAACCAAAAATACAAAGAATAAAAGAAATAAAAGGACAATCATGAGTTATATTCCTCTCCTATGTACCCGCGGCAACGCGGGGGGAATCCACCTAGTAAAATACATATTCTTAAAGTACTTTTACTTGTAAATTCGTTTTGTGAAAATAAAATATTAATTCAGTAGGGAACACAACATTGCATATTTATTTAGATAATGGAACATATATATATAAAAGAGGACAGCAACAAGGCCGTCATACATACATACAATAAAAACTTACAGTATCAAAGTAGTACAGTACAATGGTGTTGAGCAATAGCATGCCCGCAGCACAGTAAAAAAACACGATCCAAACTTAGGAAAACTAGGGGGCTTTTCATTAAGAAGAAAATAAGCACCCAAATTCGCTCCCAACGGTATTCGAACCAGGATAGCTAAATGTAGTGCCACATTGAGTCACCTATAGCTAAGTGAGTCACCAAGTGAGTCAGGCTCACTTCCATTTGGCTAGGTGTTATTATTGTACCGCACAGTAATAACACAAAGAAAATTACATAAGCACACGCTGTCGCTCGCAGCTTCCATCACTCCCCCTTACTTACGTATTAATTATTTATTATTTTTATATTTATATGTATGATAACGATATATATAACCAGCAGTCCAGCACAAACTTACAGCCGCATGCAGCTGTGGCCTTCCGCAGCACAAAAGCTAGCTAGGCGCACATAAGTAAGGATAGCCGGCGTAGCCCATACAACTGTGGCTGCAGCACTCTTCCTCAATCATTGGTAGGCAAGGACTCTAAGCTGGTAGGCAAGCATTATCAGTAGGCAGCTGCAGTACTAGCTTTCTTGCCCACTGCAGATTGGTGTTAGTGGATGACGACGAGTAGGAGTCGCCCGTGGCTGTTGAGGCTGTCGAAGACGACTCCCCAGCTGTTGTTGTTGCTGTTGCCATGAGCAGCATCAGCAGCACGGCCATCATGATCACCACCATCTTCTTACTGCTGCTAGTCGCCGCCATTCGGTCTCCTCTCTCTCTCTCTCTCTCTCTCTCTCTCTCTCTCTCTCTCTCTCTCTCTGATGTTTTGCTGGCTTTTGCTTGCACAGGCTGCTCTGGCTTGGCTCATCCATCCCTTCCATTCATCTATCTTATATATAGACCATCGATCAAATGCGAATTCAAAAAAACCATCGATCAAATGCGTATACATACAGCCAAACTAAGCGCTAATCAAGGGAAAAATAAAAAAACCCAAGCATGGAACTCGTGCAGTGCGTAACTACATTTCCATCCTCATCAACAACTGCAGCTCTACGTAGCTAGCTGGACAAAGTTATACTTAATTATGACAAAAAATGACATAATAATTATTGTACTAAATTAATTAAATATACATACAGCCCGAGCTAGCTAGAACAAGCGCTAATCAAGTGGCACAAACGCTATATGGCGCGCGCGCGCCACATGAGCTCGCGGTGCACACTTGCCTTTACTAGTACATCCGTTCCCTTTCCATTTCCGTCGCTTTCGCTCGCTGTGGGGCCACACGGATACATTTGCGTCATTTTCCGTTCATTTCCCCTTTCTCCCGAGACCGCCATCTAGAAAAAAAATGGTGCCGTTCATTTCCCCTTTCTCCCTACTCGATGCGGAGGTTGAAGCTGCGTCGCCGTCACCCGGCCTTGATTTTTGGGGGCGTCACCTGCTGACTTCCCCGTCGACGTGGAGGCAGAAGGCTCGTCGACGCCGGTGCGGCCCCGATCGACATGGAGGCGAAGGTACGCCGTCGTGAATCGCGGCTTCAATTTGGGGACGATTCGTTCTCGCGGTCCCGATTCGAGGCGCAGGCAGATTTCAATTTGAGGTTGGAACCAATTTCAGGTGGATGAGGCTTCGATTCGAGGTGTGCCTTCGATTTTGGGGAAGATTTCTCGTGGCTGCTGCAGGAGGAGCGAGGGGCCTCAACGAATCCACGCGCGCCGTTGAGATCTGGCAGCCGCAGTCTGCAACCCCAGGGGACCTGTTGCTGCATGTACGTGGGCGTCGACACAGGCGACAGCCTCCAACGATTCCGGCGCCTACGGGGGTATGCGCCTCCTCCTTGTGCCCGCTCCGATAGATGCATAGTAATTCTGCTTGTGTTGTAGTGCTCGGTTTAATCACGGGGATAGAATGCAAATTTGCTACTGAAACCTCAGTTGGTCATGCTAGGTGCTTTGGATTTTAGATTGATAGGTGTCTACATGAATTATTATTTCAGTTTGCTTTTCAAGATGTTATTTATGCTGGCAATGGTCGCATAACAGTGAGCCACTGGAATTCTGTTGATATGCAAATACGTGTCTACTTGGTTAGTAATTTTAAGTTGTATTTAGATTAGCGGCTGAATAGAGAAATAAGGGGAATTGTGAACATGATTAGTTATATATATAGAGAACAAATATCACTATACCAAATGATAATTCTTGTTTTCTCGACGAGTAATAGGTTGCGGGTATGAATCCATTGATTGGATTTTGGATCGATATTACACGATCCTAGAATTGCTGCTCCGATGCTTTACATGTACCAATTTTCTGTAGCCAATTTGCAATCTATAGAAACAAAAGTGTCTACACTTCCTGCATCAGAAACAAGCAGCTATGAACCCTGACCGTTGCTTCAGGCCCCAAACAATGTTTGCTTGTATGGTATAACTATTAGCAGCAGGTATATGTCATTTAAGCTTCTTTTTTTCCTGAAAGAACATGTAACAAGTTTATCTTGTGTCTCCACAAGAGGTACTGCGAGGACAAGTACAAGCTGCTGATCAGATTTTTAGCACATGTTCGTAAAATCTTATGAATCTTTTGATTGCTCCATTTGCAGGGAAATTGATCCACCTCTTCAACCATGGGGATCCTATGTTGTTATCTCTCACCATCCTGCAGTCCTACTACTCAAAGCGGGAGGCGGCGACGGATTCGAGCGGGTTACGCCTGCCCAGTTTGCCTACTCCCGGTCGGGGTTCGTCACCTCGGTGGATTCGAGCAGACTGAGGGCTGAGGAGCGAGGGCCCCTGCGAATCCGCTGCGCTGCCCAGATTCGCCCAGTCTGGGTTTCATCGCCTCGGTGGTCTTCTCGCTGCTGCTTGTGTTCGGGTCTCTCTAGTGGTAAGCACACCATCTAAGCTGCATCCCTAAGCATCTGATTTGCCTCGAGCGCTCGAGGTGTCATCTGAATCGTTTGTTCGCCCTTTGTGTTCGTCCTCTCCAAGGTGCAGGAGTCAAGCATCCAGAAATCAACGATCAATGTGCACAGACGCATTT
This sequence comes from Themeda triandra, assembly GCA_018135685.1. Taxonomy (NCBI): domain Eukaryota; kingdom Viridiplantae; phylum Streptophyta; class Magnoliopsida; order Poales; family Poaceae; genus Themeda; species Themeda triandra. Next base: position 321,541 of record JAENPR010000570.1, on the reverse strand, counting down.
ATGGAGCACGAAGGGGATCTGTGATGCGCCTCGGTAGTCTTCCTTCGAAGCGGAGGTGAAGGCCTAGGCAATTTTTTGTGACACAGATTGTGTGCCTCATCGTCAATTGCAGGTATTGGTACTAGTATGACGTTAATTTTGTTTTTGATTCATCTGTGTGTTGTTTCAGGACCCTATGAACTGGATTCAATTCAATACAGATAAAGTAGGCCAGTGATGCTTTGTATTTCTGAACCACACTGGTTTACAATTTGTTTGAGATGCAATAGATTTGCATATAACAGGGCATGTTTTTTTTATGCGAGGGAACTGTGATAAGGCTTGTCGCTCTGCAGCTAGCAGCTTGGCGCTGCCGAACCAGCGGACTGGGCCTGTTGATCTCCAGCAACCATGCCTCTGACTCTATCCCTTCCCTTCAGGTACCTGGGCAACTTCTTTTTCAAATCCTATTGTCTGTGGTCACCACCATTGATGGATACTAACTAGCTTTTTCTATGTGCATAGAAATTATGGTTTGTTACGGGGCTGTAGATCTCGTAGGCTGATAGAATTCTCTAGACTCCACATTTTTTTATATGCATTGTCTAATTTCTGCACGTATGAACCTTTATGGAGCACTATTATGATATGATATTCATGGAGTCATGCTAACATGTGTTGGCCACTCATCTTATGCTAAAATAAAATGGAGCTTTTTGATTGTCCAATTTCTCGAACACCAATATACTCGATATTCATGAAGTCATACAAAAATGCATTTGCCATACAAGTAATCTTGAGCTCTGTCCTTAATGTTGCATTTTTGCATGATAACTGTTGGTGAGTGGTGCTTTGATTGCTACAAATTGCAACTTGGTCCATAGGTCTATTTGTCAATTCCAACAATGGTCTGCATGATTTCTAGCATTGCATGTGACATCCAATTTTCGTGGTATATGTGTGCAAGATCCAGTTTGGTCTACAACCAATTTGTGCGCAAATGCCATGGTCAATGTTTGCTGATGTAGTGATGTCTACTACATTTGGTTTAAATGCTTTGGGTGAATGGTGCTCCACTAGATTAGTTGGAGGGGTAGCAAAGCTGACATTTGCAAAGCCAACTGGCCTAGAACATTGTTTTATTGCCTACAAGTAGGAGTTCTGTGAAGATTGCACTATCAATCTCTTTTTCTCTTTACGATGCTTTTTTTCAGAGAATTCACATGTGTGAAATAAGTGTTTTGAGTCTAGGAGTATAGTGTTTGAAAAGTTGTCGTGTAGAGTTACAAAGGTTCGACTATAAAGTTTCATATTATTACAAAGTTTTTTTAGGTGCATAAAGTTCATAGTATGCCAGTACAAAGTTTGGAATGAGCTAGTTCGAAGTTCTTGAACTTAAGTGTAGAGTTTTGAAATCACAAAGTTTGAAACCTAGTAGTACAAAGTTTAAAAATTGAACTCATGTCTTCACCATGCTCTGATTGTTGTGCAAGTTGATCTGTTTTAAGCATGTTTTTTAGAACTAGAGTTTTTTAATCCATGTCATATGTTTTAGCTCTCTGCCTTTTGGTGTTCGGCATGCTATTTTAGTGTGTTGTGAGCGCATGCTGCAGCTCTAAGGTGCCCTGATCAGATTTGTGTATTATGGTAGTTGCAGTGTTAGTGGGAACACTCTAGGTGTTTCACATAATGGTTCAGTAGGTTTTAAGTTAGCTATTTTTTTTTTTGTTTTATTTGGACATGTTTTTTTTGTTTTATATGGATGTTTGTAATTTTTGCATGGAGCTATCTTTCATTATATTGGTAATAAGTTTTGTTATATTCCTCAGGTTGGCAATAGAGATTCACACTACTGTACAGGACACCAAGTCCAGACTTGAGAAGGAAAGGTGAGCAAATGTTTGAAACCATGTCACCAGCCATTCAGTGAGCTTTAGTGCACTTGATTTTTTCTAAATAATCTCTGTAGTAATGCGATAGGTCAAAGTGTTCACCACATTACCATAAATTTCGTGAGTGTAAACTTTTCAGCGCAGCAGCACAAAGTTTATAATGTGATAGTTTAAAGTATTGAAACCAGCAGTACAAAGTTTTTATATAAATTCAGAGTGCAACATTTTGAACTATTTGTATAAAGTTTATAATATAGTAGTCCAAAGTTTTGAACCTAGTAGTACAAAGTTTTGTAGTGCAATAGTTCAAATTTTTTATAATTTTTTGTTTTAGTTTTAAACCAACCTATTTGTACAATGTTTATAATATGACACTTCAAAGTTTTCAACCCCAGCGGTACAAAGTTTGTGATATCAAATATTTTAAATCGTTTGAAGTTTTTGTAGATTTTATGAGTGTGAAGTTTTTGAACTAGCATTTCAAAGTTTAAAATGTGATAGGTGAAAGTTTTTTAGCATACTAGCATAAAGTCTATAATGTGATCATTCAATTTTTTTACAAAAGTCTTGAGTGTAAAGTTTTCAACCTAGCAGTCCGAAGTATATAATTTCATAGTTCAAAGTTTTTGAAACCTAGCAATGCAAAGTTGATAATGTCATAATTGAAAGTTTATTAGTTCCGAATGTAAAGTTTTGAACCTAGCAGTATAAAGTTAGTAATGTCATAAATTTAGATTTTATATTTATTTTTATTTCTAGGTGTAAAGTTTTAAGCCTACCAATAATAACTTTATAATGTGATAATTGAGAGTTGTGAACCCTAACAATATAATTTTGTAATTTTATAGTTCAAAGTTTTATAAAATTGTGAGGATAAAGTTTTTATAGCAATACAAAGTTTGTAATGTAGTACTTTAATGTCTATAAATTTTATGCTAGCAGTCTAATTTTTTTTGGTATTGTGATGGTTTAAAGTTTACTGATTCTAAGTATAAAGTTTTAAATGTAGCAAGTACGAGGTTTTTAAATGTAAGCCATACAAACTGTGCAATGTGATAGTTTTGAAAAAAAAAATCACATTATAAAGTTTACATTTTTAATCATTGATAATTTATTGATAATTTTGTAGTTTTTTTTTATTTTTTACATATAGAAATGTGAAGTTCAACATAAGTTTACATTTTTAATCATTGATATTTTCTTTTTTTCAGGAATATTAATGAGTGAGAAATTTTTATTATTTTGAAGTCTTTGAAGAAAGAGAAGCAACATGTAGTTTCAAGTTTTAGCCTTTTGCAATAGATGTACATTGTTTTTCTATCGTTTTTTCATTTAGGACTATTCTTTATTTTTTTGAGTATCATTCAAAGTAAAAATGTTATATCAAGTATTTTTTATGAACATAAGATATATGTTTTTTAAAAAAACTTTCACTTCCATATGGATGTGAAACCATCTCCCGCCCTTTCTTCACCCACAATCCCGTCCCGAAAGAAAAAAAAAACTTGTAGAATTCAAAATGCCCCATCAGAAATAATCTAGGCGTGAGAAGCCGTATGGCCAAAGCCAGATAGTTATTTGGGCCTACAAAGAAGGCAGACACGGGAAGCAGTCCGACTCGGTACGCTGCACGGACACGTGCGCCGTGATCGGTCCGAGCGCGCGTGCACCGCGATCGTTTCTAGCGCGCGCGCGCCGAGCAGCAGCGCCCATCAAGTGGGGAAAGAAAAAAAACGTCCAGATCGATGCGTGGAACTCGGGATGTCGTAGCTGGTTTCTTATCAACATGTCGCTGTTGAGTGATGCATGCAGCGACATGTGTAATGCGTGATGCGGGACATGGTGAGACACCAGCACCACAACTAATCGACCGCTCACAACCAGTGTCCCAGATATATCCTCACCGTAGGCGTCGGCCCCTATGATATGCTTCACACATATAGTAGGATTACTGAGCTTGCAGAGATTAGAGCACCAAATGCCGAGCTTTAGCTCCGCACCGCCGCTCCGTGCACACCACACTGTTGCCTTGCCACTAGTCTTCGAGCCATGGAATCCTGATCTTCCTATCTATTCCTAAGGCAAATGCAATGAGGCGCCTGTGCGTGTGGTGGCAATATCAAGCATAAAGTGGAGCCATGTAAATACCCGTTCTATAAACGGCTGATGCGGCATCGCGCGGGCAGCCTTTAGGAGTATTAAGCCCGCTTGTATGCTTGTATCACTATTTGCAGGGAGATGAGACATTCATTATGAAACTACCTGACTCAAGTATTACGAAACATTCATTATGTATACCCCAACTCTTTCAAGGGCGCTAATTAGCGCTGGTGAGGAAAAATAGTTTGAAACGATGAGGAAGTACCCTAGGGTTTAGGGTTTAAGGTTTAGCCTACTCTCCTTTTTAATTCTTTCCTCTTCTTTAGATCCCCAAGAACATTCTCACTCCAATCCACCAAACCACATGCTACGATAGACGTGTTGGAGGATGTTCGTTTACACGTCACTTCCTATTTCCTTTGTGGGCCTTCCTTTACTACCTCCATAAGACATTTCAACTACCTCCATAAGACATTTCACCTCCACTCAATCGACCTCAAATGAACGTTCTTTCTCCTCCTGTCTGACGGGGGTAACCATTGAGATTCACACATGGACCGAGGGAAATCAACGCCACCAACTCCCTGTGAATTGATTGATGGTTCTGCAAGTAAAGATATCCCCGTTGGCTTTTACACTAACATGTCAACAGAAAGAAAAATCCTCGTAAAAAATTGCCAAATTTCAAGGCACTTGTATCACATGACAAGAGGGCCACAATGCCATTTGCGATCAGGATAACAAAGATGCCTAAGTTACGAAACCATTAGAAAAGTTTCCAAGCCACCTCCTGCAATGGCACTGACGTTGCATAGGCTTGCCGCAAACGCTTCTTTTAACCAATAGAACTTTGATGAAAAAACAAACGTGCACACACAGATCTTACCGGCAACGTAAACTCGTTGCAAATTTGAAACTAAGCCAGCACAAGATGCTCCCATCAACCAGGCATGGTCGAGAGAAAGCATCGACATGAGACTAGGATGTGCAAAATTTCTTCTGTAGTTTCTAGGGTATTATTGATCAGCGTCTGCGCTACTACACCTTCAATTACAGGAGCTACCTAATAAGTTAACCAAAGCAGCTTCAGGTCCATCCAAAACATGAGCTTAGACGATGGTCCAATAACCACCAGGACGAACTGGAGCCTGCTCCATGGCAAAACTGATATGTTATCCTCAACCGAAATGGACATTGTCCATGAAAAAGCCTGTTGAGTCTTTACTGCTGAGCACTCTGATCTTCCAAATTACACCTAGCCCTGCCCGTCCAAAGGTCAGAGTAACCAGGCCTACTTTGGTAAACCAGGGTCGGTGTTGTTTTTACAAGGGACTTCCATCTTATCAACAAAACTGGGTCATGAGGTGTGCCTTTGATGAAGAGCATATTTGACAACCTCGTAGAAGGAAATGACAATACCAACTGATGGACCAGCACGTGCAACACGTGGGCCAACGCCAGTGAAGAGCCCTTTCATGCCTCCAGACCTGCCAGAGGAAAATATAAGCAAGCAGCAAATAAAAATTATGAATATATTATAGATGCCCCTTATCAAGCCAATTATTACTAAACTAGAACTAAGAGAAATATGTGGAAGTAGGGAGCTCCACGTAACCCATTTTGCCGCTCACATTTGAACAATTCTAATCTAATGGACACAAATGAGGCCAGGCAAAACTAACTAGATCAAAGATCTGCAACCTGCTATAATTTCACGGAATATAAAAGTAATGCAAGTGGCTAAAACGTTCTTCCTTAATACTATTTTCACGATGGCAGATTATTTTTCTGCAGCAATGTGCAAGTTCAACATACTAGTTCTTTCAGAAATATTGCTGAAAGTTCAAAGGAAAAAAATCAGGCCCAACATCAGCGAATTTGACCCAGCACGATTTATACACAAGGGGAAAATGAGTGCAGCACGTAGGCAATACATGGTTTTGTACGGATGGAATGAATAGGTTATGAATCAAACAAGCAAATGCGCAAACATCTCGGGTGGGATGCAAATGGTTTAGCAACTGCGCCCACAAGACCAGGAGCATCATTTATGGCACCTATCCAATCAGACTACAGTTTTCCAGCATTGCAACATTGATTTGCGTTGGTGCTCAGTTTGACACCAATGTGGTAGATCACTATTCTCACAAAAAAAATGACAATGTTCAAACCGCGAAAACTAAATCCAGTAATCTAAATCTAAATGATACAGAAAATTGTTTATGTAGGGGTGTGATAGAAGGGTGGCCCTGACATTACAAATGTTTAATAAACAGTTTAACTTCCATGTCCATGGTCGTCAATCTCATTGGTTTTCAATATGTACAGAAAAGAAATTTGTATCAGCATGTTTCCAAACCCATCTATTGGAGTGTGAAACATACTTTACTACCACCACCACAAAAAAAACATGGACCCAACCACAGAACCAGATTGTTGGTTTCTCGATTATTATGGAAATGACAACCCAAGGAAAATCAAATCTTCTCTAACAAAAATATGCCCTGCTATTTGTTGTTTTTGCTAATTCAATCTTCCAGCTACCCAACTCTGATCAACTTCCATATTGCTCATAGTCGTAAGAAACAAAAAAAAATCTAATATTTTGTATCATATATCCTATTAGCTTTTAGTTTGCTAGGTTTCACACATAAATGTTCAGAAGATGCAACTCTCAAGAGCAAATTCAAGCAATACCTACAGAGATGTCAATCAGTAAGTAAACTCATTGATTCTAATAGTTTAATCGTAGAAAATTATTATTTGTGTACTATGCATAATAATTGCTACAACAATGTACTTACTACTTAAGTTTAACAAATACAATCAGAATGACCAAGGGATTGACTTAGCTTGATCTAGTTTTCTAAGGGTTTGCTCTCAGTAGCTTTGGAGGCATATTCCTGGTTTTCTATGTAAGCCTATAAACTGAAACTAAAACATATAAACAACAATTAAAAGAAAATAATCTAAAACCTGATGGCATCCTTATTTTCAATGTATTTAGGGATAGTAATCAACTGGAGTTTAAATTGAGGATAACCTCCGAAGGTTGAATGTCTTGCAATGATGATGAAAACAGTCATATTCGCATATTTCAAAAAGAATCTTTCGACTGTTTTATAAATAGTCAAACAGATCGTAAGATTGAAGTGTTGATCAGTCTGTCAGGTGCATTGGCCCAACGGCACACACAAGACTCCACTTACGTTCATGGAATATTTTACGCAGAAATTTGCTAATCACATATCTTATATTTAATTAAATGGAACCAGAGAATGTCATACAGTCAGGGATGAGTTAAAAGAATTTTAGTCTCAGGACTACCAATACCTAGGGTTTGCAAACTGGTATGTAAAAAAATCAATTAGGTGACCCAACTTGCTACTGAATAGGGGCAATGGTTGGCAGCAACTTTATTGAGGTACAGTGGGCAACATAGCAAAAGCATAACTATACGCCCAATTGACTGAGCCATATGTAGTGTTCAAAACTGAAACCAACACAGCCACAATAACATTCTACTTTATATTTTGGGAATGAAGTATTTACTTACCTCCATATCTCAGTTAATGTTTGCCTTGTAGTCATCCTCATTGCCTTCTCAGTATCTTTCTGAAATTTAGAAAGAAAGGAATAAGAAATGGCAATATGCACAGTATGCCCGCATAAGAAACAGGTAGCAGGTGAAAAAAAAAAATGGAACATGAAGTATAAAGTGTACCAAATAGTACACAAACCTCTATCTGTCTCCTTGTTTTTGCAACATCCAGAGGGCATGTAGCACCAGCAGCAAGACTGCCTGCTACAAAACCAGCAGTAAAGTTTGCTCCCAATACACTAGCTGCATTGCCTTCCTCTCCAACAAGACCAAGCAGTTTTCTTCGAATCTGCACATGGTGTTACCAAAGTGAGATTCATTTCATGAAAGTGTGGCATGAACTTAACAAAGAGGAGTTCCCATGACCAAGAGGGCAGAAACTTACAGGCTCAAGAGTTGACCAGCATATAGCAGAGAAAGGAACATCTCGAGCAAGTTGTGCACCCACCCCAGTCCACAGAGCACGATAGTTTTGTACTGTTTCACCAATCAAAACAATAAGCTGTTAGAATCAAGACAATAATACAGGAAGTTGACAAGTGCCAAAACAGTAAAGTTGATGCCGACATGTCATCCGTTAAAAAGAATATGTATAATCGACTAGTTACAGAAACAGTTAAAACCAACATACCATTCTGACTTGAACTTGCAAGTGGTGAGAGAACATCAACCAAGGTTTTCCACATTCCAGGAGGCTTTACACCAGGACGAAACTCTTTATATGCCTGTTACCATAGACTAGTTACTACTTGATATTTTGATTTCGAAAGGAGGGAAAAGAGTTACACAAGACTAACTTGTGCGGAGAAACAATGATCTAAGATGAATGCATTATAAGACATAACTAAACTATAAAGTACATATAGCATGAGCCCATATATAAAACACTTCACATGGAGGTGTACCTGCATACGCGTCCTTGCCAGCTCAATTGGAGAACAAGCAATGCATGCTAAAGAACGTGCAACAGATCCTGCCACTAGTGGCGCATATGGTGTCAAGCCAGGAGCATTACTCCTTGTGAAATCCTCAATCCCATTGCGGAATATATCATAACAAGGCAAGTATATCCCAACCTGTTTGTGGTCAAAGAAATTAGTAACAGGTGCAATTGGTTTAAACATGCAAAGTAATATGGATTCAATTTACGTTGCACAGAAGGGGAAAATAGAGAGAAATGGAGATAACAAGTTATACAGAATTGTTGGGTGATATGGGTAAAAACTCAACTACTCAACACAAATTACAATACTACACACCTCAATTAGACAAGTGCAACTTAGCCCAAGAGGTAAACCCCATAAAGCTTCTACTACAAAACTATGAAATATACATATCTCATCATACAAAGGACAAAATAAACTGAATTTGCTTTCAAAGCCAAGTAAAAGTTATATGAATACTTCAAATAGGACAGATTGAAACTACTAAATAGATGTTCCACAGGCAACAGAGCAGCATAGGACATTTAAAACAAGGTAAAAAATGGAATGTAGTAGACAACTTACAGTGGGTACAGCTAATGCTAAGCCTGCATTTGTTCCTCTCCATAGTCTACTGAAACCCTCCTGAAACGACCAATTAGGCACTGCTGTGAGTTCATCTGTCCATCATATATTGCCACTTGCTCAAAAGAGAGAGCATCAAAAGAATGAACACTTAGTTACCTGTCTGACCACTTTCAAGAATACATCAAGTGTTCCCTTGTACTGGAAGCAGTCAGGGGGACAAACTGGCTCGCTTCCTAATATGAGACCACGTGTGCATGAAGGAGAGCATCTGAATTCAGACAGGATCTGAAAACATTGAAAACATATCAGCAGCAATCCTCAAGTCCAGTACACTACTTTGAGGATTAAAGCCGTGAGGATGGAATTGGACTGTTGACAACTGAACTGACATAGTAACACCAACAGCATTTCTAGAAATGAAATTTTATTGTAACATAGAAGGATTGCAGTTTTACAATAAAATAAAGCGAGGTCATCAAAGACGATAGCTCTTTAACTAAGAAATCAGCGCCATCTATATCAAGTAAAAAAAGGGTTGTCCACACACACACACGCCCTAGAATTGGTTGCACGGCCAGTATTATCACAGACCTCATCCTAACAATCAGCACTCCAGTTTAGTACCCCAGTGGTCTTATAGCTAGATAAATAACATAATCAGTACATCTACCCAAAAAGTAACAAAATGCAGTAAAATCCCACATTGTGCAATAGCTGAGCACCCCTGACGAACTACCCAAGTATCCATACCTGCTTGCTGAACAAGCAGTTGAAGGAAATGAACTCAGAAGAGTCTATGCAATGCAGCCGGTTCAGGTTGGTAAAGCAGCTAGCTGATCACTAGCACAAACACAAACCAATCTGTCATTTCATACCCGCCTTTGTGGCCAAGCATGAAAATCACAAAAAGCATGACCTGAATTGGCCCAAACAAGCAAAACTGCAATAGCTGGCAGATGAACATAGCAACAAACATTTGGATCACACCACTGACTTGGACAATCCCACACGGACCATGCCAGCAGCTCAGCACTCCACCACGGACTTGGCCAAATCCCACAGGGACCATGCTGCCAGCAGCCCAGCATTAAGCATGGACATCTATGAACACTAGCTCCATTCTGGATCCCTCCCTAATCTCATTCTGGATTCCTCCCTAATCTAGTCACCCAAAACGCAAAACCTACGCCTAGTAGCTCGAAGCAGAGATCAGCCACTCAGTTAGCCACTGCCAAATTCGAACCACACGCAGCTCAGAACAGAATGGACCGGATTCCTCACCGCATCCGGGCCGAGCGCCGCCATCTGGGCAGGCTGGTGGTACAGCACGCCTGCCGCCTGGGCCTGCAACCTCGTCTGCATCGAGACAAACGAAACGCGTCAGACGCCGAAGCTGAGGCACACAAACACTCCCACTCTCAGGGGAGGAGGAGAGTCCTGCGCGAGTGAGGGCGAGGGACTGCCCCGGGGGAACCGACCTTGGCGACATCTAGAGGGTTGACGATGATGGCGGAGACGAAGGCGGCGCCGGCGGCGGAGAGCGCGCGCTCGAACATCCCGAGCTCCTGGTCCGCCGCCGCGGCGGGAGCGGGGCCCGAGGAGGAGGAGGGGGACGGAGCGGCCGCGCCCTGGTGCGACGGCGCCACGCCGCCCGTGAGGTCCACCCGCGCGGCGGCGGCGGTCATCCAGGTGGGGAGGGAGCCCCTGGAGGAGCAGCCCACCATAGCGCCGGACTGGCTCGGGAGTCGGAAACCCTTCTCCGCTCTCGATCGGGGATTCCGGCGGTGCGGCGGCGGCGGCGGCGGCTGTGGTCCCTCCCTCTCTCTCTCTCCCTTCTATAAGAGGAGGAGGAGGAGGAGGCTCCTGGAAGAGAGGAGGCGGAGGGAGGAGGGAGGAGGGTTGGTGTCGCTTTCTAGAGAAGTCTTGTGAGGGCGTTAGGTTTTCTTCTTTTCTCGTGTGGAGAGTGGAGACATGGACACCTCGTGTAGTCGTGTCTCGATTCTCATCGTGTAGTAGTCGTGTCTCGATTTTCATCCCTTTGAATTTCGGCGACTGTTTTTGTTTTCCTAGAATTTTGTAGGCTAGGTCAAAGGGTGAGCTAAGCACTTACGAAGAGGATGGTATTGGTTGCAAGGTATGTTTCTTTTGATATTATATATCATTCATATTGTGCCACTTTGGTGAAAAAAACTCGCATTAATAAGCAATAATTTTTATCTAAAAAATGCTATCATTCCAAGAATGACACTTTTTGATATTATGTCATTCATATTGTGCTATTTTGATGTAAAAACTTATTAATAAATAATAAATTTTATCTAATACTACCATTACAAAATGTCACACGGTAGGAATTCTTTTATGACTACAAATTTCATTAAACAAGCTATATGAGATTATTTTCCTCATGGCACATCCATTTTTACGAGCCAAAACCATATATGATATACTTCATGAACGTTAAATATAGTGAGTTTAAACCTTGCATAGAATGTCTTAAAATTTTGAGATCATGTGAAACACGGCTTATGAAGAATCCAAATACAATCTTCTTTTGACTAAACATTCCATTTTCATTTTCACACCCTATGCAATACCAAAAAGAAGGAATTTTTGATAGCCATGGCATTGGCAACATGCGCTCTTTTATGTGTTTAATTTTGTTAAAGTAACCATAGAAATTCATAAGCACAACTTCGGCTCCAGTAGCATCTTCTGCGGAGAAACTAAATGAATCATGCCAAACACTTTAGGAGTCATTTTTTATAACTCCAAACCCATTTTTAGGTATGGAGGAAAAGCTACGTGGCTTCTCCGGATGTACAAATAATAAGCCCTAGATCTTCTCGTGATCGCCAATTCATCAATGTACAATGGTACATGCATATGCATAGGTAGAAAGATAATAGATTTTTTTGTATATCATCTTCAAGGGTTATGCATTTGGACTTGGCATTTACTAATTTGCATAAAACTCCTAAAAACCCTCTCCAATGGTTATGCATTTAGCTTTTGCATTTTCATTAACTTGGCATTTGGAGGAGACTTGGCATATATGCCAAGCCCTCGCGCTTGGCATTTGTCGCATGCGCCGCTCCCCACGTCCCCGCGACTCTCGCACCACATCCCTCCACCCACGCCGCCTATTTTGGTTAATTGCCAAGTCAAAATTTCAAAACTATTTGGAGATGTCCTCTTTTATTTCTTTTTTTTTGTTTTAAGAGTTGGCAAATGATTACAAATCTTAAAAAAAACGCAAAAACCCTTGGAGATGCTCTAATAAATTTCTAAAACAAAAAAGTTATTCTATTTCTGTCACTATTGTTGTTGGATTGAATGACAGTTATAACCAACAAAGAAAAAATGACCGATAGGGGCCAAAATGAGAGACCAAAGCTTTCTTGCGTAACAAACCACAAGTACTCATGCTCGCAACACTACTCTGCTCGCCACATGACGCCACTGCAATCGTCAGCTGCTGGAACGCTGGGACAACCAAAAAACCCCCTATAATTTATTCTTTTGAGTAACCAAAAAAAACCTATAATTTATTCCTCAGTTTTCAACCAAAACCCTAGTATAATTTATCCTTGAGCTTTCACTTCCTCATCGCATGTGAGGATCAGAATTTTATATGGTTTTGCAAAACTCTACAAGCATTAGTTTTGTTTGATAACTCCGGGTTTGAGCAGGAACCTTGAACCATTCCACTTCCTGGTTCCTGTTAAACGTGCTTCACTTCTTGTCATTAACGTGCTTCAGAAATAAGAAAAGTCAATGATGAGAATATTTGGTCGCCATGCATTTAAGATAAAGTAAGACTTCCATGCGATACTATCTACAATAATGATCTGCATGGACTACAGGAAATTTATCTGTACGTCCAAAGCATCCAGAGAATGATGCTGGACTTTCAAATCCTTCTGTGTCAAATCAAAAATTGACAACCATGGCAACTGGTCTGAAGACACGAATTACACATACACGTATTCTGGAGCAAAATAATTTCCTGAATTGCTATTGATATCTGTCACTCCAACAATGGCAGTGTCTGTCAGAAAAAAGAATGGTAAGGGTGGGGCATCTACAAATGGCACGCGGAACAGGATACAATCTGCAGAAGGCTTTTCGTTAGAACTCATGACTCTAGTGTAGTGGCCTTGCAAAGAAAATATGCAAGACCTTTCCTTTGGAAAAGAAAAACAAGATAGTATGAACTGGCTTGCACACAAGCTTCCTCCAAAGGACGCTACAGAAGATGGCAGAAGAAAACAAAATTTTCTCAATACTGAATCGACCTCATTCTCTGCATATTGTATGTATATTATCCACCAGGCACGGTGTTTGCAAAACTCTTCCTCAGCACAAGCATTGTTGCTCGTTATAGTGCTGCACACAATGCACCTGCAAAATTATCTTAGTGGTTAGCCATGCAAAAATATCTGGGAATTTGTGATGAAAATGACCACCAATCCAGCAACTCATTACATGAATAACATACAACCAAAAATGTGTTCATTTCTCCAATCTCAGTTCAATATTCACTGCCTTTGGTTATATCATTTATCCACCAATCTTTCAGATTTAATAAAGGTGGTAAGCAATAAAATAGATTGTGTCATTGAGCAACAGAAATAGAACCTAACAGGACCCTTTGATCGAGGGACCAGCAAGGAAACTCAGGGCACGTTTGGGTGCCACCTATGTACGACGTGCTAAATCTTGGCCGCTGGCCAAACTATGGCAGCTGATTCAGCCACCCCAACTCAGCCGAGCAGGGGCATTGAATTGAACTAGAGATTAGTAACAGCAGTCAGCCAACCCCAAAAATGGCACACATCCAAACATGGCAGAGCCTCCTCGGTAGAGGTCCAAAATTTGTCCTGGTCAGCAGGGGTAACCATCCAAACAGCCCCTCAGTGCACATGCAACATGAAAATAACCAACTGTTTTTGTACAAAACAAGCAAATTTGTGTCCATTCTAATTACTGGTAAACCATGAAACTGTTGCCTTCTCTCCAAAACCTAAGCAAACCATAACTTGAGAAGCTGCTATGGTTTGTAGTCAAAGATCCAAGGAAACTTGAAACCAAAATTTGGGTTAACTTGTTACAAACAAGACCATAAATATCCGCTGATCATAAACTGCTAACTCTAGCAGGTTCATCAACGAAATTCATAATCCAGAATACATGCTAAACAATATACTTTAGCTGTATTCAGTAGGACATTTTCAGTTGTAACAACTGCATGGTAAGTTGAACATGGCTAGTTTTCAATGGATATGCTCCCTAGCTCTATCCCCCATTTTAAGGAAATTGTGCTTTTTTGTTCATGTGTATCTGTTACTTCTCTTGTCCTCAAAGTTTCAGTAACCATTAACATGATGATTGTCCAAATACAGGATTTAAAAAACAGGCGATTGAAAATATCTGACAAACTATGCAAAACAAAGGACTTAATCACATGGAAGCAATCAAGAGTCAGATTTGACCAGTAAGAAAAAATAGATCATGAGAACGTAAACATATATCAAACAGAAAGGAATCAAGGTCAAGGTCAAAAGATGCCAACCAACCTGAGGGCCACGATGAACAACACAGCTTTGCTTCATTTACATGCTTCACAGCAAGGCCAATCATCCACGATCCTACACTAACATCATCATGGGCATATGTCCGGAGAACAGACCTATCACAAAAAAATATATCCATAAAATAATTAATGGAATTACTTATTAAAAATTCTCATTTCTTTTCAGCTCCATGTGAAAGAAGGATATAGAATTTGTGCTATAGGTCGCATACTTGTTTATAGAAATGAACTGAGCTATGGCCCTTGATATGACAAACATTTCACCAGAAGCATGTCGGAAGTACCTATTGTTTGACAAAAAGGAAGTAGATGAGCCACAAAAGCAATTGATTTGAATGTTAAATCTAGTACAAACAACAAATGTAATAAAAGCTAAAATTGCTAAGGCAAGCATACTTACGATTTCCCATCACCAAATTTCCACCAGTCTGGTTCATACCACTTATGGGTTCTGTTTTCAGTTGAGCTCTAGTTTAGTTTGTTAAACGAAGAAGCACCCAAACGGGGAAAAGAAAACTATCAAGATCCTAAAATGGATTGTTGTAAACACTCACGAGTCAGAGAAAACCTCGCCAGATTTCATGCAGCCTATATAGACACGGGGCTTGTCCCAGTGAGTTTCAAGCATTGCACTCAAAGTATCTGCAGAAAGATAATGTTGTTCCATGTGAAGTACAGTTCCTGTCAATATCTTGAAACCACATCTACACAAGATTACAAGCAATTTTTTCCAGAGGCAATCCAGTGTTCAAGAACATGCAGAATGAGCATTTTAACAAGTCAGCAATGTTCAAAAGATTAATAGTTGTTACTTTTTCATGTAAGACAGAAAATGACAATAGCCTTTTGTAAATCTCATCTCAGTGCACAAGGAGAATTCCAAAACCTCCTGACTTGAAAAGGTGGGAACTTATATTTCCAAAACTGGTAAACGATTGTCCAGAATTAATCTGGTTCAGTTTTCATAATGTTTTAAAAATCAATCTAAATTATTGGATGCTTTTCAAACTGTGGCAACTACTGCTGAAAATTAGTTTAAATGATTTCATTGGCATATCTAGTAAACATTAACAACCAGGGTAAAACTTTAGGAGTCATACTCGGATACCAAAAGTATCTGGAACATGAGGAAGAAGCAAAGATCCTAAAAATTTACACCCAATGTAATAAAATGCAAACCACTCCTAGAGACCCTGAAAGTGAACAGATGACACATACCAACATTTATGTAGATATCATCATTGACCTTAGCATAAAATGCAGCATCAAATGTATCTGCTGCATTAGCAAAGAAACTTCTTGTCTTCTTAGGAAGCTCTTCCTCTGACTCTATATGATCATCCTGCAATGCCACTTAATAGTCAAGTTCCAAAACTAAATCAACAGCATGAGCTAAAATAGGAGTAAGAGTTTTTATTAATGGCAACATTCATCTTAACACCTTTTTGTGGTTATATAGAACTTTGATGCTAAAAATCCAAACGAAAAAGTTAAACACTAGCAAGAACCACAAAAGTATTAATCTTCAATCAACATTTAGCAAAGAGCACAGCAAGTACATAAAACAAGGTTATCGTTGAATCGTTGAAATCTATCAAAATAGAGTAGTATTACAGAATCAGGCTTACCAAGATCAAGAAATCCTTGGTGCTCCTATTTTCTTCATCAATCTCCCTATCAAAAGTATCTCCTCGATTTGCACTACATATGAGAGAGCTATCAGATATCTAAACTTCATAAATTTATTCCAGCAGGGTAATGGATATCCGGTACCTTCTTCCAACAACAAAACGTACTACAATGCCTTTTTCTTCTTCAAGTTTCTTCAGCAATGAACCTGTGCAGAGAAGTACAATTAAACTACCCAGATAAGTAGGATTCTTATACACAACACTAGGTTAAGAAAATAATAAAATAAGAATTGTATATTTTTATTTATCAAGAGAAAGCAAATTTAAATCATTAATTAAGGTACCATGTCTATAGTACTTCAATGGGAGAATAATCAAAACTGGGTCATTTGTTTCATAACACAATCAACCACCTACAAGATGGCAAATGACTAGGACCAAATGGTATTAACATTACAAAAGGCAGATCTGCATCCAAGTTGTTCATACTGTGCTGGCTAATCTTCAGGGTATCATTTAAAGTTGTTAGAAATTTTCTAATAGGCATTTATACAATCCTCAACTTAAGAACATGTATCTGACTTTACGTAGATCATTACCTTGCATTGCATCTAACACGATTTAGAACAAGTGTTGTGGACTGGGGTATCATTATTTTTTATATTAGTAAACTTTCTTAAATCTGGCAGAAATACGAGTTTTGTCCAACTGTAGTCAATCTGATAGTAGAAGCAAGCCTCCTTACTTTAGAGTGCTATAAACACTTTGTAACATAACTATTATAACTAAAGAAGTACTTTCTAACATAATAACTATGATAACTGAATTTCCAAATTTTATATTGATATTATTTTTTATGGAATTATTAATATTGCTGTCTGTCAGAATACCAAAAAACTAGATGTAACTTGTAAGATAAATGCAAGCATGAAGTGTACCTGTCGGAAGCCATGATTTCCTCACAGCATCACGGTAGTTTTTCCTCCCAAAGCTAGTCATTATTCCAATAACAATCAGTGGCTTTTTCCCAGAACCAGTTCCATTTGTCTCAGGATTGTATTTGCCAACAAAACCTTCATGCTTTGCTGCAGCCAGCTCCATCTCAAGCGATGCCAACCGCTTCCCTTGCTGCCTAAAAAATGGAGGATGTTTACCCAGAAGCAATTATTACAGCTCCAAACTCAACTACAACAAATTCTGCATGTTTGGAGCACTAGTTGGACAGATTGTGCACTGAAAGGCAATTTCAGCATATAACCTGAAAGGTTAGAAACTTAGAATTACCTGCATGCAACAACCTTCAAGGTATCATCCACAGATATTGCTGACTGCCCCTGAATCACAAGCACAAGAGAGTTAATGGGGCTCTTCACTAAGCAGCACAGGTGGATGGTCCCACTAGAGAACAAAAGAGCCAGATCTCTGGTGCCTACCTGGCCTGTTCGTCTGTCGAGCTCCTTAATGAGATAAACTCTGTTCTGAGCATCCTGCCACAACCTGAAATTCAGGGAGTCAACGATTTCTCCTCTACAGACAGCAAAAGGCCAAAAACACAAACCATTTCTACAGAGGAACAGTTTTCAGTTACTATGACAACCCACATCAAGTTAAAAGAAGGTGCCTGAGAACTAAGATTGGCCTTCATCAACACTAACAGAAAAGGAGTAATCCACTCATGAACTGTGACACTGCAAAACCCGAGTGCTGCAGAAACAAGCACTGACATCGCAACAAAATGTGAGCCTCGCACTGGGTTCCGTTTGAGAGATCAAAACTCCACCCGCTGTTCTAAAATGCACCAGCGGCAGTATCAAAACATCCCTAGCAAGATCACCACGAGCAACTGCCGCCAGAGAAATACAGGGATCTAGAATCCCGCCACGGGTGATCGGTGGCACACACACGCATACGAAACAATCAAACAGAAGAGCCCCAAGCAGGCGAGAGCATTCTCACGAAGAGACTACTGACAGAAACCGGCGGGCGGGCTCACCGTCCGGCGACGTAGAAGGAGGCCATGGTGGCGAACATGGCAAGCATCATGGCGGACATGGGCGAGCGCAGCGCGGCCGGCGCCTGCCGCCGCGCCGGGCCCTCGCGGATCTGCATCGGGGTGGATCTCGAGCTCGGAGAGACCTCCCTTCACCTCGCCTGCTCCCGCCCGCCCGCGCGCGCGCTCAGCACGGGCCCGCCATGGCCCACCGACGGCGAGATCTCCGAAGCCGCCTTCAGAAAACTCGGGCGCCCGCCCAGGGGCGGTTGGGTTGGGTCCCGGAAGCTTCTGGACGCCGCCGCCACGGGGGAGTGGTGGCGGCGGTGGCGAGGGGTGAGAACTGAGGAGAGACTGGGCTGCCGGCGGTTGGTGCTTGGTGCGCTACGAACGGTTTTGGTGGTTTTCTCTGGCAACGATGAAGGCAAGGAAGGAGATGATGACGGTTGATTGTGCGCTAGAGTGTTTGTCTTCTGCCTGACAAAAGGAGGAACAAATGTACTACTGCTACAACTACAAGAAACGTAGTATGAGTCTAAAAATGATTAGAGGTTTAGAAGTAGAAAGTAATAAAGCAATAATCCTTCTCACTTATTTATATGCTACTAAAATTTGTCGTAGTAAAACTGGATAGGTGTCAAGAGCTTGTTATACATACCACAAAATAGCTAGATATATGTTTCAACATTGATGAAGAAAAGGATAATAATAATTAATAACTTATTATGGCATTAGATATGTGGTAGAGATACTTAGATATTGTGTTTTCTTTGTGATGTATATTTTATCGTTATTAATAGCTCATGAAAGAAAAGGATAACAATAATTAATAACTTATTATGGCATTAGATATGTGGTATAGATACTTAGATATTGTGTTTCTTTGTGATGTATATTTTTATCATTATTAATAGCTCAGGGAATATTTTAGAGAGCAAATGATATTTATCTATATGTCTACATCTCTTATAAAGGTAATCCTTGTTACAAGTCTATCTCGATCTAAATCTCTTATAAAGCTAATTCTCACCACAAATCTATCTCGGCATGTAAGCTATCCACGCTATTTTTCTATAACTATCTATGCCATCTTCTACTATAGTAATGGAAAATGGGAAATGAGGGGTGGAAATGGGTACAAACGAGGAGACAATTAAGCCATAAAATATGGCTTGGTAGTGGGCAAGGGATATATTGTAGCATTAGATTTAGAAAAAGGGGGAATAGAAGGTTATCTTATCTCGAGGAGGAGGTTAGATTATGCTAAGAAATACTGCCAACAAAGCGGTGAGGCTGATAGATCGTGGAGGTGGAAAGGTGCTGGGTCGAGGGGACAATGGTAGAGACATAACTGGAGTTGATTTTTCCGTGCATGGCACCGAGGACGGTACGTGCGAGTGGTGGCGGTTGCATCAGATCCCTAAGACTCTAAGAACAAGCACTAATAGGACACAACATCCTCTATCATTGCCTTACTCGGATACGTCAGGGTGTGCCTTCCCCTCATGTTGTCGCCTCGCCAATCTAGCACGATTGCATAACACGCTAAAGAGCGGAGGCATAGATGGTCCTCGTGGGAAGGAAGGTGGCGATGCAACATGACAGGAATGAGGAGTGGGACGGTGGTGTCATGGAGGTGTGCAATGGTGGCATGGAGCAACGCCGGTGGTAGTGATATGTGCCACGCCTTGGACAACAACTTAGAGAAGGTCTGATATCTTTTCCACAAGAATAAGCCACGATAGAGAGTAAACATCTACCATGTTTATTAATTGTGCACTTGTAGTCCAGTAAACCAAAACAAAAAAAAAAGGTCAAAGATGAAGATAAAATATCTGATTTCTGAATCCTTTACCATCCAACATAGTCCATCTCATAACCTTTTTTTCATTTGAAAATGTTATCAAACTCTATTATATTGCAAGCTAATAAGCTATCCATATCATCTCCATTTAATTTTGAAAGGTACTTAATTTTAGCTACCAATTGATGGCATATAGTACTGAAAGAATATTAATAACTTTTGTATCCCTAAATAAGTGTATGTTAAAAATTAATGTAATGATTATTTTAGATCATGGGTCTTTTTGGATTTTCTCTTTTTATAAACTTTAGAGTTAGCTCTTCGTACTAGGGGCTTTATAGAATTTAAAAGTGAGCTTCTAAAACATTTTTAGTAGACGCGAGCAGCGTTGCCAACGGCTGGGTGTAGGACTGTAGGTGTAGAGCCAGTCCAACCGGAGATCCAACACGGCACACGGCGCACACACTCGGCCTGCCCGTCTCACTCCCTTCCGGGCTCCGTCCGGCCTGCAGGCGCACTTCGCTCTCCCGCTCTCCCGCCGCCGCCCTCGTCGGCCTCCCTGCGGCGGAGCGAGATCCATCCATCCCCAGGATCATCATCATCTTCTTCTTCTGGTAAGGAATCCCTAGCCTAGCTGTCTAAGTCTCGCTTGGATGGGATGGGGGGCTGTCCATGCCGTCCTCTCCTCTAATCAGGGATCTTGCTTTGTGGGATCATGATAGTCTCGCTCCAACATCCCAACCCCTGTAGGAGGTAGGATAGTGGCGACGTGTGACGACCGACTGGTTAGCAGAACCAGGTCCAGGTGACCTCCATAAGTCCATATGATATCTTTCTTGCTTCCTGCAAGTCGTTTCTGTACCTCTCAGTTAGGCGAGATGTGATCTGTCTCACACCCAACCCAAGTGGGATTTCCTGACCGGACTGTCCCTGAACGTGTATTTATGCTCCCTTCACCGTATTCAAGGACATCTCGCTGAGTGTACTGTTTAACTGAACAGAGGCACAGAGCATTGTTTCCACTGTACCATTAGATCTCAACCCAACAAGACATAATTTCAGTCCATTTGCAACATGTCAAGAGACGCATTGACTTGATATTGGGGGAAAAGAAAATACCAGTATAAAACCATGGTTGGAAGCAAAAATTCCTTGTCAGATCATTGATTTGAAAAGTAATTTCACTTGCTAATCACTCACTCATCATTGTGAAGGAAGATGAAAACAACCTTGAAATTCAAATGCACCACGTTTTCATTTCTTTTTCCTTGTTTATGCCAAGTATGGCTGTAACTAGTTGGAATGTTATTTGCATCCTGTGAATCTGTTCATAGCATTAGTGTTTTCTTTCTATTATCGGCAAGAGGTATGACCCTGCCCTACTGTTCTTTAACTGATCCACTAGAAGTTGTCAATATTTTCTGGTTATTTGCTGACCTTTTACTCCCCAATACTGTGAATGCTTACTCTGCCTTCATGCCAATTAGTTAGGATGGTCTGAGCCTGCACTCATTCATTTGGAAAGCTATTCATTTCGTTCAGTACTTTTCTGTTCTCTTCATGAAAAGAATGGCAATGGCATCACCAGTATACTGATGGTCCTTGGTGTAATATGGTCACAATATTTTAATTCCCTAAACATGGGTCACATATACCTTCATACTAATGCATCACTAATAACATCATCCATCATCTTTAGCTATGATGTCACCTACCTTGTGATTGTCCTTGCTACAACACCCCTCACTTCTCCCTCTCCAGTTTAGCATTGATGGTAACATCTTCTGAAAAGATGACATGATCGACTTAGGGGGGGTAGTCTAGCATTAGTCTGTTTTCCGTGCTGTGTTTCATAGCATGTTATATCTGTGATTCGGTGGACTTTGTGGAAATACCATTTCGTTGTGTTGTGTTCTGACATTGACATGTTTTGTTATTCTTCTGCTATTGTTCACCAAGGATGTTACATCAGCTTTCTTCATTACTGAGTCCATCCCTATTTTTTACTCTCTCTGCAATTAATCCTTTTCGCCCTGTTCTTAATTGGTCCTTTTTTAGTACAGCACATTTTTTGTGTGGCTGCAAAGTTCTTACGAGGAGCAAGATGGAGCTTATTGTCATCATCTCACTTGTCATTCTTTTGGCACTAGGAGCTCTCTTTGTGATCCCGAAGTCACAAAATAAAGGTACAAGTTGCATAATTTATTGTAGTAGCTTGATCTAGTTGTATCTGAGCAACTCTTTAATTGCAGGTAAATCAAAGGGAAACGATTCAGGAGCTGGAACGGTAAACTCTTCACTTTTAGTTGGCTAGTTTTCTTGAGCCTATAAATGCATGCTACAAGACAACTTTTTCTCAGATTTGTACCATAATACCTATAATATTTTAGACTTCTTGAAAATTCATACCTTTTTTTTGGGTTTTATTGTCTTTCTACATTCAGACATCTAGGAGCTTTACGAAGGAAGAGATCTCTAAACATAACACAAGGAAGGATTGTTGGATCATCATCAAGGACAAGGTTGTATAAATGCAGTGGCCACCTCTGTTTGTCCCTATTCGATGCCCTAGACTTCAAAACAGGGAAATTCAAGTGTTTGAATTAAATATTTTAGTCTTCTAAATTTATCTTTGGTGGTTGAACCAGGTCTATGATGTCACTCCTTATGTGGAGGAACATCCAGGTGGAGATGCCATTCTAAATAATGCTGGCGATGATTCCACGGAGGGGTTTTTCGGGTTTGTAACTTCTTATATTGCTTCTTATACCTCATAGCATCCTGTCATTGGTTCAGCACTTCAGTGCCTTACATGGAATTGTGTCTTCAGAAATTAGAAATTAGCACTTCAGGGTGACATTGATTTTAACTATTTGTCATCTTAAAGTTATGGTGATCTAATGGACCAAATTAATGAATATTTAGCAACATTATTTTAGCTTTGTTCCGTACACAAACAATATTGGGTCTTTTGTGCTACTGCCCCTGTTTTGGAGCCTAATTCCTCATTTGCCCTTGTTTTTTTAACTTTGCTTATTTGCCCCTGTTTTTCGAATCCGAAGCTTCTCCTTGCCCCTACTCCGTGAAAGAGACTTAACGGTGTTAAGGGCAGGGTAAAAAGGCACAAATGCCCTTGGCTCCAAATCCACAGCAGCCCCTCTCCATCTCACTGACGCGGGCCCCACGTGTCAGCTTCTTTTTCCTCTTCCCTTCCCCTAGCTGAACAACAGCCACCGCCGTCCATGAGAGCTGGCGAGCAGCGACGGCCACGCGCATGAGGCTGGCCTCAATTAGCTTCCCCTAAATCCCGGCGTCCTCTTTCCTCCCCTCGCCACTTCCTTCGGTTCCTCCCTCAATCGATCCCAAAAATAATGCAATAATTCTATAATTAGTCTTGGAGAGAAATAGATCAGATTAATCCCCTATAGATCAATGCAATCGATCCCAAAAATCATTCAATAATTCTATAATTAGTCGGCATGTTGATGGTTGTCCGCAAAAGGCCTGGCCGCACGCCCAGAGGAAGCCGACCCCCTCGCGAAGCCCCCGCGTGGCTGCGCATGGGCGCCCGCGCATGGCCGCGCGCCCGCGCGAGGCACCCTCCCGCCGGCGCTACCTGGTTGAATGAGAAGAAGGCCAACCGGACAGAAGAAAGGATAAGGCTGGTGGGTAGAAAATAGAGAAGGGGTACTTTGGTCCTTTTCCTATTTCTTTTTCTTTCTTTCTTTTTTTTTTTTTGAGGCCATTTCCTAACAGCAGCCAACGGAACTTCAAAATAGGGGCAAACGGCGACTTCATTTTCGAAAAACAGGGGCAAACGAGCAAAGTTAAAAAAACGGGGGCAAACGAGTAATTGAGTCTTAGAATAGGGGCAGTAGCACAAAAAGAAACCATTTAGATATATTATGAAGACTCAGCACCATTTAGATATATTATGTAAAAGAAACCATTCGAAATGAAATGAAAAAGACAATGGCACTATTGCCGTAATGATAGGAAAATTGGTCAGTTTTTTTATTCCCGTGCTGCCTATCCAGGTATTGCTACTACTAACGTTTTCTACAGAAATACTATACACAATCAATAATTCCATAAAGCCCTGTTTGGTTCCAAGGAATTGAGAAGAATGGAAAAATAATCTAATAATGAAATGAGAAGCACTTTCTAGATATTTGTTTCAATTCATGGGATAAAGTTGTTAGATTCTATTGCAAAGTTTGTCTTATTTTTATGGGTCTTTTGCGCTGTTGCCCCTATTCTGGGACTCAATTACTCGTTTGCCCTCGTTTTTTTTTGTTTTGCTCGTTTGCCCCTATTTTTTGAAAACGAAGTCAATGGTTGCCCCTAATCCGTGAAGTGGACTTAACACCGTTAAGTCAAGGGTAAAAAGACTACAATGTCCTCAACATGAATACCGGTGTTAATTGCTCGTTTGCCCTTGTTTTTTTTTTTTACAAATTTACATGTTCATTAGTTAAAAACAGCATCAGGCTTTCTGACTGCAAATCACAGATAACATATATGGAACTGCAACCAGGTAAGGTAGAGATGATAATAAGCTTTTGCTTTCCGACACCACGACAACAACCCGGGCTGGGCATTGGACGCGCTAGCTTTTTGCTGGGCATCTACTCTTCGATTGGATTAGGATTAAATTAGGTGGTGGATGACGCCGCCGTACATGACCATGGCCTGCTCCACGCACTTGCCTGCCTTGCGCATGGCCCGGCACAGCTCCAGGTTGCGGTCCCCTAGGATATCCATCTCCGAGACGCACACCAGGACCGGCGGTAGCGGGACCGTCTCCAGGCGCGGCGCGGCGCGGGACAGCGGGTTGCACCAGGGGTGGTCGCGGCTGCTGGCTCCCGCCGGCAGCGCCAGGCGCCAGTAGCAGTCGGAGGTACCTCGCGAAGCCCCCGCTCGGCCGCGCCTGGGCGCCCGCGCGCGGCCGCGCCGCTCGCCCGCGCGAGGCACCCTCCCGCCGGCGCATGGCTGCCTGCTCGTCTGGCCGATCGCTGGTCTGACCGCCTCCCGGTCCAGGCCGCCCGCGGAGGCGTCCGTCCGCTCGGCCGTCTCCCGCTCCAGGCGCTCGGCCGCTAGGCCGCGGAAGACGCCCAAGCGTGCCGGCCGGCCGCCCGCCCAGGCGCCCAGGCCGCGCGCACAGCTCCCGTGAAGCCGCCCCCAAGTCCCACGAGGCCGCACCGCACCGCCCCGCCTGCGCCGCCCGCCCGCGCGTGGCCGGGCCGTTCGCCCGCGCTGCCTGCTCGCACTCCCGCTGAACCCTAGCCTGGATGCGCCGCCGGAAAGGTCGAACGAGAAGAAGGCCAACCGGACAGGAGAAAGGATAAGGCTGGTGGGTAGAAAATAGAGAAGGGGTACTTTGGTCCTTTTTCCATTTATTTTTTTCCTTCTTTTTTTTTTTTTTTTTTTGAGGCCATTTCCTAACAGCAGCCAACAGAACTTCAAAATAGGGGCAAACGGCGACTTCGTTTTCGAAAAACAGGGGCAAACGAGCAAAGTTAAAAAAAACGGGGGCAAACGAGTAATTGAGTCTCAGAATAGGGGCAGGAGCGCAAAAGACCCTATTTTTATTGGCTTTGTTTGCTCTTGAGTAGAATTCACTTTGAATTACACTAGACTGATAAATCAGCACAAACATGTTTCCATTTTGAGATGAGATCCAACACTAACTGATAAATCGGCTCAAACCTGTTTCAATTTTGAGCTGAGATCCCAGTGTTGTTTCAAAATTATATTGTTGTGCATTGGCTTCTGCAAATGAGATCCCTATTTAGCTCACTTTGTTATCTGCACACCTGTCACCACTAATTCCAAGATAGTTGTGTAATGAAATGCTGATATTGATGGAGCATGTGTTTCTTACCTTTCCTTTTACTGAACTGGCATACATCATAATACGCCTTTGCTAGTGTCGCTTTCATGCTTCTGCATGAATGGACTCAATCTCTGGTTAGTTTTTGTTTTCCATCCTCAGCTCCATGACATTCTTCTATCTGGATGCACAGGCCACAACACGGCACTAGGGTCTTCGACATCATTGATGATTTCTGCATCGGTCAGTTGAAGGCTTCATGATCATGACATAGGGTAGCTTGTACTGAATTCATAGAATTTTCTGGACATCAAGTTTTGAGAAGCTACATATTATCCAACATTTTGAGCATTGCAACTGTCAAACAATTGTGATGTCAATGTGATTGTTCTACAATTGTTATTAGGGCTGCCCTGAGCTGTGATGTAGCAGTTCGTTTCTATTCTGCTGAGGCAATGTGAGCATCAGTTCGACCACTGCTTGTTGTGTCTGTACATTTCTGTTGTTGGACAAGACTCCAAAACACTTGTAATTGTTTTGGTTAAATCAGAACCCGTTTCTCATGATCACTTCTGAAGTGATGTTATGTTGAAGATGTTGCGAGTTTGATTTTAACTTGGCTGTTGAATGTGTTTTTTTGAGATCTGTCGTGCTCTGAGGTATTGGTGGTGTACAAACATGAAAGTGAAACAATGTCAAGAGAAGATGATTTCTGAGATTGAGCTGATCGCTCCGTAAGTAGATTCTAACTTTTATCTTGCTGACTGAAATCAACAAAACCCAACCAAGCAAGTTGAGAACTGACTCCCAAAAATTAAAGGGAAAGAAAGAAAAAAAACAAAGGTAATGAAACAAGAAATGCTATTCATTAAGATATATCCTAAAGCTTCGTTGGCTTATGCTACTGCACAGTTCAGGCGTCTGGTACTGCACAGTTATTAGGAAGAGGCTCCTCTGCTCCTCCCTCCTGTCAACAGGGCTGCTGCCGATCAGACTTGCACCGGATGCTCTTCTCCTGATGGATAGTAGAGGCTTGGCATTGCGGCGTCAATGTCGAAGTTGTTGTCGAATCCAAAGCACTCGAGAGACATGTATTCGTCGTCAAGCACCGGCAGGGCCGCGGCGGCGAACGCCGATGACACCACCTCCTGGAGGTCGCCCTCCGAGGCCCAGTCCCTGTACGCGGACACCGTCACCGGGCACGGCGAGACGCCCTGGTGCAGGCATCCGTTGGAGTCGGAGCCGACGGGCGACGCGTGTGACCACGGGGACGAGGCTGTCCGCACAGGGCAGCTCTCGGGCGTCATGGGCGGGAGCGCGGCCACGGCGGCGCCGATGGCGCCGGGGGCGGCGTCCGTGGTGGTGGCCACCGTGAGGCGCGCGGCGAGGCCCTGCAGCGCGGCCTGCGCGTGCGGGTTGTGCTGCTGCTGCTGCGGCTGCGCCCTCTTGGCGCCGCCGCCGGAGCCGGCGGGCCTGCAGGTGTGGTGGCCGTGGTAGACGACGTCGAAGAGCGCGGGGTGGTCGTCGGTGCGCTGCACCTGCTTGGTGGCCGGGCAGTTCTGCGAGTTGCGGTGCGTGCAGCGGTAGTATGCCCGCGGGTGCTTGGCGCCCAGGATGTCCTTCTGCCCGTACTTGCGCCAGCTGTGGCCGTCGTCGGCGGGGCCCTCGGCGCCGCTCCCGCCGCCCGCCGCGCTCACGCGCACCTGCTGGCTCGTCCAGCGCGCCGTCGCCTTGCGCTTCTTGGGGCTGACACCCGCGGCGCCGCGGAACGGGTGGTCGGAGGCGGCGCCGTCGCTGCTGCTGATCGGGCTCCCGGTGCCCGTGGCGGACAGCGGCGAGGCGAGGTCGGGCGACGAGCGGAGCGTGACGATGGAGCGGTCGGTGAGCGCGACGATCTGGCGCACGAGGCCGCGGCAGAGGTCGACGGCGGCGGCGTCCGCGGGCGCGCGCAGGTGCTGCTCCAGCTGGCGCACCAGGTCCTGCACGCGCCCCAGCTCCGAGACCAGGACTGCCCGCCCGCCGCTCTCCACGGCGTCAGCCATTGCTGCTGCTGCTGCTGCTTCGAGGATCGATCAACGGACGGTCGGTGGGTGCCGGAGCAGGGGAGGCCGGTCGGTCGGTCGTTGCAGCTCGAGGTGGCGTCGATCGGCGTCGGCGACGAGGAGTGGCTTGGCTTGGCTGGACGTGGAGGAGGAGTGGTGGTGGTGACTGGTGGCTGGAGGAGTGGAGGGAAGCAGAGGTTTTTATAGCAGGCGAAAGCGAGGGGCGGAGGACGGAGGGGGAAGCGCGTCGGGGCTGGGGAATTTCAAGTGAAGTGAGGCGACCAGAGGGAGGGAGGAAGCCGATCATTTGTTTGACCGGCCCGGATCGGGGAGACCGCGCCGCGATTGGCCGCCGCCTTGCCGGGTCGGGTCTCGGCTTCTCATCATGTCTAATGCTTTGCTCTCCACGTTTGAATAGCTTCACTCGCTCCTAGTGTTTTTGAGTTTATAAGCAGTGACACGTGGCCGAGCAAGCATAAGTTTCCTCCAGGGTAAATGGTACTAGACGTGATTAAGTGTAGGGTGAGCTGAAAAGAACAGTCAAGTTAGAATCTTTGGCCTGAGCTGATAAGCTAGGTTAGGCTATTTCTTGAATCGGTTAGGCTATTTCTTGAATCGTTCTGTTTGGAGTAAGGTTTTTTGGAGTTAGATCGAGTTATAGGTCAAAAATCGTGACCCAAACTTGACTTGAGGCACTTGTAGGCTAGATTAGATTGATTTTTTCCCAACAAATCGGACCGAGGTGGCCCATGAACAGGTCGACGGTACCAATGCACGGATATGTGCGGTTTTGGTGTTCATTGTTCTTTTGTGATCGGCAGAGAAGAGGAACGGTATTTTTGCAACGTCTGGTGGGTCAACGACAATCACAAGCATAGGCAATTCCTGTAGGAAAGAATTTTGATATCCCGATTGCGTTGGACCCTTGGTCGCTTGGAGTCTCCATGAGCAAAACAATCGTGCCTTATGGTGGTCCGCATAGAGAAGGTGTCGTCATGGAATCAAATTAGCTTTGAAAAACCTTGAGACACTCTTATGGTGCCAAAGGTTTCTTTGGCTCTTTAGTCCCTCTTTCCTTGTTTCTCATGTCTTGTTTCTTGGTTATTTGCCATGTTTTTCTTTGTACTCCCTCTTTCCTTGTTTCTTGGTTATTTGCCGAGTTCTTCTTTGCCCTCTCTTTACTTTCTCTTTTATGTGGTTGCAAAACTTTCGTACTAATATTTGTTTCATACATGTGTTCTGAAAGTTCTAAGAAAAGAAACACGGAGAGAAGGGGAAGTTCATAGACATGGAAATACTACAACTTTTTAGCTATGCCAAATGTTCCGGCAAGTCTCCTATCATTAAAATTGCCATGCTTTATTTGTTACTTAAAAAAAGAGCAAAGTTGACGCCTCCAGTCTCTTCGTGAATGAATTGTCATTATATTTGATTAAAAGAGATGATGTACGTGTATGATTCTAGTGCATTCTAACTTAAAAAAAAAAGGGAATAAGAAAAACAAAAGAAAACCATATATACTCCGCGTGGCAGGTGGTCTCGTCTTGCAATTCTTTTGGAGAAAAAGGAATTTCAATAGCAAAGAGCTAGAGCTTAGAATATGCACGTCCAACGTAATCAAGATAAGATCCTAGATAAGCTTAACATAGCATCATATGTTAGTTATATATATCGTTAGAATTTTTTCTCTTGATGAAAAACGCGTTCGTTAGAATGATCGAATCGTATCTGATATATCTGTACGCCTCGTTGTACAAGTAAGCAAAAGGGAGAGGCGTGGTGACCTCAACATCAACGATTTGTTGTACTCTTCTAGATACTGTACTAGATAGCAGCGGTTCTTCTGATCGCGAAAACGACTTGTCATGCGCTGAGATGAGCTGGTAGCTCTGCTTTTCGTTTTTGTGCTGATGAAAAACCCATGCGATCCGATTCCAGGCGGTCGCTAATCATGGGTCAAATCCTTCACTTTGGCGGTCTGACTCGAGTTGGTTTGGTTTGTTTGACCGTTGAACCGCGTCCCGGGTCGGGCTCCGGATCCACTACCGCTAACAACCGTGGAGGGAATCTTGGACCGGTTCCACGGTCTTTGCTAATCCGCTTTCTCGTCCAGGCCCAGCAGGGGAGGCCCAGGCATGGCAGACAGACACACAGACACAATCGCAAGGCTCTGCATGCAGCTGCTGCAATCCAAGCGAGGGTTCAAAGTCAAAATCCTGACCGGTTCAAACCTCCCCACTTGCCATAAATGCCCTTTTCGTTTCTCTTTTTCTTTTTTTCTTTTTCTCCTTCATGCATCCGCCCTGTCAGAAACCACCACTCCACCAGCAATACTGTACAAGCCTTGGATTTCCTTGTGGATTTTCTCTTCTTTCTTTTTGCCTTTTGCTGCTGCAGCACTGTGGCAGGCACGTCAGGGAGGGTACAATACAATCTTGGCCGCAGCTGCAGCTCCGAGTTTGGTTGGTGGTGAGAGTGAGTGCAGCTATCACACCCTACACCAATCAGCGGTCGCTCCAATTTGTTTGTGACCTCAGTTGTTCCGCTGGAGATTAGAATTCAGGCTGTGTACGTACGTATGCTCGTCAAATGGGATTGCATTCCTACCATGTCATCTGCTAGCACTGCTACCAACACGCTTGTTTTTTTTCCCCCGCATAATATGTTGTGAAATTTAAGGTTTCGCGAATCTAAGTCTATGACTTTTTATAAAAGGAACCTAGCTGATAGATATATCGAATCTATACTGTTACAAAAGAAGGTTTAAACTGAACCAATAGTTATCTTTCGAAGAACCATGCCATACTTCAGTAACTAATGGTCCGTTTAGATACCATGGACTAAACTTTAGCCACTTAAACTTTAAAACAATTACAAATTAAGCATAGCAGATTTAGATTATTGTAAAACTTGCCCACCCCTACTTGCAAGTCTTGATTTGATGTGGGTACTATGGTGATTCGAAAAAACCAAAAGGACTAAAACAACTCATGAAACGATAAGCCCCTTAATAGCAAAGAATCACTTTCAGATTCTTGCGGACAGCTTCAAGTTGTGCCATTCCTTATAGATTTATGTGGATTGTATCTTATCTAGTAGAGCACACGGAATGAAGAAAGTCTAACAAAAACTGATCTTTGTTGACCAATGCGATTGATGCTTATATAAATCGAGATAGCAGGGCATGAGATTGATGGTGAGAGTGAGATGTTTTTTATTGTTATGTTAATATAAAAATAGAGTGAAGTGGCAACTGGTGAGGCTCCAGGGATGGATGAAGTGATGGTCAGAATACGTTTGTGGAGAAATCAGACAAGCTTGACCGGCGACCGTCCGACGTGTACACCAGGAATCTTCAACCCTCTTTGCGCGTCGCTGGAATAAACAAAGCCGCGAGGTTCGTCCCCTGTCTCCTCGTGACGTCAGAGGCAAAAGATCAGCACTAGGCCTGATGACGTCACAGAGAGAGACAGAGAAGGAGGGAGAGACATGTAATCATCACTTTTGTTTGGTTGCCAATTAACTGATGACATCCAAAAGAGCCTTTTGTTACCCTCCCTTGTGTCCAAAGAAAAAGTTGTTTCGCATGTGCAGCATGCAATTATTAGCTCTTTTGCACCTTCATCAATTTTCATTGTTTTACATAGTTTAACATTTTTCTTTTTGTTGTTATTTTGCTTAGGCCTTAATTCTTCTTGTAATATTAATTTACAAATTCGTTAAACCTCCTGCCAATATTATCCTTTTTTCTTCAGCTACAGTTATGTGATATTCTGTTCTTCCAAGGTAGTCCCTTGCACGGGGTTATTAGTAATTGATGTTAGAACGTCCTTGCATTGTAATGGGCAGGGCTTAATCAACAGGCGGCATGCACATGCTGAGAAAACCTCTTCAATTAGCAGTTTAGCTCTTCTGCATGCGTGATACAATATATAGTATCGTGTCAATTCAACTAGCTAATACCTACATGTTACTTAAGCAACCGTTCATCAATGCAAGCAAGTGGCGTGGCGACTCGTTCCATCTCTATCTGGATCA
The DNA here is from genome assembly GCA_018135685.1 of Themeda triandra. Taxonomy (NCBI): domain Eukaryota; kingdom Viridiplantae; phylum Streptophyta; class Magnoliopsida; order Poales; family Poaceae; genus Themeda; species Themeda triandra. Next base: position 289,524 of record JAENPR010000570.1, on the reverse strand, counting down.
GGATCTCGGTGGCGTGGCTGTGACTTCAAGTTGCAAAAGCCTAGCAATTGGCCAGATGCTTGCTCACCATTACAGTATTATATATCTTACTAGTCAGTTAGTCCACAATTGCCTTGTTTAGGAAAATTAGTCCACAGCTGTTTTATCTACCCGGCCTTATTAGCTTCGTATAAAATTCCCGGCACAACGCGTAGGATATTATTATCGATCATCTGATGCTACGACAGGGAGGTGTACGTGTGCCTCTGCAAGAGCAAAAGGACACGAAAGTTGTGTTCGACTGTCCGGTGGGCGCGTGCATGCAATGCAGGTGGCCCAGCACAATACACACGGGTGCGTGCGCATGCTTGTTGCTGACCGGCCTGCAGGTTTCGTTTGATTCTACTCTAAAAAAGTGCCATCGTAGGATGATGATATCAGAAGCTTCTTTCTGTTCAACGATCCGAATTCCGATCCGCCGGTTCCGTGGAACAGAGAAAGAATCCTGGTTTCCGTCCGTACCATGGAATGGGATTGGACAAACTGCTTTCGTCACACTAGTTGTACACTTGTACGAGTTGATCGATCCAAAACTCCACAGATTTAACGGATTCAAATTTGAAAAAAAAAAAAAAAAAGTCTCCAGGTATCCGGGTTCCCTCCATAAGACGAGCTATCAGAACTTTCAGCTAGCAGTATGTTAATGTTCTGCATTCATTTCATAGATGAAGAAAGAAAGAAAGACAACAAAACAAAACAAAACAAAACAAATTAGTAATTCCAATCACAATGGAATTGCCTGTAAATTGAACGTTGTTGCTCGTAACAAAGGAGGCGAAACCATCGTAAAAAAAAAGGAGGCGAAACCCTTTCAGGGTTTGACCTAATTATATTAATCAAACGTTGTTCATTTATCTATCGATGGGATTAAATCTACTACTAGCCTAATATAATTTGTCCTCTTGCGACTGATCTCGATCATCAGTTGACAAATGAAACCTTAGAAAATGTGAAGCTCAACAGCAGCAGCTGCTGGAGAAACCTATAGCAGCTGGAAGATAAGGCTGGAGATGCGTGTTAGCAACATTAAGTTTAGTTTAGACGAAATCAAAAAAAAAAAAGTCAACCGCCGCATACAAGCATGCGAAAGGCCGGGCGTCGCTAGCACGTACGGTACGGACGTGTGGATTGTCAAAGAGCTTTTTCGTTTTGGGGCAGGGGCATGTGTTTGACATCGGCTGTTTTTCCGTGGTTTCCAAAGGCATCACGGCTTGGTGTGGTGTGGCATTCTATAATGGAATGCTTCAGTACAAACAGGACGCCCATGCCCATTTGGTTCTGAAATTCTGATCTGGGAAAATTAGTCAGAATTTGACTGGAAATTCAACATTAACGCACGCAACATTTCCTAGTCCAAATTAGTCGAGTATACTACACCTGCGGACGTAAAACGTAAGGCCCGTCCAATTGTATAGATAATACTAAACTAGAAGGAACAATACCAGAGGGGGGTGTTTTCTCAAACATCGCCTTGCAGTCTTTGATCGGAAATGCGATGCTATGTGGTGCTCCCCGTCTTGGATTTTCACCCTGCCTTTAAAGTCAAAATCAAGTAGTAGACACTTCCTGAAATTTCTACTCCCTGTCGTTACTACAGCTGTTGGTTCTATTGTTCTTTGCTCTTGGTTAACAATAAGAAGGATACTCAAGAGAAAGGGAGGGGTTCAAACTATTACTACTGATCAGAGTGGTAACATGAGCCTAAGATCATTGTCCTATCATGATATTGTCCGCGCCACGAATAATTTTAGTGACAACAATCTGCTGGGGACTGGGAGCTTTGGAAAAATTTTCAAGGGCCAGCTGAGCACCGGACTGGTGGTTGCAATTAAAGTCCTAGATATGCAGCTAGAACAAGCTATTAGAAGCTTTGATGCGGAGTGTCGTGTGCTTCGCATGGCTCGGCACCGCAACTTGATAAGGGTACTGACTACCTGCTCCAACCTGGACTTCAGAGCACTAGTCCTCCAGTATATGCCTAATGGCAGCTTAGAGAAGCTACTACACTCTGAAAGCACAAGAAACCTGGGATTCCTTGAGAGGTTGGAGATCTTGCTTGATGAGTCAATGGCAATGTAGTATGTGCACCATGAGCATTATGAGGTTGTCCTGCACTGTGAATTGAAGCCTAGCAATGTTCTGTTTGACAGCATCATGACGGCACACGTGGCAGACTTCGGCATCGCAAAGTTGCTATTAGGTGAGGACAACTCCATAACAACTGCTAGTATGCCATGAACACTTGGATACATGGCACCAGGTACTACTTGTTCTATATTATAGGCTTATTATAGCTTAACCTATATGGTAAATACAATTATTCTGGTTGATAAGTTGTTGTATCATTTTGTTTTCTGAATTTATTGAGCAGAGTACGGGTCTTTTGGGAAGGCATCACGCCAGAGCGATGTGTACAGCTTTGAGATCTTGCTTCTTGAATTATTCACTGGAAAGAGACCCACAGATCCCATGTTCGTTGGAGATCTGAGCATCAGGAAGTGGGTTCAAGAAACATTCCCATCAGAGATTGTCCACGTTCTCGACGATCAAATCCTACAAGATACTTCCTCTTCTGACAGTGACCCGAGGCCCTTCCAGCCATCACTATTTAAGTTGGGTTTGCTCTGCTCGAGTGACTCACCTGACCAAAGATTAACGATGAACCAAGTTGTGGTGGCACTGAAGAAAATAATAAAGGATTACACCAAATCCACGCCAGCAACTAGGCAGGAAGCTGCCCAGTAATCTCCCCTATTTGTAATTTTCTGTTCTGTTCATTCGCTACATTTTCTTTAGTCAGTTACCGTGTTTGTTTATATACGAATTTTGTGTAAACTATAATGTGAGGTGGACAATCAGTTGGTGTGATGTTGTAAGCCTGTAATTGAAACCTTGGTCATGATTATTCCTATGTGCCACTCAGTAACTAACAATGCTAGTTAGAGAGTTATTAGCTACTAGACGGAAATGAAATACGCGGTTCGGCGTGCTCTGAAAAAAAAGCTACTAGACGGAAATGGCATCAGAGAGAAGAAGCATTTAAAAGCTAACATAGGAGTCACAGCGAACTTTTTAATGACACATATAAGTCCATTTTTTTGAGAGGCGCTAAAGAAATTTGTCTCTTTATCTTACCCATTTTATGGGTCATTTTCATCCTAGGTGTGTCTGGATAGCGTTTGCATTCATAGATGCAAATAGTCAATTCTCTGTACCCACTGGCCATCAGGCCCAGCCCATCCAAGCTGATCGGCCTTCCAAAACCTGTTTTTTTTTTTTGTTCTCTCTTTTTTTTTTTTTTCCTCTCCTGAAGAAGCATGTGGTGACAGACTGGCAGTGGCACACATTCTGGACCAGTTATGACATGTTATTTTTCTTTTCTCCTATTTCTTTGTTTTCATTTCATTCTTTGCATCTTTCATATCCCATTTTATTTTGTTTACTTGAGTTCTGTAGTCGACATTTTTCTCACTAATTTGTAGGTCTCATTTGTTTTGTAATTTACCTCGTTCATCTTATTTGCATTTTTTATTTTTTTTAGTTTTTATGCACAAATATTAATGCTGGAAAATAACATTAGATTAGGGGTGGGGCAGGGAATAAGAAAAAATTAAAATGATCTTAAAGGATTTTTTTTTTCCTGTGACACAGGTAAAACGAGTCATGGGCTTTAGTGTGTAGGTTGACTTTTTTTTCTTTTGCCACTAAAAAATCTAACAACGAACCGTTGTCGGACTGCAGAAAGCAAATACAAATTGAAATTTGGTACCGATTTATTTGTGACCTTACGACGTGCATATTTACTTGGATTTTTTTTTATCGAGAAAATAAATTTTCTAGAAAACCAAATAATTGGTGACATGTGAATCTAGGTAAGGCCTTGTTTAGATCCCAAAACTAGGAGTCCAAATTCAGGCGTTCACACACCGTAGCGCACTTGTAGCAATTTCGTTTGTATTTGTGAAATATTGTCCAAATATTAATAAATTATACTCAAAAGATTCGTCTCACAAAGTACGACAAAACTGTGCAATTAGTTTTTAATTTCATCTATATTTAGTACTCCATGCATGTACCACAAGTTTGATGTGACGGGGAATCTTCTTTTTACATAGTGGTAAAGTTGGGAGTTTGGGGTGAACTAAACAAGACCTAATTCCCAGACAATGTGATGAGCAACACGCATGATATAGCGTGAAAAAAAAATAAAGGTGGACACTGAAAAATAGCCGATGCCTGCAGACTGCAGTAGCCTTCAGCTTTTACGATATAAACACTAGCATCAGCAGCGCTGCAAGTTTCTTTGCAAGAGCTCATGTGCTGTGTGTAATACAGGGAGATGCCAAATATCTATCAGTGCAGATCAATTGCCAGAAAGTCGTAGAAAAACTAGAGTCCTTGAACAGAAACAGGTTGCGCATAGAATGAGCAGAGCAATAAGCTGATGAGTGCACTCCAAGTAAATATAGACTGTATAAATTGGATCAAGCTCCATAAAGTATATCCCTTACACCATGCCAAAGTATATACCTAAGACACCTCCAAAAGAGGTTCATTCAGAACTGCAGTTGCCCCTTAGTCTTAATATACCCACATCACTGGACCATGAGTTATCTCTACAGAGAAACTACTGGAGAGCTAGATAGTACTATTAACTTACTCAGGTCAGGTCTTCATTTTTCATGTACACCCAACTTCAATACAACTCCGGATCCAATAGTTAAAAGTCACTTGGATGAAAAGAAGCTCAGAAATTCAGTTGTACTCAAAAACATTTTCCATTCTGTTCTACAGCTTCCTCAGCAACATGTTCTTATGCACATGGTCCATGTGAGATCAAATTAAAACCTGTACAAATAAGAAAACTCATTAAATTTTCCCAACCTTGGAAACAAAACGAAGATCCAACAAATAAATAATGTCAAGAAGCTGGTCCGGTTCCTCCACTTCCTGAACCTCAAAAGAACTACTGAAACTAGTTCTCGATCCTGATTCCTCAAAGCAGTCATCCAATTTGATCACAGGGGGACTGAAGCGTGCAGAGCGATTTTGAAATAACAATTGACAATGCAAAAGGATTTACTCCCATTTCCAATACGACACCTTCAGTTCAGCTAGTTCTCCATCGTTTCAAACGCAATGTAAAACTAAGCTTTCAGTTCAGAGTTGAGACTCATTTACTTCTATTTTCAGTTTCGTCAGGCAGCACGGACAAATGCCTGAAACCCTGTAGTCTTAAACTTTGGCTTCCAGAGCCACTTGATGCAATGAAATCCCAGGTAGGGGACTCTCCTCTGCCGCCCACCCCTCCGACGATTTATGAAAACACCTTACCCAAAATTGAGAACCACCTCAAACACTTGATCCCAAAAAGGGAAAATAAAATACAACCTCATCAAAGCCCTGTTTTTTTTACTTGGAAAAGGGTAGTGCTAGTGTACATGTAAACCTTCCTGACACAATTATCTATATTTATTCCCAAAAAGTTTTGCTTGCTTATCCAGCGGTTTCCATGTGTTCTGAAGGGTCTTATTAGGTTGTTTTGTGCCCAAACTAGCCATACTGAAATTTGGCAACAATAATTCTGTTAAGGTTTCATTACCCTACTACACACACATTAGCTAAGACTTCAATGAATGCCTCGCCATACCATTCCCAGTTTGCCATTTCTAGCTTTATGTACACTTCCACGCTCATGTTTTTACCACTACTATAGCCATGAAACCAGCCAAGGAGTGGCTACTGGTCAGAGACCACCTGTAGCTACCCAATCAGGTCACTTTGTCATTAAGACTGCAAACAGCCTGGCAATCTTGAGAATTTTTTTGTTAGGCTGCTATCGTAACAGATATTTGTCCAACAATACCTCCCTCTTGGGGGATGCTCACATTACAGGTGAAGCAGTATTTTCTAAAAAAAATATCACTAGAAGTTACAACTAGTAGAAGGATTCACTCAAGGAAAACAGATTTCAACTGCTACTTGGGTTCTGTCCAATCTATGACTGCCTTTTATCCAATAGGACCCCCTTTGTTAGCAACGAACAAGCTAAACTTGACTGTATAATTTGTGGACCTATCTTTTGCATTTGGTGGCCCACTCCTGGTAAGCATTAATTCAAACTAACAGACAAATAATCAGAATTTGTTTAGTATTACTACACATATTTAGGGATAAAACGGATCCTTTAATTTGCAAAAGGATAAAGCTAGTATACATGTAAACCATGCTTCCCAACATAGAATGGGGTTACATGGCATTTTTTGCTTCTCTAAATTTCCAAATAGTTTCAAGAGTTTAATTCCCAAAACCCTGTACCCAAATTTAGCAGTAAGAGAGAGCGAGATTAAGGTTCTTACTCCAATATTGCACACAAATTTATTACATAACCGATCAATTTTGGTGGATTGGTCCAAGATAATTCTCTCTCTCTCTCTCTCTCTCTCTCTCTCTCTTTGAGCAACTTGGTCCAAGATAATTCTGACAGTCACCTTTTGTCACTAACAGGTTTGACCCTGTGGCAGGAGGCTCAGACTATGCTGATCCTTTAGAGAACTTGATCTAATTTTTCTTGATCCCTAAACAAAGACTAGGCTACATTTATATCATCTAAGTAAATTAAGAAACTCAGAAATAGGCAAAAGACAAGAGTCTAACTCAGTACTTTTCCTAACACTAGCCAACTAGATAACTTCACTAAACTAACACCTCTGTTTCCACAACACATTAGCTAAGAATTCAATGAATTCCTCACCACAACAATATACCATATTACCATCCTTTGCCTCATTCCAGCTTTTGTGCAGCTTAACAAAGAAATCTTGCATAGTTTTACTTCAAAATTCAAAAGGTAATTTTATCACATATTCACATATACCATGCCCTGTCCCTGTATTAAATTAGTTACTCCACCTGGAATTAAGCTTCAAACCACTGAGTTTGGATAGGTCTTTCAAAATATAATCAGGAAACCTATATCAATCATTAAATTATAAGCCAGCGCATGATAATTTGAAGCATTCTAGGACTCCAAGATGGGAGTAGGACACTACACCGAATTTACTCTTGCTGCACGCTGAACATTCAAGTACAAGAATTTGCAAAATAGTTTGCTACCTTTTAAAATCATTTACAGGGCAGAAACAAAAGAGATTCTACCTATCTACAGTGGTATACAATTGGTATAAGCACATGGTAACTCGAGAAAGAGCATATTTACCTGTAAGGATATACCTTCATTGCCCTGCTCATAGACACTTTACGGACAGTAACCCGACGGTGGATTCTTCTGAAACAAGGCTCGTGTTCTTCGGTAACAGATGATGTGGCCCGTTCATTTTCCCCTTTGTTGAGAAAATAGCCATTGGAAGCTGGCCTCTTATTGCCTTCATTCATGGACTCAACATAATGTGGAACATCTGTTATTTTGCAGCTGCTTTTACCTGTGCACCCAACTTTCTGAGGTTCCTCCTTGTCACCTCTCTGTGTCATCGCATCTTTGTCTGAAGACTTATCTTTTCTCATGGACTCAGCACAAGGTGGAATAGCTGGTCCATTGTTGATTCCTTCAATGCACACACCAGATGTCCATTGTTCCTTCTGGCCACCAGAGGGCTTTTCCAGTACACCATGCGAGGAATCTTCCAAATTATACGGCAAGGGTGCACTGTCCAGTTTTGCTTGCTCAATCATACTGCTCGTTTTCTCAGACAAAAACTTAGGTGTGGGGCTAACAAAATGGGAAAGATTGTCATCACAATTCACATTGATGTTTCTGTCAGCTTCATCTTCCTCCCTAAACCGTTTCTTCCCTCTTGGCTCCATGATGATGTCTTTTTGTTGATCCCCAGCACGATCATTCTCATCTTCTGCTATACCAAGATATGAACTTTCTTGAGCCAAGGTAGTGCTACCTTCACTGTGACCCGAGGCATGTTCAACACCATCATGAAATTCGTCTTGTTGGCCCATTGGTAAAGTGTTACTGCCTCCTACTGCGAAATCAAAATCTGAACTTTCCAGAGGCATGGTAATTTCATCTTTGAGGTTACCAGATGCATGCTCAGCACATCCCTGAAGTTTGTCTTCCAGGTTTGGCAGTGGGCTGTTATTCTTATTGGTGTTTGTTGCTAAATCAAAATGTGAATTTTCTTGGGGCATGGTGATTACATCTTCGTGCTGAACAGAAGCATGCTCAGCGCATCTCAGTCTGTCCTCCTGGCTAGGCAGTGAGTTGTTATTGGTGTCGGTTGCAGAATCAAAATGCAAACTTTCTTGGGGCATGGTGACTCCATCTTCAAGCTGAACAGAGGCACACTCAACACAACCCTGAAGTTTATTCTCTTGGTTTGGCAGTGAGGTGTCAGTGTCACCTGTAGCTAAATCAGAATGTTGAGACACGGCAATTCCATCTTCGAGGTGAACAGAGGCATGCTCCACAAATCCCTGAAGCTTGTCCTCTTGGTTTGTCAGTGAGGTCTCACTGTCACCCGTAGCTAAATCAGAATGTTGAGACACAGCAACTCCATCTTCAAGCTGACGAGAGACGTGCTCAAGACATTCCTGAGGTTTGTACTCCTGGTTTGCCAGAGGGGTGCCAGTGCTGCTGCCGCCAATGGCTAAATCAACATCTGAATCCGAACTTTCTTGAGGCAAAGTGATTCCATCTTCGCGTTGACTATATGAAGCAAGCTCAACAGCTTCATCCTGCTGGTTCTTCAACTGTGGGTTGTCACTGCCACCGCTGCCTGAGGCATGATTACCACCTCCTAGTGCCTCTGCGGGAGGCAACATGAAGCGCAAGGACTCCCCAGCGACAACTGTATCTGGATGGCCGGCATTTGGTTCAGCATCAGCAGTTTCACACTTGGCATCCTTGCGAGCAACTGGATGAGGATGAAGCTCGTGGGCCTCAACCAGGAGGCGCCTCGGCCCTTGGACCCACTCGAAAGCCGCTTCGACGACCATGGAGTCAGTGAGCTTGAACCAGGAACCATCGAGCTGAACCTGCGAAATGAAACAGCGCCAACGGATTGGTTGAAGCCAAGAGAGACGAAATTGCCCAGAACGGGGTTCGCCCAAATTTCACTCAACAAGGTGAGGCAATGGGGTTAAAGATTAATCTTCTGAAACCCGCATTGTTGTTCCGGCACCGTACCTGCAAGGACGCGACGGCGATTGGCCCGGTGCGGGGGAAACACGCGGCGTGCTCCGCGCTCACTTGGCCTGCGGGTTAAGGGTGTTCAGTTCGTGCCTTTTGTTCAGCGATGCCGCGCAAATCAGGAGGAATGCAGATGGAAATGAACCGATTTTCAACGGAATCGACATAAACCCGAACAAGAAGGGCAAAAGACAGGTTTTTTTTTTCTCTCAGATGGGGAGAGGGAGGAAGATGGAGAGGCAACGCACGCTTGAGGTCGGCGACGGTGGTGGCGCGGGCGGGGAAGGAGACGACGAGGCGGGTGCCGAGGCTCGTCTCCAAGAAGACCGTCGCGGTCTCGGCGGCGGCCATCGCCGGCGCGGGCACGAGGCTGGGGCCGGTTTCGCCGGCGCGCGCGGCCTTGAATCGCCGGCTTCCCTGGTCGGCGGAGGCGGCGGAGAAAACCCCACCCCACTGCCGGAGAAAGCCCCACCGGCGAAGCCAAGGGGTTCGCTGTTTGCTGCAGGCAAAATCTCCGTTTGACTAGTTGGACTATCCGGTCAAGTACAACAGTGGTGGTCCTTTGTTTTTTTTTTCGACTGTAGTCCTTGCTTTTCTGATAACGAGGATTGCGTCCTAAAATATGCGATGTTTAAATATTATTATAACTTAATTCGAAATATAAAATATTTTAGGTGAGTTAATTTCTCTAAAATACCAATCATACATATAACTAAGTGAGGGATACATTAGTTATTTGGTTTATTGAGTAATTTATCTTAACATTTCTAGGATATATTTTTTGAATTTTCACCGGAGGGTTATCATTATCGGCCAATGGTTTATTGAGTAATTTCCAGGATTTTGGTTTTGAGTACACAGATATTGTAAAGGCAGTATTATTATATTGAAATTCATATACGGAGTACACACATGGATAGCTCCTAACGTTTGAGATTATTACTTAATAATCTTATATTGGTGAAAGGAGCTTATTTGTATATCTGAATGTAACATCGTGGTGTCTTATAAAATTTTCTATAGCGAAAACTCACATGAACAACATACTTTATACTCCCTCCATTCCAAATTATTAGTCGTTTTGACTTTTTTGTTATCCATTTTGATACAGACATATTATAAAATAGATGTACCAAAAAAAAAGAGTCAAAATGACTTATAGTTTGGAACGGAGGGAGTGTGTATATATTTTATGATCAATAGGATCCAACCGACAGATTGAGTATGAGTGAGGTGAGGACTATTTGCTTCTGTCCCCCAAATTGGGACTGCATTCAAGCTTAATGTAAGGAATATAGAAATAATTAATTTTATTTTTTTTATCTAAATTACTTTTAAAAGGTAGTGTTATGATTGCCCACTTTGGTGCTGGTTAAAAAGATAGGTACAATTCATTACTTCATATATAATTAAGACTAAATATTAAATATTTTTGAACCATTTAATAAGCTTTGTAAACCAAGTTAAATCAATAACTCAATCATACTTCATGTAGTGATCTTGAAATTTTTACTACACGACAATTATGCAATGAGTAGGCTACTATGAAATTTCATTATAAAAGCAACACATGAACTACGGATATGAATTGAATCCTGAAAAAGCATAGATAAACATATACAACAACAAAAAAATCTAACTATATAATGCGTAGTAGATATACTTATAAGGAGAGAAAACTGGATTTTTCCCTTTTTTTACCATTTTTCTATGAATTACTATGGTTTTTTTAAAGTTTCAACTAATTTTATATATAATATACATAAAAAGAAAAGAAAACAGAAACGTAAAACCTATTTGGCATTGGGGATGCTGCTGTTGTATTAATTAACCCTCAGCTTCTGTGTACATTGGAGTACTATTCACATTTTCACATGAGTCACAAATTTGCATCTGGACTCGACAAAGAATTTATAATCATTTTTTCTCCTTTTTCATCGACCTTACGAACAGAGCAACATGGGATTGATTTCCGCCGGTGAAGCAGTTTGCTGACGACAGGCGGGGGTACTCGAGAACCAGCTTCCCGGCCGGAAGTCCCACACAGACGGCCTGAGGGCGCCGGGCCACGCTTTTCATGGTGTTGACCAGTGTGTATCATGCTGATATTTGGCATGTATATCCTGTCATCTTGATTCGCTCCTCATAAGTCGTCGGGTTGGATGGTTCAGTTATAGATTAGGTCCATGTTTCAATGTCAAGATCCCAAACTGGGTGCATATTTAAGATGTAACTACTAGCAATAAGGATAATCACATCACAAAGGAACATATATGATGTCTAACAATAAATAGGTAATTTTCTCATCCAAGGCAATTTTTAATATGATAAACAATAGATACTAACAGCAGGAACAATATTGTAGCTCTTATAGACCTTGCCTACGAAAGCGTCTATAACAAACAAGTACTATGTGAAGATATATCTGACGATCTATTATGATCTGCCAATCAAATGAGAGCTAACATGCCAATTAAATGAAACTAGTATAGTGCCCGTGCGTTGCCACGGTTTTATTTAAGGAGCGCACTTAAAAACAATATGATGATAAGATTTTTTTTCTATAGCTTTATCTCACACAATTGTTTATGACCATAAATATAATCTAAAATACATTGGTACATAACAAGATATAATAAAGTCATGTCTTGCATACAACAAATAAGTCCTGAATTCCTTAAGTAAATCTTTGAATTCTCCAGTGGAGTTTTCACATTCATTTGCATGACTCTTGAAATAAACGATCTCGTAGAGCTCATCATTAAGTTTAAGATATATCAAGTAATATGATCTCATCATTGAATGGCCAATAACAAGACTTAATACAACAAAATAAATTGTGTAGTACACTGGTAAATTCTTTCAGTTGTCACAAATTCAGCTCCTTCACCCGTTGCCAAAATACAAAGTGTTTGCCACTGAACATCAGCTCAAAATATAAAGTGTTCACATGGAATGTTTTGCCACTTCTCACAATCTCAATAATCTCAACATCTCATTTCGGAGTGAGGTCCTCCTGAGCATCTCAACAATCTTAGCAACTCGTTTCGGAGTGAGATTCTCCTGCAAAAGGAACTACTATTAGGCCACTTCAGCAGAGCTACTATTAGCCATTGAGGCCTGCTGCTAAAAGGGCAGAGCTTAGGTGAAAAACAAACTAACCCATTATTTGCTTGCAAGTGCAAATGTAGATCCCCTGCTGGAAAAGAAAAGAACAAAAATAAACGTATATTAGGGTAATTACATGCATGTACTGTACAAGAGAAAAATTTCAGAGTAGAGAGGTCACCATGTCAAACAAGATAAGACATTTCTGAGTATAGTAATTCTAATCCGATTGGTTGAAGCTCAAATATTTTTTGGCTTGAAAAGTCCCAAGTAGGCTCCAACACTCCTATGTGGGCAAAAGCTTCAAGCTGCTGAACTAAAAGAGATGCAAATCACAGAAAAAGAAGGGAAATAGAAAAGCAAGGATCTTAACTCAAAATAAACAAGCTACCTGCTTCCACAGTTCTATGTACTTCTGATGATTTGAGAGAAAACATATATCAAAACTTCTCAGAATGCATGAATTTCCTAACTGAAAGAGTGCCAGCTTATGCTTTTGTTCATATTGAGGCGCAGTACATAATTTGTAAGGTTGATCTGTGTTGTTCTCCCTATGTTGTTGACTGGAAGCTGCCCCTCTAGAGCTCCATTTTGAGATAATCACAGTTTGTTGTGTGGTTTTACTGTTTTAGAGAAGTTCTACAGGTGCATTATATGTGGTAGAGATGCACAAGTTAAGAACATCACCCCAGAAACCTATCAGATCTTACACATGTATGGAAATCAGTGATCACGCAAGAACATCACAAAGGATAGACCCATTAGTGATTTTACCTTGGAATGGGGTGGCGGCTCTTCATACAGGAGGCTACAGAGGCTCGGCTCAATTACTGCATGGCAAATAGAGAAGGGCAGGGCTGCTTCTTGGACAATGGAGAAAGACATCGCTACTTCTCGGCGTCCAAGGTCCAGAATACATGCTTCTGACTTTTCTTACTCGCTGCAGTGCATGAAGAAAATGGCATCGATGAGCTATATTATGAGTAAAATGGCCAATTACAAGAAGCTTCAAAAGTGAATCAGTAGCATAACCCTAACTGATGTCATGTAATATGTAAAAACTAAAAAAGAAGAAGACAACGTAGAGCGCAAAGTTCTCATTAGCCTTCTTCATATTAAAAACCATAGAGCTCCACACGCAATTCAATAATAATATCTTTTCCCATGGAATGGAGCAAATCCCTAATATCTGTTCCCATGGTGTGAAGCAAAATGAGATAGGCAAACTGTTGAATCGACAACTCAAGCAAAACATCATTAGTTTATTTTACCACAAGATGATAAAATAAATGCAACAACAAATTTCTCTGGATATTTAAGAGCAGGGAACACACCAAACATCAAGCAATAGTCTCGGTCTTTCAAGAATAGCCTCCATTACCAACACTCAAAATCTGCAAAACATTTTCCCTAATGAACTGAGACCAGTTTTCTGATATTGATTGCCTAACTGGGTTTTCCTCTGAAAATAAGATTATATAAAAAAAGGATGCAAGTTTTGAGATCCACAGACTTGTACAAGTCCCGATTATATCACTGGCACTTCTTGCACACTGGAATTCTCACCTTGGCCGCCTCCCGCACAATCTCATTTTGTGGGTGCTAACAAGCACAAGCTGCGACATGACCAGAAAGAACTCAGAGAACGCGGTCTCCTTCCTGGCAGCAGCATGCCCTTTATTACTCCATCAATCGCTAGAATAGATCCCTACTCTTTAGGTGGACTAAGGCACACTCAAAAAATCAAAATCGTAATAGCATTCTGAAATTACTCAAGAAAAAAGAAAAAGAACGCACCATATAAATCCTTGGCCTTCGTGGAGCCAAACTGCGAAGACGACTTCTTCCCGTCATAGGTATACCTCTGTAATTCGTAACATTCAATATATTTGATGCACTAATGCATGGGGTGTAAGCATCCAAGAAATGCAGATTAGATTGTAACCAATTTTCTGGGGGTGACATCTGAAAGGGCAAAAATAATATCATTACTTTATCAATGCATCCACTAACAAATGTAACACAGATTAGCAATTTACAAGAATCAAAGAATTGTCAGGTAGTTTGGCGCAGATGCATCGCTTGACCATGAGTGCGCCATTCAACTCTGTCATTTTATCGAACGTCTTCAGGGCGTAAAAAAGGACGCTTTCCAACATCTGTCAATCCATGGCAGGAGAACACAAAGCCTATTGGATTACGAGCCAGTATTGGATTACGAATCAGAAGGGGCTCAGGCAAGGGAGAGGGAAGAACCTGTAGGAAAGCGCCGCCGCGAGTACGGGGCGGGCCGACGCGCCCGGCTCCACGCGACCTGGCGATGGCGAGGACCGCCGCCGCGGGGTCAGGGATGCGAGCGCGAATCCGGACAGCCTGGTGGGGGGCGACGCCGTGCGGCCTGGAGCAGGGCGTCAAGCGCGACTCCACGCGGCCTGGATGGCCGCCGCCGTGCAACTTACAGCGGGGCGTCGACCGCAGCTCTGCGCAGCCTGGAGATGGGCGGCGAGTCCTGCTGGCCACTTGCCTCCGCGCGCTGGAGGGGAGGAGGAGCATGGTGTGTGTGATGCATGGAGGGGCAGGGGAGAGGAGTTTGAATCGCGTTGAATTGCGCCTGGGGAATCGAGGCGTCGCGCGTGGGTCGCCTAGGAAGAAGTCACGCATGCGCTGGCGGCGGCCAGTGCGGTGGGTGGGTGATGAGAGGTTTGATCCGAGTGATACTGTCCATTGGATGTGGGTGAGTAAGAGAAAGAGGGGATTACGGTGAATCTCATCCATTTATTTCAAACGTTGATTGAGTTTTAGGTGTATTTATTTGGGTGTATTTCGAAAAAATTAGGATAGATAATGACTGTGGGGGATAGTTTATGGGGTGGCTTTAGGAAAGTTTTTTTGGTGCATTATATGTAGTAGAGATAGAGATGCATTATATGTAGTAGAGATAGAGATAGAGATCTTGGAAGTGGTCTGATAAAGCTGAAAATGCAAATCACACAACCTTAGGGGAATGAAAGAGGTACTACAACACCATCCAACGGTATATTTTCATTATTGCAAAAGAAAAAAGTTAGATATAGTATAAGAAATTAAGAATAATTATTTAGAAAAGAAACATGATCCACAGGTTTCATTTTTCAGAGAATTTATATATACCTACATTAGTAGAGGTTCAAGTGCTACAAGTTCAGGAATAGAAGTAGCTTTATATTTTCATTAATTTTAGGGAGCATATTTGAAGATAAAACTGTTGTGTTCATTGGCGATAACCTGATTTGCTAAAGTTTTTTTCTTTTTTTATTGCAAATTTAGTAGTAGAACTATCTATAGCTTAAGATGATAGTCGTATGACACCAGGGCGGCGCCCTCATCTGCAAGATTGAAAATAGGCAAAAATTAATGATTAAAAGGAATACAGAATTAGCATATTTTGTTTGTATTTTGAGGAAGTAATTATCTTTGCAGTTCCCTGTATCATTCACTGCATAGGCATGGAAGAATATCTGGAGCTAAAAATAAACTACAAAGTGTAAAAGGAACCATACAAAGAAGAATCATCAGTTTCATTTTATTGTGCCTATCTTTCAAGAATATCTAGTATATTAGGGTATCTTTGAAGGTGCAAAGTAGCGGAATACATGTGCCTGCACTGACCAACTGCCATTATCAGGGCAAAAGTTTTGGTGTAAAAAATAGAATACTAAAGTTCATTAAGTTACTGTCATCAGTAACAGGAATGGCAATGTCATTTGAAAACATTTATTTAGAGATCATTGTATATATAAATTTATCATGGTATCCAATTAGAGTCTCAATCAAAGGTTCCCTGCATCAGTTAATTACCTGATAGCACGGCAATGTTTATGCTGATCCATTCAACCATTCTTAGCACAGAGGGATATCATTGCCACGGCTATCCTTCTCCACCCTTGTTGTGGCCCAGAGGCAATTTGGGGTGAACGTAGCTTTCTTGTGTCATAGTCATAGCCCCAACTTAGCCATCATGATGCCTATTACTGCTGTAGCAACTCCATCTCATAGCTCAAGATTGGTATGCAATGTAAGTAGTACAACACTGCTATGAAAAATAAGGCAATTTTAGTTAAGAATAATGACAAATGGTATATATTGAATAAATATACCCAATCTTTATAATAAGGATGGTGCCGCACCAGGTGCTACCCAATAATGGCATAAATACGAGGTTCAACCATCATTCTTCCCTAAATGTATAAGTTGTTGTAAAAATTCCAATGCGGACTGTGTCTGTACCCTGAAATTCGACCCGAGAAACTTTAGAGCAAAAAGATAGCATCTTTGTGCTGACTTAGCTAACAATTCTTCAACTAATATTCATAAGTGAGATAGCACATTTTCTGAAAGAAATCGTGTTCTGTGATAGATTGAGTTACATGAACCAATTTAGTACAGGGAGGTAGCAATATCAAATGTTGCAGCTTACAGTATTCTAAAATCTACACAGACATCTTATCGAATACCACGGGGGCTTACTATCAGCACTGGAGCACGCCGGGTGGCAGGATGTAAGGATGGCGAAGCGGAGGCCAGCGACGTCGTGTTGTGGCCTGTGGAGGTCCAACACCGTGAAGGTGGTGGCCGGCGAATCCGGCAGCGGCGTGCACCCCTCGCAGCCCGATCGGCGTGGCGGTGGATGTCGTAAGAACGGCGAAGCGGAGGCCAGCGGCAACATGCAACGCAGGCCTGAGCGAGGGAAAATGCCGGCATAGGGACGGGAGGAGAGGAACGCCGGCCATAGGGACCGGAGTGACGGGGAAGAGAGGAAGCCATAAAAGGACCGACGCTTTCTCTCCTGGCCTAGACTTCCGGAGGCTTCACGACGGCCTTGGAACTGGGCTTCAGCACAGCCAGGTTGACGTGCATGATGCCATTGCTTTAGAATCTGACGGATGATTAAAAAACAGGCGACGTGGCCCAATGGTAGGCCTTCTTTTGGTGCATAAACCGTGATAAGAAGATAAGTATCTGGAGAGAACTTACAATTTACTTGTGGAACATTTTAAACTCATAAGTTTTTTTTTTGGATTGGTTCATATTTGAAAATTTCTGAAGTCAGCACACGAAGATCATAATAAAGTTTTGTTTTTGAAAAAGAAGGTTCACAAGGTGGATCTTCTATGCATACGCAGTATATGTATCCTAAAATGAACTAAAAAGTAGAAATGCATGCAGTGTAAAGTACTACTGAACGCCTAGGCCGCATCTCCTGCAGACAACTCTAGCCTACTAATGAGCAATGCCACAATGAAAAGTCAACTTACCATTGAGACTACCATGCAACGTGTCTATCTTAAGCTCAGTACACAACATTATGTAAACACACAAAAATGTCATAGTTTCATAGGTATTCTGAGTACCAAGTACACGTCAATGTTTCAGAACAATAACAAAACACAATATTTCAATCTCACACAAAAATGTCATAGTTTCATAGGTATTCTAGAGTACCAAGTACACGTCTATGTTTCTGAACAATAACAAAACACATCATTCCATATTTCGATCCGAAAGCTAACAGAATAGCGTACTTATAATGAAACAACAATAAAATACACCAACACTAAAACTCCATGCTAAAGTCTCAGTCAGACCATTTTTAAAGGTAGCAAGCATTACAAGATCCATCGTTCACACGATCATGACTAGTCCCCAAACCAAAAGTTTCCATACTAGGGATGTGCTTCCTAGTCTGCCTTGTGGTTCCCATTGGTGGTGGGTGATCTGGACCGATCTCCGCGCCTTCTGTCACGGGGTGAACTGCCCCTGCGGTCTCTTGAGCGTGAGCGCTCCCTTCTGCGGTCCCTTGAGCGAGACCGCTCCCTCCTGCGGTCCCTTGAGCGAGACCGCTCCCTCCGGTCCCTTGAACGGGACCGCTCCCTCCGGCGTTCCCTTGAGCGCGACCGTTCCCTTCGATCCCTTGAACGTGACCGCTCCCTTCTGCGTTCCCTTGAGCGGGATCGCTCCCTTCTGCGAGCGCGGTAAGGTGATGGGCTCCTTTGAGATCCTCCTGCATTTTTAAGAAAAAAATATTAAAGATATATAGCTGTAATGCAAAATGCAAAACGAATGGACACAAACCCACATTTTTCCTTACTATTGTTTTAAGCACAAGTGGATCACAAGCCTACAAAGGATATATGCAACCGAATTTGCACATACTCACTGTCACACAAGTTCCCCATGGCTACGCTTGTGATTTTCACTACTTACAAAGTGTGATTTGAATCAAGGAAAATTACTCAAAGCTTTGATAGTGTAGAATTATGCCGGCTAAAGATATAGAACGCCACCTAGACCATAGATGTGTATCCAAAGACTTCAATAGTGTGGAATTAACCCAATTATGCCAGCTAAAGAGAGAACACCATAAAAGCTACAATTATAATCATAGGTTGTAGGAAACATAACACCCCAATGAGGTTGGTCATTAAAATATTTAAAGATCACTTGATAAACAACAAATAAGCAAACAAATACCATGAGTGACGCAAAATGCTTACAGACAGAGGTCATGTTTATTATTAATAAAACAACATAGCACATATGACAACTGCAAACAAATAAAGTGATATCCATTCAACTACAATGTATGCACGCTGAACAACAATTACAGAAGCAAGTAAAATGATGCTTAATACAGAAAGCATTGTGGTCAACTGGTCATATCATGTGGAGGTGCAAAATTGGCCAACTTTGGTTCATACCTCTTCGACCGCAGTATTTTCCAGGAGTAGGGGTCCTTTCACGAGTTCTTTTAGCCTGAAATGAAGTCATGAACAAATGTATCAGTCGGTATGCAATGAAACAAACAATGAAATTCAAGTACGCCAAATAAAGGAGGAACCCAATTTAATCTTAAATTCGAACAGAGTGGTTAATAAAATTGATAAAAGAAACTAAGCTTTCCCCTTTTGCTAAAAAATACTCATGGACCATTATTAATCCTGTCAACTTTTGATCAAAATTCTTGTGATACAAGTAGATTAATAACTTTACGTTGCATGCCAGCTCAACCAAAGATGACTTTTGTGCACTTGTTCCGTGGTCGGTGTAGCCATGGTCCAAGGAAGCGCCAGCTTATGCCTCTTGTGATGTCCCTCAAATCAAGATACTGGTCGATGAAGCTCGCATCAGACTCGGTGGTTGGTGTCGTGACATGGCAGCAGCATGCACCATGTAAGCTTAGTCGAAGCAGACAAATCGTAGAGCCTGTTGGATCATGAGCGTGATGTTGACGATGGCGGTTGTGGTAGAGGTGGCAGTGGCGGTGGCGGTGGCGGTGATGCAACGCATAAGACTCCATGATCGCTCTATGGCGACAGCCCACGTGTTGATGTAGCATGTATGCATTGTCGGTGAGGGAGGTGTAGACGACAAGTGGTGATGAGCTCTGAGGGTGTGGTGATAAGCACCATCACTTCAGCTGCACATCCTTTGGAGACAACCATGGTTGAAGACTGCACAGCCTGGACCAACCAGGTTGACGTAGAGGCAGCCCAGCACCATGTTAAACTGGAAGGTCACGAAGTCAGCACGAGACGAGAGTTAAGACCCCAGTTGAAGAGCCACAGGAGAGGTTCTCCCCATTCACCACACTAGGATTGCATCAGAACACATCACAAATGATTCCCTTTCAATTTAGTCTGGCCCATTTCACCTGAGTGGAATTTCCAGGCCTGGCTGTTCGAGAATATACTCTTACATCACAGGGAAAGAACATATTTGTAACCTTTACCCATAATAACATACCTCATATCTCAAGGACCCTTCACCAAAGTTTTAAACTGAACAGAGCATAGCATCATTTAAATTTTAATGTAATGAAATATACTTTCCATGGTGCAGACGATTAATGTATTACTATGTTATTACTAAGACATCAGTGATTTTCAAGACTAAAGTGGGAGAGGGGAGGGACAGACACAAGACAAAAAAACATGCTTGACAGTTTAGTAGCTTTATATTTTTAACTGCACTACTGCTAGTATTAGACTGCTTGAAATTACTATACAAAGATAGCATGACAAAACTAGCACTATTCAACAAAACTGCAACAGAAAATGCATAGTGGAATGAATCAGTACAGTTAGTATCTACCTTCTCTACTGTGACCAGGCGACCTTCAAGTACAGTGCGGTGCAGATACTTGATGCAGCGTCTTGCATCGTCATTAGTATCCATAGTCACAAAGGCAAAGCCACGGGATTCTTTTGTCCTAGGATCAAGAACAACATGACAGTTTTTTACCTGCATTGAAAGATGGAACTGATTAATTGGATACCAGAAGGTTAGATAAGACTAGTAGACAAATCAGATAGAGATAAAATAGAGACCATAATAATCTTCTCGAACAACGCAGGAGAACAGAATGTCATTTCATTACAAGAGAAATAATACGTAGGAGAGACAAGAGACTACTCCTAGTACAAGGGAGAGAGACTCATGAACTCAACACTCACAGCACAATACACTAACCCAGCAGCTTAGCTGAAGAAACATCTCCTTAAGAGTGAGGCTCCAGCCATGAACTTGATCACCCCAAGATACCATCACAATACGAATGTGTGAAGTAATAATTTGAGACCATACCTTTCCTTCCTTGCTAAAGAACTTCTGAAGATCCTCTTCAGTTATACGAGTAGACAATCCGGTCACATAAAGATTATTCCCTGGATTTTTATCATCTGGGCTCCTGTGCATGATAAAGAGCTGAACATCAGTACTACCCCAGTCCAATATTTGTGTAGAATTGCAAAACTGGAGTTAAAAACAAAATCATTATCTCATTGGAACCAATAATATTTGATAAACTGTCAATTACAAGTGATATACTTGCCTGGAGCGACTTTTATCCCTTGACCGTGATCTACCACGTCTCCTAGGAGGAGACCTTGAAGTGCTGCGTCTCTTTGGACTCCTTAGACGTGGGGACCGTGAAGCGCTCCTTGGTGGAGGTGACCTTGAAGGGCTGCGTCTCTTTGGAGGAGGTGAGCTTGAAGTGCCATTTCTATCAGCAGGAGGTGTAATAGACCGTGCAGTGTACCTAAAAGCAATATTTCAAAAACCAGAACACACCAGGTTATGAGAATTTTGATTGAGAGAATAAGAGAATTATTATAAGAAAAGTCCATGCAGGGATACTAACCTCACTTCCCTGGCTTGTGACATCTAATAAGAAAACAAAACAGAGTATAGTGTCAGATAAACAGCCAATAAAGTACAGACTGCAACACAAGACTATCATAGGAAGAAAACAAACTTCACAATTAATCCTAAACTTGAAATGTGAATAAGCACATGTGACAACATCAGGGTTTATCCGTCTATACCATAGTACTTGCAGTGATGTGATCAGTACCTTAAAAATGAAGCTGTAAACTGAAGCACCAGGTGCAGACTCAAGGAACCAGCTAAATGTGGTCTACCTGCAAGAAGAAAAGAGTAAATAAATGAGCATAAATCGGTAAACAAAACCATCAGGAATGAGAAAATGCAAAGTACACATCTGTGGCTTCCAACCATTTAAGTTCAGCAGTTCAGGTTCGTGGACTGTTCTAGGCGCCCAATTAGGTAGGTGTTGTTTAGTTTCTTTTACGACTGTAGAATTGTTGATTTACTAGTTCAATTAAGAGAACCACAAGAAAAGTAGTATAGTATCCAAAACTATAAGCTAGCAATAATAACAGTAAATGAGGATTTCCAAATCTGTCTCCACTTTCAGGTATATATACATATGCTCATGGGTCTTGATACTAGAACCGAAGAAAACAAAAAACAAACAAACAAACAAATCGGAATCAAGCAATAAGTAATTCATCCACGCTAGCAGCACGACCAGATCTGGCTCGAGCCCGGCAACAGGAGTCAACGACGATTCCCTTTCTCGGCACCCCGCAACCAGCGGATGAATGAAAAAATCCAAAACACGCAGCGACACGAACCCCTATAAGAACTCGAATCGGACAGAATTCAGCTCAGTTCGTGCGTGCGTGCGCGGCGTTCTCCTACCCAGATCTGGCGCCGCAAGCCCCCCCGGAGGTAGCGCGCAGCCGCGACCTAGCTAGCTCGGCCGGCTGCTTCGAACAGCGACTAGCCCCGACGAGATCTACCTCCCGATCTGAGCCGTGTGGTGGATTCACGAGGGAAATGACAGATCCACAGGAACGCGCAGAGCTACGAGGAAGAGGAGCGGAAGTAGAAGCGAGAGGAAGGGGGAGGGGAGCGGCGGAGGGAGAAGCCAGCACCTGCGGGCTCGGGGAAGCAGCCACTGTCGCCGGCCGGTGGCGAGAGGGCGAGGAGGCGGCTCTGGCGCCGGCTGCGAGGAGGGAGGCGGCCGTCGAGGGGGGACGCACCGGTCAGGGTCAGGTCAGGGACAGGACAGGCCTACCCGCTGCCAGAAAAATCCGCTCGCACGTGACCTTGTCGCCGTTGAACGGGCCTGGGCTGCAATTCGCCTAAGGGCTTCTTCAACGCGCCAGCTTGGCGTACTGCTCCAACGTCCAGCTCGGCAGTAATCCTGCAGCGGTAGCTTGCAGACTTGCAGAGCATCCTGCAGAGGAGCCGATGGCTTCACCTGCCAAAAGCTGCAAGCAATAGCGCAAACATGCATTGTGAGGATGAAGCAGAGATGAAGCGGCGGTGCGGTTCCCTTTTTGTAGAGATTGAGAGGAGAATGGCGGATAAAGCATCGACAAAAAGCCAAATGATAAAGTGTCTTTTTACGGTGGTGCCGTCGGCTGGATTGTTAAATCTACAGTACTTTGTGCTCTCCATCTACGTGTCCCTGGAAGCGTACGCTCGTCTTTGCTGCGTTGGTCCCGCCCTAAGCCCTACTGATCAAAGTGCTTTAGGGGAAAAAAGTTATTAGTAAGCAAAATAAAAAAATACTTTGTTTCTAAAAAAGGTATCTTGTTTCTAAAAGAATCTTTAAAAGGTCTTTTGATCTAAACTTCCCATTTCCTCCTTATCTATAAAATGGGTTTTTTACTTCTTTATAACCTACTGTTATTTTTCAAAAATACTACGCTACAAAGCAGTGGCACGCACACCTTATCGTCGTTGGATGCAGGGCATCCACCATTCGGCCGTCCGATGTGCCCATGTACATGTGCCTAACACGTCGATTTTGACAAGTTGTCATGCAACTTTCATCCTCACGTGCAATCATCCACGCAAGCTACCTCATACACTTTTTTTCGACGCCCTCCATAGCACTTCCACCCATTAGCAATCGACGACTCCCACGGCCTCGTCGTCCCACCCGCCTCCCATTGTCACCCCTCGACCTATCCTTCCCTAATCACAGGGTTGTCGATGAGCACTCTGGCGCGATGCCCCTGACACTAGCCTCATCCAACCGCCATCTCCCACCGCCCTAGCAGCGTGCCCCTACCATAATGTGGCCAATGGTGCCCCCTAACCCCTCTTCTACGCCCATTGGTGAGCGAATCCTATCCCAAAACCCTAACCCTTGGTCGTAGACGACTCTTTCTTCTTACTCTACAGTAATGGAGTGCAGATAGGTCGTGTGAGTGCGCGGACACACAATCCATCGCGTGTTAAAGTTAGTGTTTGTCGATGTCGTGCTATGGTATCTTGAGTGATATCACTCTTCTGGTTTAGAGGCACAAGTCTACCTAGACATATACGAAGGATTAATTAGACAACGATCTTAGTTAAGTTGTGCATATATTGTCTCCTTGCCATGCAATAAACATTAGGAGTGACCATGTATTAAAACATTAATGCCACACAACATGTGTCAACATTGTTTTACTGCCTTGATGTTGTAATAATTCAAGAGCCATAAGGTTCCAACGAAAATAATCACTCCTCGAGTTGGGCAATCCAGAGGATTTATAAGAACTCGATCTTTGTTTCTGTAAGACCAGTCTCAATGGGCATTTCATGAGTGTGTCATGCACATTTAATAGGGTGACACCTCAATAAAAAGAGAATATTTGCATGAAATGGGAAGGAGAGAAAAGAAAAGAGTTTCACCATGGTGAAACGACCCAGCGCTATTTCCTAGCTCTCGGTAACCGCATGAAACTGCCATTGAGGTCAAATCGTTTCATCCTCTAGCTCCCGTGCCCATGCCTCCGCCCATGCATGGCTTCGCCTTCTGCTGCAATAAAATGCTATATTTAGGGTTGGAATCGGTGAAATGAAACACGCCATTGTGAAGGTCTATTTCATTCATCATTTCATTTCGCTCTAGCTGATGTGGCATTTTGGAAACCGTATAGTGAAACTATCCATTGAGACTAGCTTAAGGTGCTTTGTTGAAATTTTTTCCTCCAAACTTTTCTATATTTTTTCCATAAAACTAGTGCAACCTTTGGATGCCATGTGACTACATTATGTTATGCTTGATGTTTTCAAAAAGAAAAATGCATTATGATTGATGATGTTTACTTTGGAAAAGGAAATTTTGGTGTAGCCGTAATTTATTTTCCTTTGGTAAGGTCGTAGCCATTTTCTTTTGAGAAGGTTTAGCCATATTTTTGGACCAAAAAAGGATAAGAAATATGTTTCGGTGAGGGGCGAAAAAAGAAAAAGTGGCGAGTGGCGAAGCCTACAACTAGAAGCGTAGACTGGCACAACGGTTTGCTTTCCTCCGTACTTTCATACACGATCGGAGGTCCCAAAGTGGAAGAGGGTTAATCCATCCATCACGTCCCGTTCCACCGTCGTCCAACCGCCAGCGGGATGGCGGCCGCTGCGACGACCGCAGCCACCGCGCGGATCGGGCTCGCCGTGGCCGTAGCCAGCTCCGGAATGGAGGACATCGACCCCGCCATCGCCCCCGCCGCCGCCGCCGGACCGTCTCCAGCCATCCCCGGTGAGCGCCCTCGCTTTGGACTTCGCCTCTCTCTCCCGCTGTTTGCCGTATCCGCGGTGGGTTGGGGAGGCATCATCGCCTCGCGCGATAGGGCATCGGACTAGGAGGGCGTTTGGTTGAGCACCTGGCGCCTGGCGCAGGGAGTCCGCGCCCCCCAAATTGTACCCCAAATTGTAGTGCCGCCGGTGGCCTCGTAGCTTCATAGAGAGAGCGATCGGCCGTGCCCCACCTCTCGCGAGGGTGGTTAGGGCTTTGGGGAGAGGGAGTAGAGCAACCGAATCGAGGTGTAGGGGGATGCGGATGGAGGAAATGGAGGTAGTGCCGATGCAAAGTTTATGAGGCGGATTATAGTCTTATGAAACCTCTGGATTCAATGAATCTAGTGAGCTTCTGGGAGGTCATCTTACGTTTATGATCAGTGGGAGTCTAGCTGGACTGCTGGACTGCGTGTCAGTTATTATTATTGTTTTTTCCACTTGAAACGTATGATTCATCGTGTTTGTCTTACCTTGTTAGTCCTGTGGCGGTTTGCGTTACCTATCCTTGCAGGGAATGTCATATGGTGTTCAATTGCGTGGCAATTTCTTGAATTTTTTCCCACTCGAAACGAGAAACGTACAGTTCATTGAGTTTCCTGTAATTTGTTAGTTTCGTGGCAATTGGTATTACCTATGCTTGCAGGAAATGTCTTATGGTGGTTGGGTATGTGCTTGTCTATGACTAGCAATTTTGCGTGACTTTTTGCTTAAATTCTTTTTGTCAGTTGTCTCCTTTCAAGTTGTAAGAAGGTATTTGACTGTATCCTCTTTTTACTGGCGACCTGTCTCTATGACCCGTCTCTATGTTATGATCTTAGTACTGTGACTTTTTACGGGATGGCATTGTCCTCCATCAAGTACTAGGGCACTCTTAGTTTGTGACCGAACAAAAGTATGGGGGTTTGCTTACATGGCTGGTGGTTTGATGACCATAGTGCTAAATATTGTCTGTTTTTTTAGCAACAAATAAATATTGTCTGTTGGGTCGCCACATAAGGAAATAATATGACAAAAAATGTGCATTCTCTCTTGTCCCACCGCCTTCCTGATGTGTCTCTTTCTTCCCACAGTGCGTTTCCTCTCCTTCCGCAGCGCAGATATTTTTTCCGTTCGCCTTAGTTTGAACCATCTGCCGTAGCTGATTTTGCATCAGACATAGTTCTGCCGCTGCAATGTGGTCTGTTTGCTTATGCCAGCTGTGGTTTGATTTTGCAGAGCACTGGAGCTGCTCTTACGCCTTTCCTTAAACTGATCTGGTGTAAGGCTGACAAATGATCATTGGCCTTTTTGACCTGTATTTGTGCGGAAGGCCCATTCCCTCCAGGCCTCCACTTTGCATGCAATGTTCCACCGCCTGATTGTATGATGTTGTCTCGTCATCGTTGTTTAACTCTATCCATCCCAGCTGGAATTATATTTTTGACCTTTACTGATTAAGTTTGAGTCAGTCGAAGACTTACTTTGTGTAATTCTTCTTTAAATGTTACTCCATTTCAAATTATAGGATATTTTAGCTTCTCTAGATGAATTGCTTTAACTATGAATGTAGATATAGTGTATATCAAAGTGCATAGCAAAAGCTATGTGTCTAGAAAAAACAAAATGTCTTATAATTTGGAATGAAGGGTGTAACTTTTTAAATAGTTCTAATAGTTGCAGAAGCCATGGTGTTACTGATGGCATGCTTCGGATTGATGACGCATGTTGTTCCTAGGTTATTGAGAAAGTTGGTGCACATTAGGATGGGCAAGGTCAAATATTAATGGCCTGAAGGGGATTAAGGTATTAGATTATTAGAAGGTGGAGATGAAAGAACTAGAGGGGTTGGGACATTGCAAATATTGTGAGAGATGTATTTCTTTGAATAAAACTTGCATACATAGTCTGATTATAGAGCATAACAATCTTCCTATGATATGGTCTCTATCTCTTACACTTCTGTGAGAGATGTATTTCTTTGAATAAACTTGCATCCACAACCTAATTTTAAGTATAGCAAGCCTCCTATGATATGGTCTCCATCTCTTACACTTCTTTAAATTTATCTCAAACATATCATCATATCAGTTTAATTTTTACTGGAGTCAATCATGAACTCTTAACTTGTCTATTGTTCTTCCTCTTCCTGATTGAACCCTCCTAAACTGTTGTGTAGGCTACTGTCCGTGTCCAACCCACCAACATCTTCCTCTGCTGCAATTGTTTTCTATGCTCCAGGTGTAGTTTAGGAATCTGACTTGGGCTCTAGTACCTAATTTGGCTCAAATATCACTTGATTGCATGTTAGTAAAAGCTTTTAGAACCAGATGTCTAGATAACAAGTAACACTGACTGGCACTATGTGTTTCATCTGACCTTCTGGGCTAACAAATTTGATAACCAACTAGACATTTAGCAGCCTTTTGTTCCTCCTACCAACTCCACCTGCCCTTAACATGCAGCAGCAGAATTTATCATTTTGGTTGTGAACTTGAAAAAAATACATGCATTTTTGAGCTGTTTTTCTTTAATATGTTCTTGATTATAGGAATAAAATAACTAGAATTAATGCATTTTTCTTAGTTTATATACATTGGTCTTCAGTATCTCAATATGCCTTATAATTTCTGCTCTGGTACTAATGTGAAGAATGAAATTGTCTTACTATTGTTTTGTGTTATTATACAGAGAAAAATATGCATAAAAACCACTTGCACGCATTTGCTGTACGAACGTACAAGAAGCCACCAATCTACAAGGTCGAGCATGAACGTGAGTCGCATCATCTTAAGTTCAGATGCACAGTGGAAGTGGGCGGTAAACAGTTCTCATCAGCTGGTAGTTTTGATCGCAAGAAGAAAGCAGAGCAGGATGCTGCTAGAGCTGCTTATGAGAACTTGGCAGCAGTTGGAGAGGATGACATTAAAGAGGCATTTAAAGAGGCATTTGGGCTGATTGATCAGGTACACCTTTTGACTCTGCTCCCTGTTATGGTCATTCAGCATCTTTTCACCTCATGAGCAATATTGTTCATGTATTTGATGTGTATTTTGTTATTATACTGATGTATAACATAATATCTCAGTGCATTTGAACATAATTAGGTATCATAAAAAAAACATACACCTTCCGAATCTATCAAGAAGAGCATTCTGGTGGACGCTGCAAAATTTTAACCGCTGAGCTGTAAATACTTTCACCAATAGCACCTTGAAGCCAAATTCCATTACAAAATTTGATCGCAATAATTGGCAAGGGTTCAGATAAGGAGGTGATAGCTCCCCTGGTGCCAAATCTGCTTTGTTTTTGAGCCCACTAAAATCAGTGAGGAATTTTCTTATCCAGGAACTGTATCATTGTAGGATAGTGACATTGAGTTTTTTCGATTAAACTTGCTTGGGATAAAAAGGCTATTGTTGTTGTATGTTTGCTTTTGGCACGTATTTGTAACTCTGTTTTTTTTCATTGCATGCTAATAGCATGCAGTTGTGCATTTTTCAGTGGGAACATAGTTGTATGTTTACTACTTTAGATATCTCTCCTCTTACATATGCACAAAAAAAAGTAAAAAATTATGTTGTATGATATATTTTCCAGATGCTGTTCTTCAGATAACACTACTACATGACCATGTACCAATATTTTGTTGGTTGCAAGCTCTCATCTTTAAATTTTTTATTTTCTATACCCTGTGCATATAATGTATACCTTCTTTTTCTTCTGTTCAGGATGTGGCTTTCTGCAAATCAATTCTCCAAGAATATGCTGTCAAGACAAAAACCAAATGGCCCTCTTACTCTGTAGCTTGTGTCATAAAGCGTTTGAACCTGTTTGGTGCAACTGTGGAGTTTGAGGGCAAAAGCTATACTGGTGAATCTGCACGCAACAAGAAGGTTGCAGAGCAGAATGCAGCTCGTGCTGTGATCAAGTTGATTTTAGGTATTTTATGTTACCTTGATCATGATTTGAGACCAAGCATCACTGAACCTGTTTGCCTTGTTTTATTTTGTCATATATATAACTAATAATTCAATATGATGTTGCAGCTAAGCATGACACTTGTATGGTGGGAATTATTAGATCGAAGAAACAACTTATAACTGCCATCAGATCTTCTGGAAGCACCCTGGCTACTTTTACTCCTATAGAGTTTACACGCCCTGTTTCATATGCAGCACACGGTACATCTCCATTTTACCACACAGGATATGTTTTTACTATTACTGTAGTTATTAAGCATGTCTACTGTCTTATCTTCTCAAGCTTATAAATGTTAAATGTTGCTTGCAGGCGGACAAGAACATGTAGCACCTCTGTTGCAAAATGCATCTTCCTCATTAGCAATTCAAGGAGGCACCAATGCTGGGACATCTGCCAATCCATCATCAGCAAATGTAGGTCGCTCAAAGTCAAAGAAGCGCAAGGGCAGGAGTCACTGAAACAAGGGTTTCCAAGGGGCAGGACCAGGAGTCAATGAAACAAGGGTTGCCAAGGGGCATTAACTTCTCAGCCATCAGCATCAGGGATAGGGCCATATGATCAAACTTTTAGCATTTTATTCGCTTCGGTATCTGCATGTCGTGTTTTGGTTGTTCAAAGCATTGCACATTGTAGGTTGTTTCTTTTGACCTGAACTTTGACTCGTTGGGGATTTGTAACTGCATAACAATTCGGCTGCCTGTGGAGCAATTCGTTGGTCGTCCTGTCTAAATAGGACCTAAATCTATATCCATATGTATATATATTCTCTTATAATAAAGTAAAACTCTTACTAGAACTTCTAGCTTGCAACATAGCGTTGTATGTCATCAGTTGCCTCTCTGTCTTCTCGTTGCGTTAGTTTGGTTTTCACCAAAGATATTACAACGGCCCAAACGCACTTGGCATTGAGCCAGCTGCACTCAAAAGGTTAGTTTTGGTCCTGTTCCGATTGGCTTCATGCATTGCTTTGCTTTTCTCTCCATGGCGTGCTAGCTGCCGTGTGCTACATCTAACTTGCTTTTGGATAGGAGCTACTACTACTATAGAGATCGATGGTTGTGTCAGCAGCATGTGGATTTGGCAGCCAAAGTCTCTAATGATTCTGATTACCATCAGTACTCACACTGACAAATCCAGTATGCAATATTTAAAATGCATCTACTGTTCTAATTCTCCATGTAGATCGAATATCCTTCCACCCACCCTGTAAGCCTATATCTGCTCCATCAGCCACCAGGCAGATGAATGTAATCTTCCTCTTCCTCCGTGATTGGTAGGCTAGCACATAAGATCCTTTGTGAACCCAATTTCTCATTCCATCCATTATATTTTTTTGCATATTGATTTTTCAGACTGCGTCGTAGATTGATTCCTAGTGAAGATTTGCTCACTGATTGAGTTTGATTTCTATATTCCAGAGATATATCACTTTTTATTAATTAGCAAGATACACTCTAGTTTCTCAAATATGATATATTGTTATTCGTCTGAATTTCCGCATATTGTTACTTCTAAAAAGAGGTTGATCACATATTCACGAAAGGTTTTGAAGCCTAAAAATGGAGATGTAAACTCTTACAACATATTTAGTGCAAACCAATCTCTTTGTGTAACCGCACAAACTTTTAATCTAGGCTACATGATAACGCAGGGGGATTGAGTAATTTTACGCTTCACCGCCTGCTCCTAATCACACTTTTGCAAATGCCCCCTCTCACTCTCCCATGTGCCGCATTGGATCAACATCATATGGTCTGGTCTAGATCAGAAGTTTGCATAATTGCACGGAGAGATTAGTTTGCACCGGATATGTTGCCGTAAACTATAATCCTATTTGTTTTAGCGTTCCACCATCTTATAATTCAATATAAGATTCTATTAGTTTATGTTGGAGTCTTTCATTTCCTTGACTATTTTTTGACACACCCCGATGCAAGAACATATATGTCAACTCATACATACAATGTATTTGTTTCTAAGAAAGTCACCCATGCATACAACAATTTTTTTGTGGTGTTGTTGTCACAATTCATAGTCATAGGGTTCCATTAGAAATAATCAGTCCTCAAGTTGGGGCAACAAATTTGAGATTCACAAAATAATCATAAGTACGTTGTTATTGATGTCGCATTGGCTACCATTGAGCGAATAATAGACACTAGAATTTAAGTGGACAAATCTTACCATAAGAAAAATAACCCTAACTCAGCGCAAAGATGGAGCCATCCATTATCTTAATCAATAATACTATGAGATCGATAGGAGGTACCAAATCTACAATTGAAATCTCATGGACCTAATTGCATTACGATAAATGGTTTTGGCTGCCAATGCGGGCGTCATGGGTTCTTAGCGGGCTAATTTGAGACCGAAATAAAGTTTAGGCATATGAATAACATATTTTGAAAGTTTATGGACTATGATGACACCCTATGAAAAGTTTAAGGACCGAGTTTGTATTTTACTTATTACTTTATTATGGAAGCCAAGTCGGCTCCCGTGGCTGCACCGAAGCGGCTGCGGTGGAAGCCAAGTCGGCTCCGTGGCTGCACCAAAGGGGTGATCGACGACGACACTGCGCTGCACCAACTGCTTTGCTCGATGAGGAAGCACCTAACCCAAACAACGGGTTCGTGGCTTCCGAATCACAGGAGGCGCCAAATGGGGCAGCACCGAACCCCATCAATGGGTTCGTGGCTGCACCGTTTCTACCTCGGAGGAGCCCCAGGTTTGCTTCTACAGCGGATGACTGCAAAGAAGAACTTGGAAACTCAAGGTACTTCTTTTACCAATTTTCCGGTTTCGCAAATCAATTCAAACCTTGGTAGGATAGGCATCAACCTAGGTTCTTCAGGGGTAACGGTGCTTAAAAATATAGAGGTTGATAGGTTGGTTCTCCATGCTAAACAAAAAAAGAACATCTCTACATCTCATGCCAATAATCTAGGCGGTGATGATGAAAGAGAGGACAGACTCGATACAATCCTCGGCCCGGGTCTCTCATAATATAAATGAGACCTCTTGGGATGCGAGATAGATCAAATTCAAGATCTGTCTCCTATCCATCGGAAGAAGAAATACTATAATGCCAAAAAAAAAAAAAACAATGGCAATCTTCCAAGAAAACCAAAGACCCCATCAAAAATTGTTATAAAATGAAAGGGGTCTTCGGAATAACGAGAGGTCTTGCGGAGACTTGGCTAAACATCGTTTCTTGGCGGAATTAGTTAAGGAGGAGCAAATAAACTTTATTGCTATCTCCGAAACTGGAAGGGACTCTTTCTCAGATAGCGTCCTCAAAAATATTTGTGGTGGACGTGATTTCCTGTGGCATGCAATGGCGCCACATGGTAGATCCGGGGATTGCTCCTTGGGGTGGATCTTATGATTTTTGACATTGGAGCCATTAGCGAGGGTGATTTCTATGTTAAATTTACCCTCAGATGCAAAGCTAATGACTTCAAATTTGTGTTGTACTCGGTCTATGGACTAGCACAATGTCAAAACAAGTGTGCTTTCCTCTCAGAGCTAGCAAATACATGCTCTAAAGAAACACTCCCTTACATAGTAGGAGGTGATTTCAACATTACGAGGAAGCCGAGGAGAAAAGCTCGGGGATTTCGATCCTAAGTGGCCTAACCTCTTCAATGTCATTGAATCTCGGATCTTAAGGAGATAATGATGACGGGCCGTCAATTCACTTGGGCGGGGCGGGGACAACCCAACTTTCGAGAAACTCGATAGAGTACTCGTTAGCACAGATTGGGAAATTCAATTCCCTTTGGCTTCAGTTGAACCCGAGAGATAGGAATATTTCGACCAAACTCCCCTAGTTTTAAGTACTGGCGGTTCAACACACCAACCTCAAAGTCGACCCTTTAAATTCGAGAGGGGCTGGCTCCTAAGGGAAGGTTTTTATGAGATGGTTGCCAATTTTTGGCAATCTGAAACTGGTGGGTCCTCACCTCTAGAGCGCTGGCAGTATAAAATTAGAAGACTGAGGCAACATCTAAGAGGATGGGCCAAGCATACAGCGGGGTCTTATAAAAAAGAAAAAAAGACTTTGCTGACTCTTTTAGAAAACCTTGATAAACAAGCAGAGGTTTCTGTCTTATCTGAACAAGATATAAATCTTAAATTATATCTAAAAGAGCGTTTAGTTTCTCTTCTGAGGGAAGAGGAATTAAAGTGGTACGAAAGAGCTAAAGTAAAAACTCTCCTGGAAGGGGATGCAAATACTCGTTTCTTTCATCTTGTGGCTAACGGAAAACATCGCAAACAACACATCTTTAAACTAGAAGATGATCAAGGGAATGTTATTGGCGATACTCAACTTAAAAGCCATATTACCACTTATTATAAAAATCTTTTCGCACCACCGGAAAATTCTGATATCACCCTTGAGGAAAACCAGATTTCAGACATTCCACAGGTGTCATCGGAGGAAAATGAAACCCTCATCGGCCCCTTCACGGAAGCCGAAGTAAAGGAGGCTATTTTCCAAATGGAGCATAATAAAGCTCCAGTCCCGATGGCTTTCAGCTGAATTTTATCGGTTTTTTGGGGGCTAATAAAAAACGATCTTTTACCTCTCTTTGTTTGAGCTACACAACGAGGCTCTAGACTTACATAGTCTAAACTTTGGGATAATTACACTAATTCCTAAAGTTCCTAATGCTTTGCTAAAATTCAGCAATACAGGCCAATTTGTGTCCTCAATGTGAGCTTTAAAATATTCACAAAAGTGGGCACAAATAGGCCGAACAAAGTTGCTAGGACCGTAGTAAATCCTATGCAAACGGCTTTCATGCCGGTAGGAATATAATGGAAGGTGTCGTAATCCTACATGAAACCATCCATGAGCTGCACACTAAAAAACGTGATGGCATCATAATCAAAATTGATTTTGAAAAAGCTTATGATAAGGTCAAGTGGTCCTTCATCCAACAAACTTTACGTATGAAAGGATTTTTCACCAAATGGTGTAGATGGGTACAGACTATGGTCACGGGTGGGAGTGTAGGGATTAAAGTTAACGATGATGTTGGCCCCTACTTCCAGACCAGACGGGGTCTCCGACAAGGTGACCCTATGTCCCCTATCTTATTTAACATCGTGGCAGATATGCTAGCTCTCCTAATCAATAGAGCAAAAAACGATGGACGATAAGTGGTATCCTCCCTCACCAGGTCGATGATGGTTTGTCAATCTTACAATATCTTGACGATACCATCATTTTTATTGATCACGACCCGGAAGGCAAAAAACCTAAAACTTTTGCTATGTGCTTTTGAGCGGTTAATGGGCTAAAGATCAACTTCCACAAGAGTGAATTATTTTGCTATGGTGCGGCTAAAGAGATGGAAAATTTTTACACCACTCTTTTTAATTTGTAAGACGGGGATTATCCTTTCGGGTATCTTGGTATCCC
The DNA here is from genome assembly GCA_018135685.1 of Themeda triandra. Taxonomy (NCBI): domain Eukaryota; kingdom Viridiplantae; phylum Streptophyta; class Magnoliopsida; order Poales; family Poaceae; genus Themeda; species Themeda triandra. The sequence goes on along the minus strand of JAENPR010000570.1, from coordinate 254,911 downwards.
GATGCACCATAGACAACTCCTGAATTCAGATTGGAGAAAGGTTGAAGAGCGGTTTCAACAAAAACTCTCTTGTTGGAAGGCAAAATACCTATCCTATGGGGGGAGACTAGTTCTACTTAACTCTGTTTTGAGCAGTCTTCCAATGTTTATGATGTCCTTTTTTGAGATTCCAAAAGGAGTTCTCAAAAACCTAGATCACTTTAGATCGAGGTTTTTTTGGCAAGGGTCTGCAGAAAAACATAAGTACAGACTTGCCAAATGGGACATCTTGTGTCGTCCCAAAGACCAAGGAGGGTTAGGTATTCTTAACTTGGAGTTGCAAAACAAGTCCTTGTTAGCCAAATGGTTGGTTAATCTAATCAATACAGATGGCATGTGGCAAAATATGCTACGGAACAAATACGACCTCTAAATCACTAACTCAAGTGACAACTAAACCCAATGACTCCCACTTTTGGAGAGGCCTTATGCGAATCAAAGAGGAGGTGTTGGCTAATGGGTCTTTTAACATAAAAGATGGGACCATGACAAGGTTAAGGGAAGACACATGGATAGGTAATAAGCCTCTAAAAGTTAAGTATCCATCCTTATACAATATTGTGAGGGATCCCCACGCAACAGTGTCAAAGGTGATGACCTCACGTCCTCTGAACTTATCTTTCAGAAGGGCATTGGTGGATAACAAACTTGTAGAATGGCGTAGTCTAGTGGCTAGTATTTCCAATGTTGAACTGGTGGAAGGAACAGACCTTTTTAGATGGGGTCTAACCAGCTCTGGGTCCTTTACGGTCAGATCCTTGTATCTCTTTCTCATTGATACACTGCCACCCTTTCAAAGCATAGGAAAATTTGGAAAATCGGGATCCCCCTAAAAATTAAAATATTCCTGTGGTTCCTACAAAGAGGTGTCACTTTAACAAAAGACAACCTTGCTAGGAAAAGCTGGAAAGGAAGTAAAAAATGTGTCTACCGCAATGAGACGAGACTATTCAACATCGTTTCCTCGATTGCCCTAGTGCAATGTTGCTTTGGAGGATCATTTTCTTTGCTACTAGGCTAGAACGACCTAGATCAATAAGGCATATGTTTGGTTCTTGGCTTAGTAATCAACACAAAAAAGTCAAAAAACTGATCTAGGTTGGGGTGGCTGCTTTTTGTTGGGCCATCTGGAGATGCCGTAACGATGTGGTTTTTAATAAACTAAAAACTAACTCGGTGATGCGAGGTCATTTTCGGGGGAGCTTGCGGCTTCGTTTACAGGCACAGCTGCAGCGTGAAGAGGAAGCCAAAGGCGCACTCTCGGATTTGAGCAAGAAATTGGAGATAATTGCTCTACAATTAAAGAACCAAGGGTGGAAACATTTATATCGCTTTATAGCTTCTGGGCTATTAAGCCTTAAGAATTGTGGCTTCCTTTAGCTTTTGTAAGACTTGTAATACTTGGCTGTGTACATCCCATGGATGTAGAGGCCGGATGTTTCATCCTTTTTCTAAAAAAAAATATAGCTATCCTCACTTCATTGTCCTATCTACATGTACATCTATTCACATATATCCTTAATAGTGTTCTCTCACAACCATTTAGTATCACACTAAGAGTCTAAAACTACTCACTTGATATGCATTCTCTCGCCTTAGCTCTATTACTGATCATGAGTGGCATAGTCTTTCAAAAGGATCATGAGTGGTGTTCTCACTTCTTATCGTTTCACCATAATACCTATCATTATACCCAAACACAGACCTGCTTAGCAACCTTTGCTCTAACTATGGCTACAACTTTACCAAATAAATAAATAAATAAATTACGGCTACACAAAATTTCCTTTTCCAAAGTAAACATCGTCGTCAATCATAACGTATTCACATGGCATCCGAAGGATGCACTAGTTTTATTGAAATATATACTGTAGTATAAGTTTGGAGAAAAACTATTATTATCTATCACTACTAAAATGCGTTGGAAAGTAGATTTTGGAGGAAAACAAGTTTGAGGAAAGGAGAGATGTGAATCCATCATACACCAGTTGTTTTGGTGAGGGGCGACTAGTGAGTGGCGAAACCTAGGAGCGAAGACACACGCAACGGTTTGCTTTACTTCATACCAGGTGACACACCGTCCGTCGCTGCGGGAATTTAAGGCTTGCATTGACTTAGAGTTTTCTGCTAATAAAGAGAGAGACTAATTTTGAGAAAGGTGAGCGGTCAGCTATGTGCTGAGTGGTGCTTCGTTCGTTTGCTTCCATGCAATTGAAAACCAGGTTCAGTGGAAGTTAAATGAATGACGACGCTTTGTTTTATTTGCTCCTCGCCTCCATGCAATTGAAGGGCAAGAACCAGGGTTTTTTTACCGACCGTCGGGCGAACCGCCGGCCTCCGGTTCCGGTTAGCCGGTTTGGTCCGGAAACCGGTTGAATTCGAATTTGAATTCAAATGCCCGTGCAGTTCGATTTGCGAGCGACTTACTGGTCGGTTTGAGCGGTTTACCGATCGGTAAGGTGGTAACCGCTTGGTTTTTTTAAAATTCAAATTTAAAATTTTATAAAAAATGCTAAAAAATTTTTCTAAAAATACTTCATGATTTCTAGAATTCAATGATGTCAAATTTTTTCAAATTTGAGTGTGTTTAGTATGTTTTTCGACCTTCATGATTTAATGGGCCTTAACGGGCTGGCTGTGTATTTTTTTCGGTAATGCTGTAGATTATACGTTCTACCCATCGAACGCGTGGCTGAGGCCCACTAGACCGCCCACACCGACCGCCCGGTCTCATCCACGCGCCGCAGCCATCTCTCTCATCCCGTCATCCGTGTCCAACTACCCCAGTCCCCCTGCAGTCCCAAGCGCTATTTGGCGCATGCGCACCCAATCGTCAACTGGCGCACACATGCCATTTAGAGCATGCACGACTCATCCCATCTCCCACCTTCCCTTTTCTAGTTTTGTTTTGTCGTTTCTCGATCCAGGCCGTGTCCGCTCGGAGGGAGGAATTTTAAAATAATTCAAAACAGTGTGCCGCTCTCTTTTACCCTTTTCCCCGACTCAACGCGCGGGCGGATTCTCGCTCGCCGCCGTGGCCGGGTGGCCTGCGTCGGATTCGAGGGCGCCTCCCACCGCTTCGGGATTCGACGTCGACGTAGAGGCTCCGTCGGCCCTCGTCGGCGTAGGTGCGGTTCCTAGGCGAGGTTCCCCTTCTACGGCTCAACGCGCCGGCGGATTGCTGCTTCATCGCCTCGGTGATTTTGAGGGCGGCTTCCTCGATTCGCCCCTCGATGTGGAGGCACAGGCCTCATCGGCCTCGTCGGCGCCGGAGCAGCCGGTGGCCCCATCGACGTGGAGGTGAAGCGAAGGTACGTCGTCGTTCGTCTCGGCTTCGATTTGAGGAGGTTTCGTTCTCGCGGTCTCGATTTGAGGTGGACTCATATTTTGATTTGAGGGGGATTCTATTTTTTCAGGCGGAGAGGAGTCGAGCTGCTGCTAGTCTCAGGAGGGAGGGAGGGCCGTCGATAAATTCCTTGCGTTTGTTCGGATCGGCGGCTGCAAGCTGCGTCACCGGGGTTCCCGCCGCTGCGAGGACATGGACATCGTCGCCGGCGACGGCCTCCAAGGATTCCAACTCCTACAGTACGTGGCTCCGCCCCTGTACCACGCCGACGGCTTTTTCGTTGCATTCGATATGGTGTTTTTAGGGTTATGCACTTGCAAGTTCATGACGATGGAGAGAGGCTAGTTCCTGGCGATTGATTTGCTACATCATGCCCCAAATCGTCTCTGTTTTTGCATGCTAGTAGAGTTTGTGGTGTTCGTGGCGTGATGCCATCCGTCTAAAATTAGTATACTATCTCACGCCTTCTCTTGGGTAAAAAACATGTTGCTCAGATTCCCCTAATCTGTGTGTGCTGTGCTCCAAATTCCTATGGATCTATAGTATTCTTTAGTGCCCACTTAGCTCGATCCATAGTGTTTTTAGTGTTCACAGTGGTTTGTGATTTTTTTTGCTATTCTAGTTTCAGTTTTAGATCAAAACCTTAACTATTGCTCATTTTCTGAGCATGGCTTTGGCTCCGTAAATCCACTGTCCTGTAGTAGTATTTCTTTTTCCAAAGTGAGTTGTGGCAGTCCTAAATCTTTGGAGGGATTTCCACATTTTTTTGCTACTATTGTTACTTGAGTTGGATCAGTGGTATGGTGAATGAGTGAATGTAACTGGATGTTGTCTTAAGCAAATGATGAATGCACTCCACTGACGGGTGTGTTAGAGTTCAACGTATGGTAGCAACAAAAGGTAGATCATAGGTCGAGTAGGCATAGTGACCTTATGTTTTTGGGCATTACATTTGGATGATCCTATCAAGCTATCACTATAATATGCTTTTGCTGTAACCGTGTGCACATTAGGGGACAGGAGTCCCTTCGGGGAGGTTCACAAGCAACACGTCGGTATGGCTTTGATAAAATAAAAACCATACCTGTCACCAAATGTTTTCAAGTTATCAACAATTGCGCTGATACAACCAATAGATGTGCTTAGCTCTTCTTAAAATTCCAAAAGAGTACTTCATAAGAGTAACTCATATTTGGTGTGCAAAAGATCATAAACAAAATAATGTTTCACTTCCTCGGAAAGTAAAAGTCAATTTAAGGACCACACATGCAGAAACATGATACTTTGTCAATTTTGCAAAGCAGAGTCCACGTCTTCTCAATTCTTCAATGCAGTCAACATAAGCGGAATATATGTCAACAAATATTTTGAACCTATAACTTCTAAGAACGATTTTAGTTATTTCCATTTGTTGTTCAGGGGCTCAGTAAGAGAGCCTACTACTTACTTGGCCTGGTTTTTCCCTTAGCTCTCCAAACAAGGACTGCAATTTACATGTATCGTTTCAAAAAGCTGATCCATGCACTGACTGTGATTGCTTCTACTTTTGCATGAAGCTATGGATCTTGAAAGTTCATCTTCCTCGGCCTATGTCGAGAAAATAAAAAAACAAACAAGTGAACTGTGCTAACACAATAAATTTTTTAAAATAGGAACTAAGAAATAGATTTTAGGAAGTTAACAAATGGAAAGTTAACCTATATTTTCATGATTCCTTCAAGATGATTTTGATTTTGAATTCCAAGTCTCATATATAATTCTACATGTTAGCTCGGGAGCCATCGATAATTGTTTCCATATGATATTTTGAGGATTATACAATTATTGACTTACCTCCATTTTTTTAGGTCATGGTCTCTTGGACCATCTTAATAGAACATTTGCTTCTTGGACAAGAGTAAATTAGTTATATTAGCAAATATGTTGAGTTTCAGTTACAGTCAGATAAAGTTTTGGGGGTTCCTGTTTTGCATGTTTCATGCAGTAAATAAATTTTAGATCTTCTAAATACTTAGTTATAGTAAATTGTTCAATCTTCAATATCAAATATCCAGAGGCAGGTGCCACCATGTTATTTCTTGGTTGTTGTTTGATTTCAGTATATATTCAATATAAGTTTCAGTAAATCTTTGGTATAAGTTTCTTAAAAATGTCTTCAGTATATATTCAGTGTAACTTTTGTCACTCTAGTTTCAGTATTAGTAATCATTAGACTATAGCTTACTTTCGGTTTCTAATGAAGAAAAAAAACCCGATTTTTTAAGTGTTGTAACTTCTGGACTTCGTTAGTATGTATTTATCTAAGTATGCTGACCCTATCTCTATTTTTTTCACTTCAGGATTTTGTTGTTAAAGTGGACTTCACTGTCGGGCACCATCTTCATCGGTCCAAATTTCCAAACTCATTTTTTCTTGGATTCTCAAGTGACCACCTTGCATTAGTCCATTGACTCGTCGGGTTAGTCATTGATGGAATTATGGAATTACTCTTTTCTTTTGTTCATGACCTTTTTAGTCTATTCTTGCTATCTGTCTTCATGTGAGATAGTGGTCTAAATGTCAATCTAGCTCCTGTAAGCTGGTGCTTGATTCTGAAATTTTAGGGTAAAAGTTTTTAGTTTTGGTCTTTGCTTGATTCTGAAATTTGGTGATATATTCACTGCTATGGGGTACTTGTTTTTACTGCTACTCGGGAAACATATAGATGCTGATATATTTAATTAGAGCAATGCATATCTGTCTTTCTTACTTTTTCAATGCATAAGAGACTGCATGCATGTCTTACTCTGTTTAATCTTCAAATAAAACAAGTTTTCTGGTCACAGATGTAACTTTTCAACACAAGTTTGAGGCAGGATACCTACTCAGAGTCTCAGAAAGGCCTTTTTTTTTAAAAAAAATCTAACGACATGACACACTAATAGGTATGCACCTCAATTGTCAAGTAAATAGTACCAGGATGAAATGTAAACAAGGCATAAGTTAAGCAATGACAGATCATAAATTTTCTTCATGATATCACAAATTCTTGCAGTTTGTTTTTGTCAGCTTCAGATGTGCCTGCATAGCTTAGTTTTGATCCTCTTATTGCTTCCTTTTCATTGTACATATCATTGGCCTTTTTGTAAGCATATACGACATTTTTTAGGGGACACCGTCAAAATCTGCACACAGGTCATTTTTGCATTCCCCTTGCTTGGCCTCCTAGCTCTTATACTCGGTTTCGAGCCACAGCCATGGAGTTAGGCGGGGTCGGTGTACCGGACACTTGTTTGAGCCCTGTAGCCACGTGGGCGTCCGAAAAAATAATCGAGGACGGCGGGTTCGAGTTGCCGTTCGCTCGAGTGGTTTCCGCCACCGTCTCGAGCGGTCGTTCGCTCGAGCGGTTTCCGTCACTTTCCCTCGAGCGGGTGAGCAGGCGTGTATCGAGTTAGCGGGCTTTGTGCCTATGTAGGCCTGGTCGTGGGCCGGCCCGGTATGTGGCGTGGAGGAGAATTGGGAACTTTCTTTAGGCGGCTTTTGGGATTAGGGGAAGTGAAGCGGTGTTTGCTTCCTCTAAACCTCTTGATTTGAGACCCCTAATCTAGGTACCCGACAGTTACATTTTAACTTATAATCCATATGTGACTTGAATATACCAACGATTGGGCCTATAATGTAGCACTGGACCCCATACCGTATCTTAACTCCGAAATTATCATCGGATATTAAAACAAAGGTTAGTTTGTTCTCAGGGTTGGTGTTCTACTTTTGAACTAAGACTGTAAAATGAGAAGACACTAGAGTTATGTTAGATTGTTGGATAGAATATCATAGAGGGATTCTATTTACTGCGTATTTGACTGGTTGAAATTATAATAAGCTATATCCAACTTCTATGAGTGTATAATGTTTTTATCTAGACTTCGGTGAAAAAAATGTTTTTATTCAGACATAACTTTAGTGTAAGATGGCTAAAATTCAATGGTCTCGCCGCACGCAAATAGTGCCCTGTTTCATCGACCTGTTGCATGGAACCAGTATGGGAATTTCAGATGCAATCTGCTACAAGACACTATAGATTGAGGAGAAGGATTGTGGAGATATTATCGAGATTCCAATAACTATATAGAGATTGAAAAGTAGAGCACTTTGTATTGTGCATATGGATCTAGGAGCTAATATGTGTTCAAGCCATCTAAATTTTAGAAATAGATATTTGCGTTACCAAATGTCATCGTTGCACTACCAAATGACTGATCTAGCTATTGGCTTACAAAAAAATTCTTGGAGAACTAAATTTTCTTTTGAGGACTTCGGGGTTATCTTAAGTGTCGTTGACAAGTGATATATTAGCTACATGGTCGTAATGAACTAGGTTTTTACATAATATCATGTCTCTTTCTCGAAAAGAAAATTTCTGGACAAGTTCAGTTTTTGTAACCACAATATGATAATTTATCTCTCGGTCGAGCTACGTCTGTCCATCAGTCCATCTGGAGTACACCATTGATCAGTGATCACTATTCTTCTTCCCCAAGTTTGGCCACCACACTACACTGAGTCCATTGTCATTGCTCAACCGGATTCTAAGTTTTGAAGGTATTACTGTAATGACCTCATATAACACATGCTGCCATATTCAGGTGTGTCAACTACTATAGTAATGTAGGTAACACCAGAAAGGGCTCAAAGGCGGATATTAGCCCAAGGAGTTGCACTAGATTCAACAGAACAAAAAACTTGATCACTTGCAGTCCTGCATACTTATCAAAACCAAGTCTTTTGGTATCTTGAGTACATTGGTAACAACTTTTTGGTATCTTTTTTAGGTTGGCAATAGAGATTCAGTCTATTGTACAGACACCAAGTCTAGGCTTGAGAAGGAAAGGTAACCAAATATTTGAATCCATGTCACCACGCATCCACTGAGTTTTAGTGCACTTTAATTTTGATATAATCTTTGTACTAACATATCGTTTCACATAGGTTTCAGATTTTGGATTTTTCCTTGGGGGGGGGGGAGGGGGGTCAACTACTCTAGGTTCCTGCATATCGGTTGAAGAATCCCCCAAAAATAGCAATCAAATCTTTTTTGTTTTGGTAAGTGTTTAAATTATTTGGAACTATAACTTCAAATAAAATAAGAGTAAACATAGTAAACTATACATTTTTGAAAGAGAATTTGTGTGTCGGTTCCATGACGCTCATGGCTGTGTGATTTTTTATAGCACGAAAACAGTTTTTTGGTGTGTTTTAATTACTTCCTTTATCTCTCTCGTGATATAATCATCTATCACGATATTGGCAGCTAAAGTTGAGAACTTGAACATGTATATATGTTTGTAATGTGATATTCAAAGCTTTTGATAAGTTTCGGTAGTGTAAAGTTTTTTTCATCCTATTAGTACAAAGTTTACAATGTGATGGTTTAAAGTTTTCAACCAAGTAGTACAAAGTTTATAAATTTTGGAGTGAAAAGTTTTTGAAGTAGTTATACAAAGTTTATAATGTGATAGTTCATAGTTTTTAACATAGTAGTACAAAGTTTTATACTGCAATAGCTCAAGGTTCTTAATTCTTATGTGTAAAGCTTTGAACTTAATAGTCCAAAGCTTACAATCGATAGTTGAAACTTTTTGATCGCAGCATAGTTTATAATGTCACATAGTTTCAATGTTTTTATAGATTCTAAATGTAACTTTTTGAAGTAGCACTGTGATAGTTCAAAGCTTTGAACACAGTAGAATAAGACTTATAATCTGATTTGTAAAGTTTATATTGTCATAGTAGCAAAAAGGTTTTATAGATTCTAAGTGTAAAATTTTAAAATAGTAGTACAAAGGTACTAATGTGATTGGTTAAAGTGTTGAGCACATTACCATAAATTTCTAAAGTGTTAACTTTTCAGCCTAATAGTACAAATATAATATCATAGTTTAAGGTTTTTGAACCCAACAGTACAAACTTTTTTTATATAAATTTGGAGTGTAAAATTTTGAACTAGCAGTATAAAAGTTTATAATGTGGTAGTCTAAAGTTTTGTACTGTGATAGTTTAAAATTTTTATAAATTCTTTGAGTGTATACCTTTCAACCTAGTAGTATAAAGCTTATAATGTGATACTTCAAAGTTTTCAACCCAGTGGTAAAAAGTTTGTAATATCAAATGTTTCATAGTACAAAGTTTATAGATTCTGAGTGTGAAGTTTTCAAACTAGCAAAACAAAATTTATTATGTGATAGTTTAAAGTTTTGTAACCATAGTAATTTAAAGTTTGTAATGTGATCATTATTTTTTTTTTATAAAACTTAAGTGTAAAGTTTTCAACCTAGCAGTCCAAAGTTTATAAAGTCATAGTTCAAAGTGTTTGAACCTAGCAGTAAAAAGTTGGTAATGTCACAATTAAAAGTTTATTACTTTGGAGTGTAAAGTTCTCAACCTATTAGTATACTCTTTTTTTAGTATATCTAGTGGTATAAAATTTTGTTATGCGATAGTTCAAAATTATTAATCGAGTGTAAATTTTTAAATCTAGTGGTATAAATTTATAATGTGTTAGTTCAAAGTTTTCAATTCTAGCAACACAAAGTTTGTAATGTTTATAGTTTAATAAAGCTTTTGGCCAAGACAGTACAAAGTTTTTGTAGTATGTATTTTTTCAAGTGTAAAGTTCTGAACCCATCAATACAAGATTTATGAGATGATAGGTCAAAGTTTTTTGAACTACGGCTACAAAGTTTATAATGTGGTAGGTCAAAGTTTAAAAAATTCTAGATTTCTTTTTTGACAATTTTGTAGTTTTCTTATTTTTTTTACATATACAAATGCAAAGTTCAATATATGTTTTCATTTTTAATAATTGATATGTTTTTTCCAGGAATATTAATGAGTGAGAAATATTCATTATTTTGAAGTCTCGAAGAAACAGAAGCAACATGTACTTTTTTATGTTAGCCTTTTTTGCAAATACATGGATATGCTAAATAAGATGTACTACTCCATTTTTTCCCTTTCTTTTAAGACGGTTCTTTTTATGTAGTATGAATTTTTATATAAAAATGTTGTATAAATATGGACATAAGATTTATGTTTTTTAAATAATTTTTTTATTTTTGCTTCCATATGGATGTGAAACCATCCCCCCACCCTTTTTTCACCCACAACCCCGTTGTCCCGAAGGAGAAAGTTATAGCTCGTAGAAATTTAAATTTAACCTAGACAGGAGAACCAAAAAAAAAATGACTCTGACAGAGAGAACGAGAATAAAAATTTGCCCAAGTGACTTTCAGGCAGGAGAACGTGACGCGATATGGGCCATATAACTATTAGGGACAGAGGAACCTGGACAACCAACAGCCCCGTGCATGCACCTGCGCGCCGCTATTCTAATCAGCGCGCGTGCACCGCTATTCTTTCTGGCGCGCGCGCGCGTGCAGTTACCCCCCTGCAGTCCCCGCCGTAGCCGTACGCACGCCGCAGACATCGTCGCTGCGCCCCTCCCACCAACCCCATCGCCGCCCGCCCTCCTCCCCTCGTCCCACTAGATCGACACAGCCGCAGCCAGCCGGCCGCTCTCCTCCACGTTCTCGGCGAGGCGGCGGCCTCTACCGCCGCGAGCTCGCCCCCGGCAGATCTCCTCCCAGCGGTGGGTCCCGAAGAAGGCGCCTTCCCTGCCGCTCGCTCGGGAGACGGGAGGGCCCCTGGCGGCTGCGCGTCCCATCCAGCGCCCTCGCCCGGTGGATCGCCAGCGAGTTCCAGAGCTCCTGCCCGTCGAAGGTCGCTGGCCATGGCCGCCCCGTCCCATCGCCGACCCATCACCGGCGGCCCCTTCCTCTACGTCGCGGTGCTGTCCGCCTCCACCAGCAAAGGCAGTGGCCTTTTCATCCACAAAACAACGGCGGAGGCCTCTTCCTCGACAATGAAGGCGGCGGCCTCCCTTGCCATGTCTCATCCCTGATCGACGTGGATCCGGTGGCAGTATCCCGTGCTCGACGGCGCATTGCAGAGAAATACTGAATGTCCCTGTACTGCATAATACTGAATGTTCCTTTTTTAGGGAGCACACTACTGAATGTTGTTGAATACTGAACATATTGCATAGAATGGTGGATGATTGCAGCGTACAGGGTGATACAGTAATGCACTCTAGTGAATGATTGCAGCCGTCCGCCACCTTCATGCCATGAAGTTGGAGATCTCGTGTTTGCACACGGCCGACCCTGGAGGAGCTGCAGGCAGCGCCTTCAAGTTGTTTGAAGAAATGCATAGCTCCTGCCCTGATACATGGATGAGTGTTCAATCCGAGGAGGCAAGCTCTCTGTTCTTGAATGAGTGTTAGGTCCATGTTTGTTGTTGTGTATGAAATGAATGAAAAATTCCTTCTTCCTCCACAGCTTCCTCTCTCCTTCTCCATCTGTGCTGTAGAGCTAGGAGATTCTGCCTAGCTCATCCTCTTTGTTTCACTTTGTTTTATCTTGTTGTTTCAGATTGTTACAACACAAGTTTCAGCTCTTTTTTTGGTAACCATGCTTTTTGTTGTTTCAAAATGCTTGAACGTTTTGTTTCAATCGATGTCCATTATTTTGTTTCAGAAATTGTTTCAGAAATTTTTGGCATGTTTGTTTCAATTTTTCACATGTTGCTCCATTTTGTTTCACATGCTTTCATTTTTTTGTTTCGTTATTGTTTGCATTTTTGTTTCAATTTTTTATTTTTGTTTTTCAAATACATTTTTCGTTTGTTTCAGCTCAAGGGCGAGGCATGTTGCTGTATTATTTTTTGCTTTTGTTTCGGTTTCGATGTGCCCGATGTTTCTGTTCAAAATTTTTCGTTTTTTTTTGTGTGTGCGTGGAAGTAGATAGCACAGCTCTTTGTCATCCCTTTTCTGGGCTTTTGCTCATGCGCATGGTGGTCCCTAGGCACAACTTTATCTGCTGAAGCCAGTCCATGCGCATGCGCCAAGCGGAGGCAAAAACTCACGCGCTGGCGGCTTTCTGACGCGGGCCCATGTGCCAAGACTAGGCGAGGACGTCCGCAACGGCAAGTGTAGTGGAGTGGGCCTCAACTCTAGATGGGCCGTTCTATAATAGAACGTTCTATCGCGAGTGTGACCCATTTTTTTTACTTCTAAACGTCTAAATAAATACTAAACGAACTCAAATTTGATAAATTTTTACACCATTAGCTTCATAAATCATGAACCATTTTAGGAATTTTTTCAGCATTTTTTTTAAATTTTAAATTTAAATTTGGGGAAAACCAAACCAGACCAGACCGGATCCGGTTAGACCGGTTACCGCAGTAAACCGACCGGTAGAAAAAACCCTGAGAACCCCATAAATAATAATCGATCGATGCAATTCAATAGCAAGGTGGCCCTTGGGTTGCTAAACTAATTTCAGTGCTGTAGAAGTTGAATGGATGCCAACATAAGGCTCGCAGGTACATATATATTTGCACCCGATTGTATCTTCTGTACTTCGAAGAGATAGAGTTTAGATTAAAAAAAAGAAAAAAAAAAAAAAAGAAAGAAGAAGAGATAGAGTTACTAGAGGTTTGAGGATGGGGCCCTTTCTCCTGTTTTACAGAAGGGTCTCAAAGTCGAAGAGGGTTAATCCCTTTCCGTTCCGCCGCCGTCCAACCGCCGGCGAGATGGCGGCCGCCGCGACCGCGGCCGCAACCAGCTCCGAAATGGAGGCCACCGCGACCGCCATCACCCCCGCCGCCGCCGGACCGTCTCCAGCTATCCCCGGTGAGCGCCCTCGCGTTGGACTAGGGTTCTCTCCCCCGTCGTTTCCTGTGTATCCGCGGTGGTTTGGGAGGCATCGTCGCCTCGCGAGATAGGGCATAGGAGGGCTTTTGGAGGGGGCAGCACCTGGCGGCTGGCGCAGGGTGTCCGCACCCCCAAAGAGTAGTGTCTCCGGTGGCCTCGTAGCTTCCTATGGAGAGGGCGATCGGCGATTGCGTGCCGTCAGGCGTGCCCCCACCTCGCGCTTGCATGCACAGTTCCACTGCCTAATTGTATGATGCTGTCTCATCATTATTGTTTAACTCTGTCCATCCCAGATGGAATTGTAATTTTGACCTTTACTGATTCAAGTTCGTGTCATTCGGAGACTTAATTTGTGTAATTCTGCTTTAAATGGTACTCCATTTCATATTATAAGACATTTTTGCTTTTGTGGATAAATTGCTTTAACTATGTATGTAGATATAGTGTATATCTAAGTGCATAGCAAAAGCTGTGAATAGAAAAACCAAAATGTCCTACAATTTGGAATGAAGGGAGTAACTTTTAGAATATTTCTGATAGTTGCAGAAGCCATGGTGTTACTGATGGCATGCATCGGATTCATGACACGTGTTATTCATAGGTTGTTGAGAATGTTAGTGCACCTTAGGATGGGCCAGGTCGTCTTGAAGGGGATTAAGGTATTAGATTATTAGGAGGTGGAGATGAGAGAAGTAGAGGGGTTGGGACATTACAAAATTGTGAGATGTATTTCTTTGAATAAAACTTGCATACCTAGCCTGATTATAGTGTATGACAAGCTTACTATGATTTGGTCTCTATATCTTACACTTCTATGAGAGATGTATTTCTTTGAATAAAACTTGCATCCACATCCTAATTTTAAGTATAGCAAGCCTCCTATGAGGTGGTCTCCATCTCTTACACTTTTGTAAATTTATTATCTCAAACTTATCATTTTATCAGTTTTATTTTTACTGGAGTCAATCATGAACCTTCCTAAACTGTTGTGTAGGCTACTGTCTGTGTCCAACCCACCAACATCTTCCTCTCCTTCAATTGTTACCTATGCTCCAGGTGTGGTTTAGGAATCTCACTTGGGCTCTAGTACCTAATTTGTCTCGTAAATATCACTTGAATCCATGTTAGCAAAAGTTTTTACAACCAGGTGTCTGAATAACAAGTAACACTGACTGGCACACTGTGTCTCATTTGATCTTTTGGGCTAACAAATTTGATAACCAACTAGACATTTAGCAGCCTTTTGTTCCTCCTACCAACTCCACCTGCCCTCAACATGCAGCAGTAGAATTTGATCATTTTGGTTGTGAACTTGAAAAAAATGCATGTTTTTTTTGAAGTGTTTTTCTTTAATATGTTCTTGCTTATATGAAGATCAAATAAAATAACTAGAATTAATGCATTTTTTAGTTTATATACATTGGTCTTCGATATCTCAATATGCCTTATAATTTCTGCCCTAGAATGAAATTGTCTTTACTATTATTTGATTTTTTCTATGGGTGGTTTTGTGTTATACAGAGAAATATATGTATAAAAACCACTTGCAATCATTTTCTGTACGAACGTACAAGAAGCTACCAATCTACAAGGTTGAGTTTGAGTCTGATGGCAAGTCGCATCAGCTTAAGTTCAGATGCACAGTGGAAGTGGGCGGTCAACAGTTCTCATCAGCTGGTAGTTTTGATCGCAAGAAGGATGCAGAGCAGGATGCTGCTAGAGTTGCTTATGAGATCTTGGCAACAGCCGGAGAGGTGGAAGTGGGTGGTCAACAGTTCTCATCAGCTGGTAGTTTTGATCGCAAGAAGGATGGAGAGCAGGATGCTGCTAGAGTTGCTTATGAGATCTTGGCAAAAGCCAGAGAGGATGACATTAAAGAGGCATTTGGGCTGATTGATCAGGTACACCTTTTCACTCTGCTCCCTGTTCTGGTCATTCAGCATCTTTTCACCTCATGAACAATGATTGTTCATGCATTTGATGTGTATTTTGTTATACATAATTTTGATATGCAACATAATATCTTAGTGCACTTGAACTTAATTAGGTATCATAAAAAAAAACATACACCTTCCAAATCTATCATGAAGTGCATTCTGGTGGACGCTGCGAAATTTCAACCACTGAGCTGTAAATACTTTTCACCAATAGCACCTTGAAGCCAAATTCCATTACAAAATTTGATCGCAATAACCGGCAAGGTTTCAGATAAGGAGGCGACTAAAATCAGTCAGGAATTTGCTTATCCAGGAACTGTATCATCATTCTAGGAGCTTGGTCCATTTGGAATCACTGAAATCGCTGTGTTTGATTGGATCCAACCGAGCCTAAGTAGTGTTCTGGTTTCGGTAAAAGATGAGTTACTCCTATGAGTTTGGCCAGAGCTCGGTCCTTGCTCTAGAGACAGTCAATGCACGAGTTCCTCTCTAGTGGTCTTGGGTCAAGTTTGAAAAGTGTGTGAGAGAGGTACAACTTTATATGTAAAACTGTATGTGTAGCTGTATGGGGTTTCTAAACCCACTCCTTTACTCTTCTAAATATAACGATACACAGCTCTCCTGCGTGTTTGAGAGAAAAAAAAAAGAAACTGTATCATTGTAAGATAGTGACATTGAGTTTTTTCAATTAAACTTGTTGCACTTATTTTTTTTCCTGTTTGCTTTTGGTACGTCTTTGTAACTCTGTTTTTTCGTTGCATACTAATAGCATGTTTGGCCCCAATTTAGTAGTACGCCTTTGTTAAGTTTCTACCTTGTGTACTAGATACACAAGTGTATCTTTGTGTGAGCTGGTGTGGGTGCAGTGTTTGAGTGTTTACTACTTTCTGCATCTCTCCTCTTACATACACAAAAAAGAAAAGTAAAAATTTATGTTGTATGATATATTTTCCAGATGCTATTGTTCAGATAACATTTTCATTGATACTGCATGACAATGTACCATTATTTTGTTGCTTGCAAGCCCTATTTTCTTTACCTTGTGCATATAACATATACATTCTTTTTCTTCTGTTCAGGATGTGGTTTTCTGCAAATCAATTCTCCATGAATTTGCTGTCAAGAAAAAAATCACTTGGCCCTCTTACTCTGTAGATTGTCTCATAAAGCCTGTGAACCTGTTTGCTGCAACTGTGGTGTTTGATGGGAATAGCTATACTGGTGAATCTGCAACCAACAAGAAGGTTGCAGTGCAAAATGCAGCTCGTGCTGTGATCAAGTCGATTTTAGGTATTGTATGCTTACCTGATCATGATTTGAGGCCAAGCACCATTGAACCTGTTTGCCGTTTTTATTTTATTTTATCATATATATATAACTAATAATTCAATATGATGTTGCAGCTAAGCATAACACTTGTATGGTGGGAATTATTATATCGAAGAAACAACTTATAACTGCCGTCAGATCTACTCGAAGCACCCCAGCTACTTTTACTCCTATACAGTTTATACGCCCTGTTTCATATGCAGCATATGGTACATCTCCATTTTACCACACAGGATATGTTTTTACTATTATTACTATGGTTATTAAGTATGTCTACTGTCTTTGCAAGCACAAAAGATCTTCTTAAGCTTGTAAATGTTAAATGTTGCTTGCAGGCGGACCAGATCATGTAGCACCTCTGTTGCAAAATGCATCATCTTCCTCACTAGCTCTTCATGGAGGCGCCAATGCTGTACCTTCAGTTGGGACATCTGCCAATCCATCATCAGCAAATGTAGAACGCTCAAAGTCAAAGAAACGCAAGAGCAGGAGTCAATGAAACAAGGGTCGCCAAGGGGCATTAACTTCTCAGCCATCAACATCAGGGATAGGGCCATATGGTCAACCTTTTAGCATTTTATTCGCCTTGGTATTTCTGCATGTCGTTTGGTTGTTCGAAGCCTTGCACATCGTTGTAGATTGTTTCTTTTAACCTGAACTTTGACTCGTTTTCGGCTGCCTGTGGAACAATTCGCCCTGTCTAAACAGGACCTAAATCTATATCCATATGTATATATACTCTCTTATAAGCTTGCACCACAGCGTTGTATGAAATCAGTTGCCTCTCTGTCTTGTCGCTGCATCAGTTTTATCACGATCTTGAAGAGCCGTGAGCAACTCTGCAGTCCCCCACGACTTCCACGTTCATTGGAACCATTCTTTGACGTTTACTTTGCCTACCCTACGTGGAATTTTACCTTTACTATCTACGGAAAGATCGAACGAACATACGGTGTTGCCGCCGGAGCGCACGGCAAATGCCCCAAACGCAGTGTGGCAGTGAGCCAGGTCTTATTTTTTTTATTAATAAGCAGGATAGACTGTGTGATTGAGTTTGATTTCTAGATTATGGAGATATATCACTTTTTATTAATAAGAAGGATACACTATAGTTTCTCAAATATGATATTGTTATTCGTTTCTCAATTTCGTGTAAATGTGTATTGTTACTTCTAAAAAGAGGTTGATCACATATCCACGAAAGGTTTTAAAGCCTAAAAATGGAGATGTAAACTATAATGCTATTTGTTTTACCGTTCCACCATCTTATACTTCAACCTAATATGCTATTAGTTTTTGTTGGATTCTTTCACTTTCTTGATTAGTTTTGACCACACCGATGCAAGAACATATAGGTCAACTCATACACACAATGTAGTTGGTCCTAAGAAAGTCACCCATGCAAAAAAGTAACCTTGTTTTTACCATTACAGTATTTTAAATTCAATTGTCTAATTTCTGTCAAGAATGTATTAACATCGGTATTGAATAGTTATTAAATTGGGCATATGTTGAGCTTTCTGATTAACCATGAGTGGTTAATTAGTCATATTCTCAGCTGTAATTTCATATTGTCAGCCTCATACACAAATTTATTACTACCACTTGAATGAAATCGTTCACTCTAACAGGACTGAAATTATCCTCAACACTGACTAACTCCATGTCAAAAGAACAGCATAATTCTGGGTACATGTACATAAAAATTGCTCAGCTACTGGTTAAAAACGTAGCTTAACAAACTAAGCTGTAATCATTTCTCTCACTCAGAAGAGCCTCTGTATGTGTCGATCTTGCTGGGTCCAGGACTAACGATTGCAAGAATAACAAGGCCACTCAACAGCACCAGTAGCATTCCCAGGGAGTTCATAAACATGGCTTCTGTGGAGAAGCGCTCAATCATTTTGGCGCTCTGCATAAAGATTGACTTCTCCAGGAGTCCAGTCACACTAGTGGCGATAGCAAGAACATAGATGAATATACCAAAGAAGACATGCCAGGGAAGCAAAAATGCACGGCCACTTCTTGATCCACCAGGGTACCAAAAGGTCCAAAACCCAGCAGCCCACTGCAGAGATTCAAAATATAAGGAGAAAGAGGAGAAAATATGAAAAATATAAGAGAAGAACAGAACAGAAGAGTTCATATCTTGTAGTGTACCTGCAAGCTGAAGAAGATGAAGCAAGTAAGACCCAACCATGAGTGAAGTGTATACAAATGGTCAATTTTTCTTTCATCATGGAACTTCCAGACAGCCCAGAGACCAATTAGACTCAAAAACATGGCAAGGAACTGCACAGCAAGGTGCACTAGCTTTTTCAGTTTCTTGGTTCCCGGCACAGTTTTATAGGCCAAAAGAGCTGCATGCAAAATAATAACCAATCCAGTAAACATCATGATCACAAAAAAAAAGTAGCATAGAAACTTAGTTTACATCTACTACATAAATTCAAATGATTTAAATCAATTCAAATTGTCAAGGTCCTTGTAATTAGCACCAAAATGGTCATTGGTAAATGCTAGGCATCAGCAGCCACCATTTTAATAGAAACATGGGCTGAAAAAACATTAAAATATATGCCATCCAAATAATTGGATTTGATGGCAATTACATGGAACCTGATTTGATGGTAATGGTTGGACCTGGTTCAGGTTGTAGGTGCTGGGGTAAAGTAGGCATTTTCTGTTTCGCTTTTCAAGCTTTCTGTATGTTTACTTGATGTGTTGACTTCAGCAAGAAAAGCATACATAGTATCTAACTTTTCAAATTGTTTATGCAAGATGTGATAATGCTAGACTCTTTGTCCCATTTCGGGAAATCAATTAGTTGGATAACATTTCTGGGATTCTTAAACACAACTCTGCTAATACTGTAGTGAATGATAGTATAATGAAATGATATTCTAAAATATCAATATGCAACATTATTATTCACAGCACAGGAGTAGTCATGCCCTGACCTTCACCATTCAAGGCCACCAAACCAATCAGCATCAACACTGGGTGAACCTGAAAGAGAGGAAGAAATTTTATTTGCTGAAATATCTTTTTAGCAGACTATAAGCATTCTTCCTTTTTTTTATCACACTAGTCACTAGTCTAGCACTGGATCATCTTTTTTATCTTCGCTTCCTTTTTTTTTGTTGCAGCTAAACAATAGTGGCAGTGGAAGGACACACTAGTCACTAGTCTAGCACTGGATCATCTTTTTTAATCTCCGCTTCCTTTTTTTTTTGGTTGCAGCTAAACAATAGTGGCAGTGGAAGGAACAAAACTGCAATAACTTGCAGAGTACTCCACACACAGATCGACCAATTAGTCAATTGACAATGTACTAACACCTATGGAAGGGAATAAAACAGATAGAAACATAGAATAGAAACTAAAAAGAGAAATGCTATTCTACACTAAATCATCACCAAAGGCACGATAAGACGGCAGAAAAGAAACAGTGTAAACAGGGAACTTCCTTCTATGAATTAGCAGATATAACCAAAGAACTCACCACTCCAGCCAAAATTCGTACCTATGCTAAAACTCCCCTCCGATTTCCAAACCGTGGGCACAACCATTCCTCTAAATAAACCACTACAAAGTTTTCAATTACTATCCATCACATAGCATATTCTAGTTGACCAGACAGCAGAACCAGCAAACCAAGAACTCTGCCGCACGGAAAACGCACGATCCGATTGCTGAAGAGTCAATCGAACGCTCCCACGCCAGAGGCACCAAGATCAACACTCAATCCGCTGTCACAAAACAAGATAGCGGAAGAACAATCGGAAGGATGCTAGGGAAGTTTTGTTTTAGGTGTCCCTTACGTTGAAGAGGGGGAGCTTGCTCTCCTCGTCGGTGGAGAGCGCCATGCCGCCGCGGAAGTGGACGGCCCAGAAGAGGATGCCCGCCGCGGCGGCAAACCCCAGCAGCCGCACGAGCCCGAAGACCGGGAACCTTACCGCCGGCGCCGCCGCCATCGCCTCCGGTGGCGGGATCGGGAGATCGGACGAGCGGGGAATAGGAGCGGGGACTGGGTGCGTTTCAATCGAAGCAGACGCTCAAGTCATTTCAGATCGGGCTTGAACACGAACTAACTGGAAAGGCGTTTGCCTTCGGTAGAGGCGGGTTCTAGTCTACCCGTTGTCAGCGTTGCGAGCAGAGGAGAGGATGGCGCATTCCTTCGGTAGAGGCGGGTTCCAGTCTACCAATGAAGTGCTGGGCGGCGCGGGATGACACGGAGTCACGGATGCGTGACATAGAGCGTTGTGCCGAGGGCGGAGAGGCACAATGCAGTGGCCACCTCATTGTCATTGGTGTGTGCTCCGGCAAGTCACTCTTCCACCATCACCATTGCCGCCACAGACTTCTTGTACGCTATGTACAGTGCGCCCATCGCAATGCTGAAGGCGTGTCCAGCACGTTGACCAACGCCACAAACATGTTTGGATTGGACTAGATCACCACGCCCAACACTTGGGCATGAACTCCGCGCTCTTGATTCTCACCTGCCGCTGCAAGTACAAGAAATGATTTGAAATAAGCTGTTAATTTAACTAATTAGGAGTACATGGGCGAATATGTGATCTCGAGTTCTCTGACACGACAAACTGACAAAGAAAAAAAAAGAAAGCAAGACTTGGTCACGGTTCACCTTTCACGCGCGTGTACGTACCACTGGCGCACATCCAGCCGTGCACGGGCACTTGGAGCCTGCCATTGGAGAGCACCATGGTGGCGAGCTCGACAAGGGGCGAAGACGCCCATGTTGAGCCCGAGCAACATCTTGGCTTATTTGTTTTTGTCCTTTTTTTGTTTTTTAATTTCTGTCCTGGCCTAATCTTTGTTTTTTAGCAGGAGCGGCTGGTTTGCCAACACATGAGATCCTCGGCAACATGGGCTTTGAGCCCTATTACAACCAGTAATATGATAGGAATCCACCTAGGCTCAATGGATGAGCAATCGATGAGTTAAATGCAAAATTACTAAAAAAAAAAAGATGAGTTAAATGCAAAACGGGCCAAATTCCTCGGCGTCTAGTGCATCCTGGACGACTCGGGGCGTCTTTCATGGCGAGTACGATCTCAACTCTTCCTTCCCAATCCTGACTCGATCTCGCTCTTCTTTTCTCCCAACTCAAGTAGTAGTTCTACTTCTTTTCCTTGGCGGTGGAAATCCAGAGCCCACATCCTAGTTCATCCTTGCATCCAAGTTAAACCCTGCGTGTGCAGCCTAAAACCCTAAATTTTCTAGCCTTCTCGGTGATCTAAACCATCTGTCACATTGGCTGGTTCCTGATCGTCAGGTGATCCATGGAGAAGGTCGAAGGGCTTATGAGGAGGATGACATTGTCTGCAGCAGAGAAGAAGGGTGTTCAAGTTAAGGATGGTGGCGGGGGGAAGACTTTCACATCTTTCTTGGAAAATTTGCCCCAGGCGATGGGGAAATTATTTTCGGAGAAGCTTGCCCACTCGGAATCGTTGGCAGGCGCTGGGGCCAATTTGGTGTCCAATGAAGGGCATCAACTGCAAGGGTCTGGGAGAGAATAAATTTCTCTTCACTTTTCACCAGGCGACAGGGAAGAAGAAGGCGTCGAGAAGGGTCCATGGAATTTGTCGAAAGAGCTCCCGGTGGTGAGGGATTTAGATGAATCCAAAACTTTTGATGAGCTGGATTTTAATTTCACACCAATCTGGGTCCAAGTCTCGCAATTGCCTTTGGGGATGATGAATTCGGACACCGCCGAAGCTATTGGTGAGGAGATCGGGGAGTTTTTGGCTGTTGATACCGACGATGGGTGTAAGGCGATTGGACAGTTTTTGAGAATGAAGGTTAAGATAGATATTCATAAACCTTTAATGAGAGGTGTTACGGTGGTTGCAGATAGTAATGGAGTGGAGAGGTGGTGTCCTTTGGCATATGATCATCTTCTAGATTTTTGTTATATTTGCGGATTGTTGGGACACACAGATAAGTTGTGTGTCAATTCTTGTGAGAAAGGAAAACCTTTACCTTTTGATCATAGTCTGAGAGCGTATCCACCAAAGAAGAAGGGAGTTATGGAGTTCGGGAATAAAGGAGGATCAAATTCCATGTTACCATGGCGTTCTTTCTCAAGGGGTAGTGGAAGTCGTGGCAGCCTGAGTAGTTCTTTTGGGAAGTTAACTGATGACAAACGTAGTAGTGTTTTTACTTGGCGGAAGGGGGGTGTAGAAAGCAAGGAAAAGGAAGAGGTCGCTAGTGCTGGTAAGGAGAAGGAGCTGGTTCCTGAAAAGGATTCGGAGAGAGAGGGTATAAACAAATTTTTGCTTCCTGCTCTTTCTGATGCTGTGATGGGGAGGGAGAACGAAGGGCATGGAGGT
Source organism: Themeda triandra (assembly GCA_018135685.1). Classification (NCBI taxonomy): domain Eukaryota; kingdom Viridiplantae; phylum Streptophyta; class Magnoliopsida; order Poales; family Poaceae; genus Themeda; species Themeda triandra. Next base: position 232,147 of record JAENPR010000570.1, on the reverse strand, counting down.
GGAGTAATGCAGATCGTGGTTGCCGAGGGAGAGGACCAAGTGGATGTGAACAGTAGTATGCAAGTCGTGCTAAAAGAGAGTGATGTGGAGAATACTACAGTGGTGAACAATAATTTTGTAGATGGGGCAAGTATTAAACGAGGTGGTGTTCCTTTCAAAACTTTTAAACGGGTGAAGAGAAATACAGAAAGTCGAAAGAAGGAAGAAAAAGAAAATCTAGTGGAGAAGAAGAGAAATAGGGAAGAGGAGGTAGATATGGAGGTGGATGAGGGTTGTCGTCGAGTAAAGGCACGGAAATTTGAGAATGATGTTGCTGTTCCAATCACAGATAGAGCGGAGTCGACGGACCAGCTTGTGGGACCCAATGAAGCTCATTGCTTGGAACTGCCGGGGGTTGGGAAACTCCCGGGCAGTTGGGGGACTTCTGAAGTGTCAGAAGTCTGAGGAGGCGGACATCCTTTTCTTGTCAGAGACGAGATTGAATGAGGGAAGGATGGAGATGATTCGAGTGAAACTGGGGATGGCAAACATGGAGGTGGTGGACTGTGAAGGAAAAGAGGGGGGGGGGGGGGGGGGCATTGCCGTGTTATGGCGGAGAGGAATTGATTTGGTACGTCGAAGCAAATCGAAGTACCATATTGATATGGAGGTCTTGGAGGCAGGAGGAGGCTGGTGGCAGTTTACAGGGATATATGGCGAGGCTCGCACCGATTTAAAAGCGTGGGAGATGATGGAGGATCTTCGACGGCAGCAGCCACCGGGGATTCCCTGGTTGTGTGCTGGTGATTTTAACGAAGTACTTTTTCACCATGAAAAGGAAGGAGGAGTCTCTCGGACGCAGTCCTGTCTGGATCGTTGCTGAGAAGTTACAGGAAGAAAGAAGGGCTGGTGGTGGAAATAGTTTCAAGTTTGAAGCTAGTTGGTTAAAAGAAGAGGGCTGTAGACGTGTAGTCGAGGAGGCTTGGGGGTCACGGGAAGAGGGTGGTGTGAATTTGACTACTAAACTCAAAGGTGTTGCGAATAGTCTGAAAGAGTGGAGCTCTAATAGTATGGGAGATTTAGAGAAAAGATTGAAAGAAGCAAAGAAAGAGTTGGAGAAGTGGAGACGAGCTCCGATAAGTGATCATGCGGTTGGTCATGAGGCGGTGTGGAGTTTCAAAGTAGATTGCTTGGATCGGAGGACCAGATTGACATATACTAGCGACAACGAGCTCATATAAACTGGTTGCAGTTTGGAGATAGGAATACAAGGTATTTCCACAATGCCTGCTCGGAGCGGAAGAGAAGGAATAGGATTGGTAGGTTGAGGAAGGAGGATGGGAGTTGGGTGGAGAATGAGAAGGAAAAAATGGAGTTTATTACTAACCACTTTGTGCAGCTTTTCAGGTTGGGAGGGGCTGGTTCTGAGGATCAATTCCAACAAATTCTCAGAACTGTACCAGCCCGTGTCTCAGCAGACATGAACTCCAATCTGATGGCCGAATTCACTGAAGATGAGATTAAAAGAGCCTTGGATTCTATTGGTGATCTCAAGGCTCCCGGGCCTGATGGTCTACCATCGATTTTTTACAAGAATTTTTGGGATGTGGTTGGTGAGAAGTTGTCACGTGAGGTCATGCATGTTCTGAATGGTGGACACATCCCAGAAGGGTGGAATGAAACCATCATAGCGCTGATTCCCAAGGTTGAGAATCCTGAGAAGGTAACTGAACTTCGGCCAATCAGTCTGTGTAATGTGGTCTACAAAGTAGTTTCCAAAGTGTTGTCCAGTCGGTTACGAGATGTGTTACCAAATATAATTACCCCAAATCAAAGTGCCTTTGTACCTGGTCGACTGATCTCAGATAATATCCTTATTGCTTATGAAATCACCCACTTCTTGCTGCACAAGAGAGAAGGTGATGTAGGCAGTGCAGCTATTAAGTTAGACATGAGTAAGGCGTATGACACGGTTGAGTGGCACTTTCTACGTGGTATGATGGTGAAAATGGGCTTTTGTGAGCAGTGGATTAATCTTATTATGCAATGTGTGACATCTGTGGGCTATCGAATCAAGGTGAATGGAGAATTGTCCAATGGTTTCAAACCTGAAAGGGGTTTACGTCAGGGAGATCCACTGTTGCCGTATTTGTTCTTAATTTGCACTGAAGGGTTCTCTGCACTACTGCAGCAAGCAGAACAGGAAGGGAAGATTGCTGAAGTGAAGGTTTGTCGAAATGCACCTAGTGTTTCACACCTCTTGTTTGCCGATGACTTTTTGATACTGATTCGTGCAACGGAGGGGGATGCTAAACAGCTACAAGAGATTCTGGACCTCTATGAGTGTTGTTCCGGGCAGATGATAAGTAAAGCTAAGTCAGCCGTACTTTTTAGCCGAAATACCTGTGCGCACAGTAAGGTGGAGGTGTGTTCTCTGTTGCAAATTACAAAAGAAACATTGAATGAGCGGTATCTCGGGCTGCCAGCACAGGTGGGCAGATCAAAATCTGCTACATTCGCTTATATAAAAGATAGGATTTGGAAACGTATCCAGGGGTGGAAGGAGAAATTTGTCATGGGCGGGCAAAGAGATTTTAATAAAAGCTGTGGCACAAGCGATTCCGACATACGCTATGGGATGTTTTGATTTAACAAAAACTTTTTGTGATCAAGTGAGCTCAATGGTATGTCGGTATTGGTGGAATCAACAAGAGGGTAAACATAAGATTCATTGGTTACACCAGGATATTTTGATGCGACCGAAAAAGGAAGGGGGATTGGGTTTTCGAGATATTCATGCTTTCAATCTTGCTATGCTGTCGAAGCAGGCATGGAGGCTGTGGGAGAATCCAGATTCTCTTTGTGCACGTATCCTGCGAGCAAAATACTATAACAATGGCTCGGTCCTGGATGCTAAACCAAAGGCTGCAATGTCATATACCTGGAGAAGCATACTGACGGGGATTCAGCTGATGAAAAAAGGTATGATCTGGAGGGTGGGTGATGGAAGAGGTTTGAAAATTTGGAGTGATCCTTGGTTGCCCAGGGATCAGTCTAGGAAGCCTATCACGCCCAGGAGAAACAATCTGGTAACTGATGTCAATGAACTGATTGATCCTATTACAGGGGACTGGGATGTGGATTTGATAAAGAATATGTTTTGGGAAGAAGATCAGCAAGTCATTCTGGCTATTCCCGTGTTTGAAGGCCGGGATAATTTGTTGGCTTGGCACTTTGATATAAATGGAAAATTCAGTGTCCGGAGTGCGTACAAAGTCTGTCGGGACGATTTCATCAGAAGTCGGGACTGTCGAGCTGCGCAAGGAGGAAGTCGGCAATAGACTGATCCTATCTGGAAGAAGATTTGGAATTTAAATAGTCCTAACAAAGTCAAGCACTTTATTTGGAGAATGACACATGAGAGCCATCCACTCGGCTGTAGCCTTGCATATCGTGGCATGGAAATTGATACAAGATGCCCGGTTTGTGCAAGAGACAGGGAGGATGGAGGACATCTTTTTTTCAAGTGTAAGTTGGCAAAACAGGTCTGGAACTTGTTAGCATTGGAGAGCAAGAGACAGAATTTGGCATTGCAGATGACAGCAATGGAGGCAGTGTCAGCTATTCTAGAAGATGAAAAAAATGCAGTTCTGATGGTCATCACACTATGGTCCATCTGGACAAATTGTAATGCTGTTAGAGAAGAAGGGCGGGGTAAGAATGCTGAAGAGTTAGCATGATCGATCAGTATATATGCCAATGAGGTTTCACAGGACGCATGCTTCTCACAGACCATGAGGATGACACAGAAAGTAAGATGGAGAAAACCACCAGAGGGTTTCCTTAAGTTGAATTGCGATGCGTCTTTCATTCAGGAATCAAAGATTGGTAGTTGGGGCTTTCTGATCAGAGATTATGAAGGGGATGTGGTGATGTCGGGTCGAGAGAGAATTAATAATGTTTTAAGTGCTTTTCATGCTGAACTAATAGCCTGTTTACAAGGACTACAGGTGGCCAGCAGCTTGGGTATTGGGAAGCTCATACTTGAGACTGACGCAAAAAATGTTCAGTTAGCATTGTTGTCCAGAGATTTTGATGCTCGACAAGAAGGGGGCCTGATAGAAGAGTTGAAGTCCTTTGCTAGTTTAAATTTCAGTGATTTCTCTTGTAATTTTTTGGGCAGAGATGGGAATAGGGCTGCCCATGTGTTGGCAAGTCTAGGTTATAGTTGCATCGAACGTGACACACTAATTACTAGTGTCATCCCTGATGATGTTTTTGTAATCGTATCTGACGATTTGTCAGAAGAGTAATAGATGTTGCCATTTTCAAAAAAAAAAAAGTAACTGGATTAATGTTAGTGTCTCTATGTACGCATATCACGTGATTTCATGACATTTCACCTAGGAATTAGGAACAAAACGTGAGTAAAGTTTGCAAAAGGGTATTTGGTTCAATGGTAGGGCAATCTAGTGACTCATTACCTCCACTAGGGCAATCCATGTGAGTATATTCTATTTTTTCTACATAATTGATATTTTTATAAAAATCAAGTGACGAGTGGACAAAAATCACTCGATTATGTACTTTAATATCCAATCGAGTTTCAATGCCCACAGACTCTCGGGTGTCCTGCAGGTAAATAATGAGCGTTAGGTAGACATGTTTTTGTGTTTATATTCATGTGTATATCTTTTATTTTTTTCCTACATAATAAAAAAATTATGAGGGATTTGTTATATTTCTATGTATTTTTGTGTTTTTGTCCATGTGAGGATATTCTAATTTTTTCTACATAATTAAAACTCTAAATGATTTGACATATATTTTTGTTTTGTGTTTTTTCCATGTGATTATCTTTTATTTTTTCCTATATAATAAAAAATCTGAGCAATTTGATTTTAGTTTTTTTGGTTATATTATATGCATGTAATTATATTCTAATTTTATTATTAATTAAAAATCCAATTTATTTGTTATTTTTTGTTTGATTATCTTCTTTTCCATGAAAACAATCATCCTTTTGTTGGGACTGTATTTTTTTGACAATAATTGTTTGGGCTGTATTGAATCGGGTGTGCATGTGATATCTTTTTACTCGGGGCTGTTTAATTTCAAAATTTGAGTGAAATTTAAGTGAAATGTTATCTGCTGCCACTCAAGTAAAACGAACCCAGAATTCACTTGAGAGAGAATAAAACCCCTGCCCGCTCCCCTGCCCCCTGCCCCTCTCATCAGTTCGGGTCATCCCCAAATTCGAGTGAAATTTTGAATCCCCATCCCCAAATCGTCCTCGTCTCATCCTCCCAGGCGCTGTGCTTGCTCGCCGGCATCACTGCCAATGGCGTATCGGTACGCAATTTCTTCTCCGTTTTCATCAATTTGCTTCTCAATTTCGTAGGTTTGCCAAGGAGGTGAAGAGCTGGGTTACCAAGTGGGGGCGGAGGATCTCTGAGGAGGCAGCTACGGATTAGCCCTAAACCTTAACAAATATCTGGTCGTAAATCTTAACAAACATCTGGCTTTATAATTGAGCTCTAAAAACACCGATGAGGTCCCTAGTATAGAAGAATTAAAGTTTTATTCACTTGCACATATATACATAGTATAAGAGACTCATAGGGACTCATACTCCTTGTTGGTGGTTAAACTACCACTATTTACTATTCATGCTACCTATAGTGGCATAATGTAACTACATGCTATCTTGTTTTGATGCTATTTTTATCATCTATCATGCGATATGATTTATTGAGAATTGTTGATGCACTTAGCAAACATGAGAGAGCGAAGGACAGAGAAAGGGAGAGAGGAAGCGCGTGATTAGCAATCCCCCTCAATCTCCCCCTCTCATTTTTATAAGGAAAGTGGTGTGGAGGTTTTCATTATTCCCTCCAGTGGGGCTTATATTTTATAATAGAGCCTCTAGGAGATACAAATGGGCCCTAAACCTTAACGAACATCTGGCTTTGTAATTGAGCCCTAAAAACACCGATGAGGTTCCTAATATAAAATACATCCCGATAATAGCCCTAAGCTATTTGGTTTTGATCGAAAATAAAATACCTAACAGATGCTACAATGGAGTGTGGGCCTAACTACAACTCAATCCCAATTCATCTACACAGAGACAATCTATGAATGATTTGATAATTAGCTAGTCTTCATTGGCAACCTTACGCTTTGCAGACGTCGCATTCACAAGGGCTATGGATAGCTTGCTATCCGAGAGTAGCAGCGAGGACAATGGACATGAGTGTTGAGTGTTGATTGGTGATCTACGAATTTATCACATACGCCCTCAGTCACAGATAATTTGAAGTTTTGAGATTGTCTAAGTTCAATTGTTTTGAGTTTCTATCATTTACGATTGGTGCAATTTGCTACAGGACATGTAAGTTGAGTCATGGGTTATCATTTTTTTAGAATCATGGTGTGGGATTTCATTAGCCACTGAAATATACTGTACACTAGTATATAAGTAAGTACAAAAAGTAAAGCCATTTTTGTCCTGCAATGATCACCCAATTCTCAATTTCGTTCCTAACCCACCAAAAGTGATAGTCTTTGAAGCTAAGTTTTCTTCGAATGACTAAAACAACAACTGGGACAAAGGAAGGTTTTGGATCACTAATTTTGATAGTTTTGCCTGCGCTTTGAGATTGAGATGGGTGTGGTTTCAATGGAAAGATAAAGACAAACCCGAGGTAATCTTGATGTTCCATGTGACCAGACGACGAGACCTCTTTAACGCCTCAACCTTGGTAACAATGGGGAGATGGGAAATGGCTAGCTTGACATTCATCTTGCTTACAAGGTATGTCGCCGAAAAATATGGCCCCATCATTATATATGAAGGCCAAAGGATAAAACATCAAGGTTGGGTTAATCATGTAACTCCTATTATTGGCCGACAAGAGCTGGTTGTGTTTGTTGAACTATTGGGAAGCTCTTAGAGTAGTCACGTTAGATGACTCCCGGGAGGACTCTTTTAGGTGGCATGGGCCGTTGAAGGCGATTACACAACAAAAATGCTTACCGTATTTTGTTTCAGGGCTCTTTTAGCAAGATGAAGATCAAGGAAATATGGAAGGAGAAAGCTGAACCTAAATGTCGATTCTTCTCTTGGACTCTACTCCATAAGAAGATCCTAACAGCCACCAACCTAAGCAAAATGTAACTGGCAGCACGACCCAAGTTTGCAAGCTATGTGGCATTGAGCACAAAACCCCAACACACCTATGCAAGGATTGCCCTAGGGAGCTCCTAAAGAAATGGTTAGGAATGTCTGCCATTTCGGGTCTTGATTTTTTTGTTGTTGTGACATATTATGCTCTCTTTCTTCAACTCGTACACCCTATCTTGAACTAGAGTTTGCTTGTAGGTTTCATGCAACCATTGACCTCTTCTTTCTTTCTTCTTTGTTTTATTTATTTGCCTTCTGGATCTTCCTTGCACAAAAAGATAAGATAATTTCTGCAAGTGCAACATTGTCATACTTGAGATCTAGTGGTCTTGATCGCCAACCAGCCCATAATGTATCCACACCTTCATCAAATTACGGTGATTGAGTGACAATACGATCATTGCAGCTATTGTAGTTTGCCAGTGTACAAAGTTTTAGTGCTATGGATATCAATGGATGCAAAGGATAGACTTCAGCAATGCTACAGTGAAGATCAAGTGATCAACAAGACATCAATGGGAAAATGTCTAAAGGAAAAATACATAAACAAAGTCTAGAGAGCTGCATAGTGCTGAAACCAGAGCCTCGAAGCTCCGGTGGGCACCAGAGCTATTTGGTGAATGCACCGGAGCATCCCGATCAAGCTTGGTCCAAGGTTGGAGTTATGAAGGGCCTCGCAGTAACAACTGGAGACTCAGTGGGGGATATGACCCGTCGCCATGGTGTCTATGGTGTCATCGAGTTCGGGTCCTGTGGCTCCGCCAGCCTAGTCGGCGTCGTTCATGCCGTAAGCACGCACGCGCCTCATGTCACCGGCAGGTTTGGCGCCTCCAGCGCCGCGTTCTCTGCCATCGAGGGCGGTGTGTCCCTCGTGCACCGGTGGGAGAACAGATGCAGTGTCGTCGCTGGCGGGGCTATCTTCTGGGTCCTAGACGGCATGCGCTGGTGCTGGGCCCCGCTGCATTGCGATGCGCGGTTCTTGGTCTTGCGGGCACCATTGCGCTCGTGGAAACCAATCATAATACCGGCATAGTACGAGTTGTATTCAAAGAAGGTGATGGTGAATCGTGCCCACACAGTGCCCATTGGGGCCAGAAGGGGCAATCCCATGGACATGCCCTACGAGTGACAATGATGATGTATATATTTTTTTATAAGTTTTGCTTCGATCATTATCCATATATTATTCCTCATACATATTGCATTTTTGCGCATGATATGTACTCCTCCGTTCCAAATCAGTTCGTTTGACTTTTTCGACCCCAACTTTGACTCACTGCCTTATTCAAAAAATTAGTGTAAATATGGTTAAATTTGAGTCATTTTTAAGGTCTTTTGTTAGTAAAGCAAGCCACGGCAAAAGAAATGATATTTGACGAAAAATTTTGAATAAGACGAGTGGTCAAAGTTGGGGTCAAAAAAAGTCAAACGAACTACAATTTGGAACGATTAGTATTTATTGGAAAAAGTCTACTTACCCCCCTGAAGTATGACCATGTGACTAACCTAGGCCCCCAACTACAAAACCGGGTTTCCTACACCCTCAACTATTCAAAAACAGGGCAAATAACCCCCAATGCTTTTTAGAGGCGGTTTTGCTGATGTGGCGTCCAGCATGGCGTGGTTTTCCCCTCCTCTGTCTCCTCCTTGTTCTCCACCCTCACTGCACCGTGGGCCCTACATGTCATATGTTTCTTCCACCTCCAGCCATCAGCAACAACGAGGAAAGGGCAGGAGTTCTGGCCCGCCGCGCCCCGCCACCATGAGCGCATACGCGCCGGCCACTCCGCGCAGTGCCTCCACCACGTCCATGGGCCCTGTCACCGCCTTGTCCGCGTACGCCGCGCGCTCCTTTGCCACGGCCTCACGGTCGTCCAGGCCGCCGAGGAAGACGGCAGCGACGTCGGTCGTCGCCTTCTTGTCGCCCTGGTTGCTCGTCCATATCTTGGCCGGCAGCTAGAAGCTGGGGCCGCTTCTCCGGAACGGGCGGTCGGCGAGAATGGCCGTGGTGCACGGCGTGCCCTCTAGCACCTTGAGGTTGAGCTCGCGGCGGTCCTCGCGCCGGCAGACCATGGGCCCAGTTCACCTGCGTGGTGGCGTCCTTGTGGGGGCTCATGTGCTTATGCTCGCTGTCCTAGACCTTCTAGTGGTACTGTCTTCGTCTGGGGCCATCGTGCTTGCGCGCGACGTCGAAGAAGTGGAAGACGTGGATGGTGGGCTGCGTGCGGGGCTTGCTCGCAAGGAGCTCGAGCAGGCGGAGCATGCCCGGCATGCCGCGAGCGCCATGCACGCAGGCGAGCATGCGCAGCTCCTGGTCCGTGTGTTCCAGCGCATGCATGGCTTCGGCCCACGACTTACGTACGGCGCATGCATATACGACGACGTACGCACGGTGCATGCATGGCTTCGGCCCACGAAGAGCCAGATGATGAGCACGAAGCGGCCAAGAGTGCTCACGGTGTTCTCTCCTGCACACGAGGGAAGAAGAAAAGAAGAAAGGAGGAAGAAAGCAGATGACAAGTGGGCCCGCCAGTTGCCACGTCACCAAAACCGCCCCTCAAAACAGCCCAGGGGGTTAGTTGCCCGGTTTCACAAACTTGAGGGTGTAGGAAACCCGGTTTTGTAGTTGGGGGCCTAGGTCAGTCACAGGGTCATACTTCAGGGGGGTAAGTAGACTTTTTCCGTATTTATTAGGATTTTTTGCTTCCCTACATTTGTGATCTCGTGTTTACTGTTGTGGGATCAATGTTTTCACATATTACCTTTCCCTGCATTCAGTGATTCATGTTAATAGTGAAATGAATGGTGAATTAATAATGTGTTTTGACGTACGCCTTCGTGGTCGTGATCACTGCTGTCCTAGTAGTGAATAGAATATATAGGCACAATTTTTATGCTAATTAGATTAAAAATCCAGAAAGACTCTCGTGCTCATACACTTTCATCTTCAACATGTCATGGCTCGTGCGGTGGTCCTTTACTCCTTTATCTTCAACTAGCAAAAATGCACGTGCGTTGCAACGGGAGAAAAAGAAACATTACCTCTAAACTAATACACTTGATTCAATTAAAATGATAACCTCACCTTCCACCATTAATCACTACATCTCAAATCCGAAGTAGATGTTTCTCTTCTAACGTAATTACAGGTTATAACAATGTTAATCTGGTGGCATTATATTTATACATTTTTTAATAAAAATATGTTCAAATTAAAATAGTTTAGCTTAAGATAATTCAAAATTTTGATATCATTTGACAGACTGAATATAAAAAAGTATCTTCTAAACAATAGCAAAACTAGTAGCAGTAATAGTATTAATCATAATAATAATATAATACATGCACATAATTTATACATTGTTGTGCTTTAGTTATGATTGCAAACATGTATGTGCATAGAGAAGAAACTTAATTTTTTAAATCCATTTTATATAAACCACTTCAATTAAAATACAATCATAAATTGTTAAATTGATTTAAATATAAAAAGGGGTATAGACATCATCAAGATCCATCCTGGATCCATGACGCAAAAATTTATAGGCTATTATTAACTAAGATTGAAATTTTATTATAACATCACTATTTAGTTAATGCATTATTAGGCAACAATTACTCAAGGAAATTATGCCTGGTAGTATTTTGTTCATTTGCATTTAATATGCCACAAATTATTAGGTATAGATTGGGTCCCACGTCTTAATTAGGAACATATCCATATCTATTTGAAAACCTGTTAAGGCCCTTCCACTTTTATTTCTCTCTAGCATATTTATATCTAGAACCCCATGGTTTTATCTATTCGGTTTCCAATCTTAATCTCCTTTGCTACGTTACTTTTGACCGTGATGGGACCTGTAAGGTCCTATATGGCTAGGGGGGATAGCCTATAAAAAATTCTACAAACTCACTAAGCAAACTTCGTTAAAATGACAAATGGCGGAATGCAAGTTTTGCTTAGCCTACAAGGTATTTGTTGGCGTTTCTTAACGTCATCACTAGAATTAGCAACAATGCCAAGAAACGCCGGTAGGTATTCTGTAACGTTTACAGAACAAGTCCGCAAGCTCACGGAAATACCGTTGTAGCATTTCACCCGGAAGTATTCAGGGTATCGTTATTTATATTTCCCAAAGGAAGGCATGGCGTAAAAGAGTCTAACTTGGACATGGACAAGATAACAAGATTGCATAGTAGACCAAAGTTCATAACAGGGGTAAAACAAGATAGGTATTTGATAACTGACACACAAACTCGAACCAAACTCAAGGATAAAGATAGAAGAAAGAATAAAGAATAACCTAAACTGAGCAGGCAGCTAAGTCAAGACAATGGACGATCACACAAACACATACCGGTTAGAGATTCTATATTAACATAGCCTGGTCACCGTCAACTTACTCGGAGCAGCGGTACCTTTCCGGTTCTCAAGAGACCGGAAGGGGTAACCGGGGGAAGGCCGCCAAAGCTCTACGAAACACCAACCCGAACATGGTGGAATACAAAGGCCTGATTGGAGCTGTCACCCCCGGGGCTACCACAACTATCCGTGGGGTTGGGCGCAAACTCAGGTAACTCTCTAGCCAAGACACCACGTCTACGCTAGAGGTCACTACTCTAGCCACATATAATGACTAGAGCATTCGGTCGAACGGAGATCCCGTAAACCAACATTGACCAAGACTAAATCAAGATAGATCTCTACATCACAACCTAGTTCTAGGTCTAAACATGCATGCACTAATGTCAAACATTAGGTTCTATATGATAAGATCAAAACATGTAAACTATATTCTAGTTCATATGCTAAGATCATATCATATGAACTATGCTCTAGTTCTACAACATACCGAAACATCTAAGAACATCTAGAACAAGAACATGAAAGAATAAGAACAACTAAGAACACAACATGGGAGAACAAGAACATAAGAGAAATCTGGATATTATTCATACCGGGATCTCTCCTAGAAGTTCAAGCTCTCCAACGAGGCTTGCCTTGCTCCAACTACATGACTAAAACTACTAAAGAAGAAGATACAAGTGGAGGGAGAGGCTCTAATGTGGTGTGTGTTTGAGAAATGCTTCATTTTCCCCTCTTATAGTGTGGAGAGGTCGGTTCAGCGTAGCTAAACATGGAAACACCCTGGAACCGCCATAGCACCTTCCAAACGAAGTTGGGTCCGATCGGTTCCCGCGCGGGCGCGCCCGCTCCCTTGGCGCGGCTGCGCCAAGGGTGGCTCTGCTGGGCCTCAGCTTTTGTAGGCATGTGGGCCTCGTCGTTAGGTTCGCGTGGCCGGGTCGTTTGCCTGAATCGGAGTTCGTATGTGTGAGATATGGCCCGATTACCCGGGTCTACTCGTGCAGTCCAAGATGGAACTAGTCCGGGTTTTGGGATTTCTCCACTTTTGATCCAAATTGGTATGTTTTTGTATTTAGCCCTGCCAAACAATGGAAACACCAAAACTCGTGGAAATGATTAGTTCAAAACCCTATTACTAAGTTTTGGTGACTATTTTCATAACAAGTTGGCGGTGAAAAGCATGCAATAAGGAGCGCCAATAGTATTGCAAGCCTCCTATCCAACAATTCTAGTGGGAGTACACTAGTTCACACAAACAACCAAAAGGCCGAGATAGCGCTACACAGTTAAGGCTCTCGACGAACCACAAAACTAGCAATTCTACTCTACAACCCGAGATAGTGCTACACAGTTAAGACTCTTGGTGAACCACAAGCAATTCTAGTAAAGTAGATATAAGAGAGGGAATGAATGATTATACCGACGTGTCGAGACGAGGTTGCCAATCACCAAGAAGATGAACAATCAATCACAATCGGCAGCACACAAAGGATGATGACCAATCACCGGGAGACAAGATGAACACAATGATTTATCCCTGGATGTTTACTTGGACACCGCCAAGCTACGTCACTCGTTGTGTCGACCAACACCTAGATGGTCCTTTAGTGTGACCCTCAAGCCACTTGCCCCGCAAGGCACTTCCCCGCAAGGAAACCACAAGGCACCACTCACAAGCGAGGTACTCAACGACACGCGCAATGTACTAGAGTTACTCTTCGCGATCCCCGCGAGATGAGCACAAAATCTCTCACAAATCAACCGGAGGTGGCCAAGAACAATCACCTTCTCTTGCTAACGCCTCCAACAACCTCCAAGCCGGCTAGGAGCGGTACTCTCCAAGAGTAACAAGAAATCCACCGACGAAACCACCCACAAGTGCCACTAGATGCCCTCAAGCAATACAAATGCACTTTAGGATCACTCAATCTCACTTCAGATGATCAACCAAGCAAGGGAGATGAGTGGGAGGAGTTTTTCACAGCTTAATAGGATGATGAATGAGTTAGAGAGTCAAGAGGAAGAGCCAAGCCCCGACCACCCTCTATTTATACACCCATCCTTCGAAACTAGCCGTTGCTCCTCGAAACACAACAGTCGGGGGCATCAGACGTGTCCGACGCCGTTCACCGCCAACTAGCCGTTGCGGCTCGTTCAAACAATAAGAAAAAGACCAACGGCATGTATGTGATTTAACATTAAAACTACGATATGAGGCAAAGCCGTGACATCTGGTGCTAACAACAGAAGAGAGGCGAAAACGAACAACAAAGAGAGATTAGACATTCTTACAATGGGGATGTTGGCGCGCAGGCGAAGACGAAGAAGACCGTCGACGAAGATCCAGGTCGGTGGCGTAGAGGAAAGAAGACGTCCAGCGAGCAGTCGTGACTGCGCTTTCCAAAAACCTGATACGCTCCCTACCTCGTGCAGGGACACGAGGAGACGTAGGCTTCAGAGCCCGATGGCACGTCGGCGCCGTTTGTACACTTCACGAGTTCAAGAAACCAGCGTATGCATCAATTGTTGCCGCATGCAGTTCACGTGCAAGGCTCGTAGATGGGGAGGTCATTGTTTGGGATATCCTTGGTGACAACATCATCCTAACACCCGTAGATCTTGCTGGAACTAGTGGCCACACAGACGACACTGGCCCTGCTGGTAACTCCGTTTTGCTGGTTGTTCTTTTCTCCGTTTCACTCCGGATTCCTTCCGCTTCTGCATCATACTTCATACGGGAACAACAATGACTCAAAGATTTATTAACTTCCATCATGCTATAGTATTCTTATTCTACCAAGACAATTGATTGAGGTAAGATTATAGCAAACCTAACCTTTGCAGTGGTAGTGGTAGCGAAACGCAAATAGGTGCCGAGGTCTCAGCTGTGAAGTCCAGGGCAGCAATAGGGAACGAGTGGTCCTTGCCGTGAACATCGGCACCAGCACCTTGGTGTGCCCCACCAGCGACGGCGTCGACCCCAACGTCCCCAGAAGGAGGCAGGAACCGCGACTGCCCAACCATGGCCGACGATGGGGCTCGGGCCATGGGATCTGGGCTGTAGGAGACTGCCCGTGTCAATGGTCGTGAAGGGAGATGAGCCGTACAAGGAAGTTGTGGCGGCAGTGGCGGTGGCGGAGGATGAACATCCCATGGAGATTGTAAGGGGGCTAAGTCTGGGCAAATTACCCGCTACCCAATATCCGAACCTGTACCCGATCTACCCAATTGCAATTTCAGATAGTGATTTTAAATACCCGAAATTAGTTCGGAGGTACCTGATTTATCTAAGTTATTCGAAGTTTTCAAATCCTACTAATGTCATTAGTATTTTTCTTTTAAAAAAAATGTCATCAACATATAGATTCGAGCCCACTAGTGGGCCAGCAACACCCCATGACATCGGTTGTTCCTGATTGACACTTGGGCACATCTCATATTCGTACAATCATATCCCTCCCGTCTATGCAAATGTACAGATTACTAAATTCTATCAATTTTGGGTAGATCGGGAATACCCGAACCCGAACCTGATTTTTTTGGTATCAAAATTACGGGTAGTGTTTTTCGGGTAGAATATCGGGTAGCAATTTTTATTACCCGAATTTTCAATTACCCAAATTATTCAACCCGAATTTTTCGTGTAACCCCAACGCCCAGGCTTAAAGGGGCAACTCAGTCGCCCGTGGCTGCAGCGATGACGCCCTTTGCTAAAAGTAAAGACATTCATTTGAACTAAATCAGCAAGATTTATTGCCTCGACATAGCAGCATGATGGGGTAGCAGCGGTGGCGGTCTGTGCTATGCCTATGAGGCGAGTCCGAGCCTCGGAGGGTCGACCCGAGGGTCACCGGGGTCGATAGGGTACGACCCTTTTGCCCTTGCTCTGCTCCGTGTCGACCCGAATTGAACCGCAGCCAAATTTCAGGCGCGGAGCGACTTCACAAACAGTTCGACCCGAACCCTTTGCAGGGTTACACGAGAGTGTAACTCATTTTTTTTTTCTTTTTGAGGACCGATCGAGTGTAACTCATCTGTATGCATACGAGCTTACTCAGTTAAGTAGAAGCTAGGATGCGTCCCAAATCATATTTGTGGATCGAGTCCTCGCTTCCAACTCTCATAAACGTTGTGGTAGCTCGCGATTCAGCTGAGCCGATAATTTCTCTGATACAAGGCCGTAGAGTTTGATGAATTAAAAAAAAAAAGAAAATGTAGCGGTCAGCGATTCTGACTAGTCACGTGGAATTCGAGTCAAACTAGAGCTTCTTTTTTTTTGAATATTATTATTCTATATACTCATAAATATACTTTTTTTTTGAAACTTAACGGGGGAGAGCTTCCCACCTTTTTCATTTCAAACGCACACACACATTGGTTACCCGGGGTGTGGCAAAGAGTTTGTAATACAGTCGCGGATGAAGACATGCCAGCCCAATAGGCTGTTTACATAATCAGGTTGTAGGCGTTTACGCCATATCACTAGGTCGTCTCTAACTCTGGACAGAACCACTAAATGTGAGAAAACTTCATGACGAAAGATGTGCCCATTCCGACAGTCCCAGATCCTCCAGAGGATGGTCAGGTACACAAAAGGCCACAGTTGCGCATCGAGACCAGCAGGTGTGGTTGCAGTCCAGGCGTCTTCATCAGACAGGGACGCGACGTGCTGCATCCCGATTGTAGTCCAGACCCTTGAACTTGCAGAGCAACGGAAGAATACATGGCTTCGGTCTTCAGGTTCGGAGGAGCATCTTTCACACCTTTCTCCATCAACGATGTGCTTGGCAAACAGGTTAACCCGGGTGCTGAGCCGATCTTTGCAGTAGAGCCAGGCAAATATTTTGACTTTATTTGGCAACCTAGTCTTCCAAATCCAGTCACCGTGGATGTCGTTGTCATCCCCCGAAGTATCAAGTGCCGCATATGCATCTTTGGAAGTGTAGGGGCGGTCAGTGAGCTTCAGCAGGCGCATGTCGTCGCTGTCACCAAGGAAGATGTCCTGTAAAATAAGAAGCAAGCTGTCTAGCTGTTGGCTAGCAGCAGAAGTGAGTCTCGGCCGAAGGTGCAATTCAAAATCATTATGGAAAACATATTGCACCGATATGTTAGTCCTAGTGGAGTGCGAGAAGAGAGCAGGAAAGGTAGTGAAGAGAGGACCGCAGAGCAGCCAGTGATCAAACCAGAAAGAAGTGGCAGCACCATTGCCGACGCGAACGTAAGTGATAGAGCGGTAGGTGTTTAGTTCAGCAGTGATGACCCGCCAGAGAAAACTTGAAGCCCCGTCGGATGGAGTGTCAAACGGGGAGGAGCTATTAAGAATCCAATCCTTCCAGCCAGTATGGTCGTCGGAGAAAAGCTTGTTAATGAACTTCATCAGTAGGCATCTATTCTGCAGCTCAAGGTCTTTAATGCCAAGCCCCCCCCCCCCCCTTGCTCTTAGGAGCTTGGACAGCGTCCCACGCCACAAGGCATTTGCCATGACAGGCATCTTCACCTGTCCAGAAGAAAGCACGGCGCCTTCTGTCGATGGCTTTGATGACAGTTTTTGGGATGCAGAGCGCTGACATATAATGGAGGGGGAGAGAGCTAAGGACTGATGTGCAAAGAGTAAGACGGCCAGCACGGTTGAGGAGAGAAGCTTGCCACCCAGCAAGATACCTGTCACAGGAAGAAATGAGGGGAAGGCAGTCGGTGACAGAGATTTTTTTGGGGGGTGAGGGGGAGGCCAAGGTAAGTTTGAGGGAAGGTGGAAGTGGTTGTGCTGAACGATGAGGCTAGAGTAGCGGCTTTGTCAGCATGGACGGAAACCGGAAGGAAGGTGGTCTTATTATAGTTGATGGCAAGGCCGGTGGCTTCCTCAAAAAACTGAAGAATCTGCTTGGTTGCAGTGACAGCAGCAGCGTCGCAGCGGATGAAAATGAGTGTGTCGTCTGCTTACTGCAGAACTGGGCAAGGAGAATCAGGGAGAACGGGGTGAACGATACTAGCAGCAAGAGGATGGTGGTGGAGGAGGCGTCTCAGCACATCAGCAACGATGATGAACAGATATGGGGAGAGGGGGTCGCCCTGACGTAAGCCGCGTTTGCAGTCAATCCATCTTCCCGGGAGCCCATTGAGGAGAACAGCAGATTTACCAGTGGCAAGGAGATCAAGCATCCAAGTGCACCACCTCTCTGGGAATCCTCTGCAGCGAAGAATTCTAATCAAACTGTCCCAATTCACACAGTCAAATGCTTTATGGAAGTCCAGCTTCAAAATGATGGTGGGGCACTGTCTTTTGTAGCAGCAATTAAGCAAATCAGCAGCATAGGCAAAGTTGTCGGCAATACATCGGCCATGGACGAACCCGGTTTGGTCAGATGAGATGAGAGATGGGATCAGGGGTTGCAATCTGTTGGTGAGGACCTTGGAGATGCTTTTGACCGTTGTGTTTTGAAGGGCAATGGGCCTAAAGTCCTGAGGGCGTCGGGCCTCATCCTTTTTGGGAAGCAGCACTATGTAGGAACGATTGAGGCGGCCCAGATCTGTGTTGTGGGAGTGGAAGGCATCAAACATGGCCTGAAGCGCGGGGAAGACCGTTCTCCAATTGAATTTGAAAAGGAGTGGATTGAAACCATCAGGCCCCGGGCTGGCGTCAGAATGCATCTGCCTGACGGCGGTGTGAATTTCATCAGCGCTGAAGTCTTCATCTAAGTGCACAAGGGATGGATTGCTCTCCGGGTATAGGTCTTGGAGCGAGTCGCGAGAACCTCCAACCAGTGTCGACCGTAGTGCCCAGGAGGTCACGGTAGAAGGCATGGAGCACAATGGCTTTTTGTTCGTGGCCATGGAGTTCACATCCATCGCGTTCAAGGAGCTGGATCCTGTTCTTGCGCCGGCGGTTGTTTGCACACGCATGGAAGTAGCGTGTGTTCTCATCCCCTTCGATCGCTGCACGGACCTTAGCACGCTGTTTCCAAAGCTGGAGCTTAGACTGAGTGACGCGGCTAAGAACAGTAGTAACTACAGACCGTAGATTTGATTCCGGGGTGGTAAGAGGTCGCTGCTCTTCAACACGGTCAAGGAGGTTGATGACAATCTTACAATCAGTTTCATTTTGATCTCATAAATATACTTCAACGGTGTCCAAACTAAGCTAAGCAAACTTTTTCCTCCCCCCGCATCGCTCCTCCCGCACGGGGGCGACACGGGCGGCGCCCTGCTCTCGCCGCCGTAGGGGCCGCTCCTCCCCCCTCCCCTTCCCTCGCCGCCACCTGAGGCCGCCGCCGGGACGCCCGCGCGGCTACCCATGAGGGCAGCGGCGGGGCTCTTCTCCCTGTCCGGTGCCGTGGCTCCCTGTGCGGGTGGAGGCCATGGCGACCTGTTGGCGGCGGCGCCGGAGTCCGGCCACCTGGGCTCGGATCCATGGCCCCCCCGGCCCGGATCCGGCGGCCTGGGGGTGGATCTGGCCTGTGCGCCGGGTCTCGTGGTGGCGGCGGTGTGGTGGAGGCGGGGTGACCTTGGCGCGGCGGATGCAGGTTGGCGGCGGTGGGTGGCCTGGCCGGCACGAGCGTGCTGGTTGGCTGCCCCTGGTGGCCGTCGACCGGCTGCCTGTGGTTGGCCCCCTCCCTATGGCGGCTCTGGGGGTGGCTGCGCTTTGGAGCCTGCCCCCTCCCCCTGGCTACTGTGGGCTGGGGCTGCCTGCCTGCTGGCCGACCGTGGCTGGCCGGCGGCGGGCTGCTGGCGGTTGTGGCTGGCTGCTGGCCGGTTGTGGCTGGCGGCCTTTGCGGTGGGGGTGCGCGGTGGGGAGCGGTTCTTCGGCGGCGTCGTGGTGGCGTGGCCGGCTGCGGTTTGGGGGGGTCTGCGGTGCCATGGCGGTCTGCGCTCCGCCGGGCCCCGTGTTGGCCGCTCCTCCGGCGGGGTTCGTCGGCGGGCGTCGCGGGGCTGCTGCTCTTTCGGGTGTGGGGGGCGGCAGAGGGGCTCCCTCCCCCTCTGCTCGCCCTCCGCCTCCTCTTGATGGTGGCCGTTTCGCGGCGGTGGCTGGGGATGTGTCGGCGTTGGGGGCGGTCTTCGTCTACGCCGTCCCTCCCCCATGCCTCCGTCCGCTGTCGTGGGGTGGTCATTATGGAGACGGAGGCCATGGCGCCCGCGGGGGTGCTGGTTTCGGGGTTTTGCTCCGGATCCGGCACTTTTGAGGGGTGGTGGGGCCTGCGACGGGAGCTCGGCCGGTTGCGGTGGTCGGCGGGGCCTACGTTTCCGGCGAGTGGTTGGTGGAGGTTCACGGTGGCGGAGGGCTCGTCTTCGGCGGGGGACTTGGTAGGGTGCTGGCGCAGCTTTGCGGCTGCTCGCGTGGCCGACACGTCTACTCTGGTGAGATTTCTTCTGTTGGCTGGCAGCGATGTCTTGGTGGCTGGTGGGGACCCGAATTCTTGCCCGAGTTGGTGCTGGGATTGTTTTGGGCGAAAGCCTGGCGACGGCGACACTTGTGGGTGCCGTTCCCCTGTTGAGGGCGTCGCGTCCCCTAGCACGTTCCATGGGTGAGAACCCGGTCCTTTGGACGGACGACGGCGGCGCTTGGGCGTCGTAACCTTCTTGAAGGCGTCGTTGTGGAATTCGACTCGGCCGGGATGTCTTTGGGCAGTGCTACTTCGTCGTCTTCGTCAACGTGTTCGTGGTTGGTGCTGGTGGTGGTTTAGGCTTAGTTTTGTTTCAGTTGTTTAGTCTTTTAGTTTTTGTTGCTTTTCTCTTGAGCTAGCGTCAGTGGTGGAGCTCCTAGTGGTTTTCAGTGGACGCTCGTGTCGATGACCCAATCCGACCGAGTGCTAAGTGGTTTAGAGGCTTGATGTCGATGTCCCATCCGACCAAGCGGACGGAGTTGAGTTGAGTTGAGTTGGCGCTGCTTGCGCGAGTTGAGTTGTTGTTGGTACCTAGGTGTAACTCTCGAGTAGGGTACCTTTTAAAATCACGTGGTTTTCGCCCGGTTTCCACTTCAAAAAAAAACTGGGTGGGGGCACTTGCCTTTTTTTTTTCTTTTCTTCGTCTAATAGAAATCGCGGCAGCAAAGCTTTTGCCGTCCCTTTAAAAAATAAATATACTTCACGCCGCCATAGAAAATATATTGCGTACGAAATAGTACACGACTCGATTTCGATTACGGGTTGGGCAGTACCAATCCAATCCATAAAAACCGACGGACGTCCCCATATATACGTGCTTCGTGTGCGTGCAAATTAAGGCAATAAACAAACCCCGCCCCTGGCGAAATAAACCAGAGTCAGTAGAGAAGAGACTAGATTCGTTCTAAACGTACAGCCAGCCGATCGATCGATGGGAAGAGACACAGACCTGCCGGGCTACGGCGCCACACGAGACCCTGTGTACGACATCACCGACTTCGTGGGCTCCTTCTCGTGCGGATTAGCCGGTGGCTCCGCCTTGCACTTCGCCAAGGGCATCCGCGACTCGGCCAACAGGGGGTGCCCGCCTAGCCGGGGCCGTCCAAGCGGTCCGCGCCAACTCGCTCCGCGTCGCCGGCAACTTCGGCGCCTACTGCACCGCGTTAACCGCCATCGAGGCCGCCGTGTCCTCCGCGCGCGGCAGGGAGGACATATGGAGTTCCGTCGTCGCCTCCGCCGCCACAGGGGGTCTGCACGGCATGCGCCGGGGTGGCGCTCCCGCCGCTGCCGGGTGCGCGCTGCTCGGGGCTATGGGCATGTTCGCGCTCGCAGGAATGGCTTACGTTGCTAATAATTATGATCCTCGTTGTGTTCTGAACTTATTGTATGATGAGAGAGACGGTGTGACTCCGAGATCTTTGCCTTGCAAAAGCGGATGATGCATATGCATCCTGCTCTGAGCCTGTGACCACTATCCGGCGTTGTTAATCTATTATATTGCGCTGCATGAATGCTGTTATTTATGTACCTTAATTTGGACTGGTTTTAGTTACTTAGTCGTTCAGGTACTTTAATTTGGGAGAATTTTTATGGTGCTTGCTAGTTAAGGGTAGATTAGTACTTTTGCCGGCTCCCAGCCGCTTGCCTCTTATGTCTCATCCCACCGCCTCGCCGCCAATCGAGTCAGCGCGTCCGTGTCTCCGTCGAGCTCTATCTCCGATGCGCAGCAGTGTCGCCGCGACGTGGCCTCGCAGTAGCGCCGAGCCATCTCCACCCGTCTCACTAGCGGTTCGCGGCGGCGCGGCCCAACAGCAGCATTGTCGCGGTGTTGTCTTGCAACAGGCAGGCTAAGTCCGATTCCGTTATCCTTCCCTGCTGGCGCTTTGCTTCCGTTCTCATTCGCAACGACGCTGATCCCAGCCCCCAGGCACCGTGTGGCCTCCCGGCCGTGGTCGCATCATGCATCCCTGCCTATTCTGAATCTTTTCATCTCTGTGCTTGGAAGTGTGCAAAGGCTGTCAAAATGAACAGCCTATCAGCGATTGATCAACTGGACAATTGACGCCGTACCACTAATGGTCCATCACATCAGCTTATGCCTACGAGGCCTGCAACTCCGCCAAGAAATTAAAAAGCCTACTGGTGATCTCTTCAAAAGCAGTGACGCTGAAACGTGGAGAAAAAAGGATAAAACATTCTTCGTAGCTACCATCTTCGTTAACACACTGCAATTAAGAGAATTATAACATGAGCATTCGGAGGAGCCGTCGGCGACTCGGCGTACAGGCGGCTGCTCCCGATACCCTACTGCTCTGGTGATCATCAGCGCACCGACGCATGTTATAGTCCACCCTTGCTTCTCATGGTGCCATCGAGCCTAGGTTGGAGAAACACCGGGCCTGCCTGACTGCCTGAGCGGGGGACGACGAACGCGATGAGGCGCGGACAACGGTGACCAGCCGTCGGCAGGTGACCGGCAACGACGCAATCTGTGCAGCTAACCCAAAAGGAAAAGGAAGGGTGCGTCCACGTAAGAGATGAAGCAGCGTGGATGTCGGCGTTTGCGACCTTGCGGTGAGGTGGGGCTGCCCGAGGAGAAGAAGGGATTCAATCTTCATTTTTATTGATTCAGAGAAGCGGCTCCTGAGGTGTTTAAGGACGATGATACCCTCCAGCTATAATTAGAAAGAGTTTTTTTTACTACGCTTAGAAATAATTTGAGCCCTCCATTTTGGTAGATCTGACGATTTAAAATAGGAGGAACCAGAGTTGTAAGCAGTGAACCGAAAATGTGTGGGCCCGGAACTAGTATCGATTATCAAATTGTAATCGGAGGGCATTATTGGGTTTTAATGTCTCAGGAGCGGCTTCTCTTCGTATGAATCAAAATACCAAGTTGCTTGCTTCTCAGAAATAAAAAAGGGGAGCTACTTCTACCCAAATCCCTTCTTCTCCTGGAGAAGCTGCGCCTCACCACGAGGCCATGGCCATGGAAGCCGCGACGGTGTGGGTTCTTGTCCTTCTTCTCAACGCGCCGCTGCTGCCAGCTCTGGCTCCGCGTGGCTATGCGGCCCGTGCCGGTGCGCCCATTCTTCTCCACACGAGTTCCGCGCCTAGCTCCTCCTACCTCCGTGGTCACCGACTTCCAAATTCCGATGGCCCAGGAGCTCGCCCGCCCACGCCCAGCACGACTCTGAGGATTCTCGGTGCTGCTCCAAATCAGGGGCGAGTGAGGAGTGGTGGCAGGAACCCCTCTGGGCCTTGCGCCCTTGCCCTCAAGTTCTCGTCGTCAAATGCGAGAAGCTCGACGCTTCTTCTTTTTCGAGACCACGACTTCACGCGTTTTTCATTAAGCATAAGAGCCGATGGAACGGCAAAGTAACTGATATAATGGATTCGCAAGTAATCCATGGATTACTAACAAAATCCACAACACGAAGCTCGATGCTTTTTCAGAAGTTCAGACTTCAGAGTACATGTGTATTTATGTTGTATTTGGATGTATATATATTTGTCTAATGGGAAACTGGCGTATATTGCGTATGAATGACACTCGGTGACATCACCATGCTAGCAATGGGCGGAGCAAAACAGAGCATGCGCCCAGCACGTCACACGGCCAGCTGCTTTCCGGCGATGCCGCGTAGCGCTCTGCGCGTACGGGAGGACGTGCTTGGACTTTCGCGCTCGACTCAGCCATGCCAGCGACCTCGTGTTGACCTGGCAGCAGCGGCAATCGGAGAGGCATCGTGGTGGTGGCTGGTGAGGATGGTTCCGGGTCGTTTGGCGGCGAGCCGGCGAGGCGGGCGGCGAGCTGGGAGGCCGACGCAGATCTCCGAATATACGGGAGCAGTTTGTGCATTGGTTGAATTGTGTCTTGGAGCTGAGAATCTGTAGAGCAGCAACAGTACTAATCTACTCTTAACTAGAATCTATATCTATATCTATATCTATATCTATATCTATATCTATATCTATATCTATATCTATACCTATTAATAAAACGGCAAAATTTCAGTCTGCCTCCACTCTCTAATTTTTCTGTCTGCCTCCACCCTCTAATTTTTCTGTCCGCCTCGGCAAGTTGTATTAGACTAGGACTAACTCAAAACAGCACGCTGCCCATGTTGGAGTCCAGCTGGTCGCTTATACTTTGCATGTGGACACCGTGTTTTGTCGTTCCCTCTTCTCTACCTGCATGGACCTTCAATTGGCCACGAGTGTTTGCATGTTACATATAGGATCAATCCAATATTAATCCAAACGTGAACCTACCGGTCTCCTTGATATATCTGCCTGTTGCATAAAATTCTTCATGTTTGGAATAGAATTTGTTTTAAATATGCATGTTTTCTTTGCCGAAGGGGGCAACGCCAATGCCTGGGGGTGCCTGCTTCTCGCTCTAATCGAAGGGGACAACGCCAATGTCTGGGGTGCCTTCTCTAATCATGAGGCATACGTGCGAGTTCACCGCCAAGGTTGTTAGGCCTTTTGGCTTCTTTGCGCACGTGCACCAGCTGGTGGCATCGCGATGGCAGGCCACGACCACAGCAAGGCCGCGATCTATGGCGTCATGAATCCCCGAAAGGCCGAAACTATAAGAAAACCCAACCCGAAGGTAGAGGCATAGGCAACTCTAGGGACATGGAGACAAGGAAAGGCTGGAGCTTTTTCACCGAAGAAGGGCCGGAGCTTAGGCCTCATAGTCTAATTGGCCTTTTGCAACATCATTCGACGTTGGGAGACTTCGCCGCAAGCCATTGTGCCCAGTAAGATCATCGCAGTGTCATCCAGATGATCATTAGTGCTGGTTGTGGGGAGCATGTGCTTGCACCCTAGGACCCAAGTCCGCAACACGACGACAGACAATATGCGCTAAAATTGAGGCAGCAGAGGTGGCGACACCATGTGAGTTCGTTTCTATGCAGATTTGGTGTGGCGCGTCGAGAGCCTCGAGCTCGACATTGTGATTGTGGCTCGCCTCAAGACGTTGTGTTGGTCATAGTCTCATAAACCGAGCTGCGGCGATGCCGAGGCGATCTAGGATCGATAATGGGCGACGGTAATGGGGCACCTTCATGAGTGCATTGCGCGGACTGTTTATCGTCCTGGCATGATCCCACGCATCGTCAATGTTAAAGAAGTCCAAGTGAGTGAAGCACCAACCCGTCCGCCTATCAAAATTGTGTATTAATTATATTTGATAGGACACTGTCATCATATTGATGCAAACAATAACTATATTAGGATGTCACGGTCATCAAAATAGTTTACAAATGAAAATAAATATGTAGACTTTCTATAGTCATGTGTCTTATAAATATTTAGAGATTTTTCCCCGGTGCAACGCACGGGCATCTTTGCTAGTCTTTAATTAACTGGTGTGGCAAATAATTTTAGGGCTTAACGGGAGGAACCACTGGTTCCTTCCAAGCACCATAAAAATTCTCTTATTTTGATGACCTTTTTGACGCAATTGGCAAGCCATCGTCTCGGTTTTAAAGGCTGGAAACCGAGTCTGACTCAGACATGCCCCCTCATGTTAAGTTCGGAACATCGATTAATAATACTAAGTACTCGGCCGGGTTTGTGTCGAATTTCTGCTCTGACTTCTTATATTGAATTCATATGTCATCAACATAAATAAACAGACCAATAATTGTCGGATGACGCCGCTTTCGTGGCTTGACCACGGAGATTAATTTAACACCCCTTCTGGCTTCTGGTGTTCCAGAACGTATAACAGAAATAATCCAACACTTCGTTCTGAATATTGTGTTTCGAAACTTTGCTGCAAATAAAACACCTGTCCAAAATATTTTTGAAAGGCCCACGTGCCTAAGGTCTTCGCGCGTGTGACATACCACATTTCACAAGTCTTTCTGACTTTAAACATCTCAAGTTTGACCGAATTTACATAACAAAATAATAATACTTATGATTTCAAATAAATATCATTAGATTCTTTCTTAATTATATTTTTTTATAATACATTTATTTGATGTCATAAATCTTTATAATTTTTACTATAATTTGATCGAAGTTGAGATTCTTTGACTCTACATAAAAATTGTAATGGCTTGTAATTTGAAGTAGAGGGGGTAGTTGAGAAGGTTTTGGTCTGTCTGGATATATCCAAGTGGAATGCAACCTAAAAGTTATAGCTCCGTTGTGCTGTCAACTGAAGCTAATTTCAACATGTCCTACGGGCAGACTGAACACTTGTTTAGATGTCATATCACCTTTGAAATCTGATACAAGATCATCTCTTCCTTATTTCCTTGGATTCCTAGCGCAATGGTTGATGTCACGTTTTTTTTTTTTTTTTTTTTTTTTGCCTGGTCTTACTGCCCTTGCATGCATGGTCTAGTTCCACCATATTTGTCCCACATCAGTACACTTTCACCAAAGTTTACCATTTGTGATAATGTATCACCATCGGTCCACTAGAACCAACGGAGGTACGTATTTCCAGTTTTCCACATTCATGACATGAGCTAATGGTAAAATTGATTTTCACCATGGGCTCGTACCACGGACGGTTGGTAAAATTGTTTGCACAAGTGTGTATAAGAGGCCTTAGGCCGTGAGTTTCGAAGGCCGACTGGAATACTCGGACCTAATCTGTTGGTTTTTAACATTCGATGAGAGTTATTACAATTCCTGACGGGTTTTAAGAAACCGGCATGAAAAATGAAGACCGTCAGGAAAACCCAGTGTCTGGTAGTGAACGAGCCCATTTTAAACTTAACACTTCAATCCTCTCTCGGAACCCCGCTCTCTTAGCCGCCATCCTCTCTCCTGCTCCCTTCCCTCTCCCTAGCTTGTCCCTCCCTCTAATCTCCATGTTGGTGGACACGACAGGCTTCGTGTACCTCAAGTTCATGTGGCGACGATAGGTAGATCTTGAAAACCCTCCACACCCAACTATGTCACCCCTATCTCTATCATGGTTGGTGTGATCTACAAGATTATAAGCCCCTCGTTGTACACACTTGGTCAAAATGCGCATTAATGACAAGGAGGTATGCAAGACTCTAAACTAGCCTAAGCACTGACCCTAATGCCTTTGCTTCCCTAAACTTCTACTAAGCACTTATGATGGCTAGAGCACTGATGTATAGCCTCAGCTAATCTATGTCATCAAGTAGCTTACACTTCATTTGATCAGTCATGGATGAAACGAGTATGAATAATATCCCTAAGCACACAAATTAGACACTGGACACATACTGCACAAGAGTAGTGAGCACCAAATACCTTAGATGCTTGTGCCATGTAGAAGTAGCCAACCATTGGAGAGCCTAAGTTACAGTGAGCTTCGGTGAGTGTGTATCACCTCCACCCAGTTCACACCATAGCCATTCGAGCAAATCTCCCAATACTCACATCTGGCGCATTATCATAAGGTAAGGTGAGGTGGTTCTTCTTCAGCCCTTTGTCTTTCCGGCTATGCTCCTTCACTAGAGAGCTCTGATGAGCAACAAAAAACTCAGGGTTCCAATTAATCTTAGCACTCTGGTGCTCTATGTGGTTATATATCCTTTTATGTCTTCTCGTCGAAGCTTCTTGTACTTTTATGTCTTAGAGCTTCTTACTTGTCTCCTAGGTCATGACAACTTCTTGTCCTTTTCATAAGTTGTTGACGACTATTGATCTTTACGGTAGCCTCATTCAAGTCGGTCGTTGCATTAGTAGTACTAAAGCGATGATATACTATCAAAAATATTAGTCTTAGTGATCATCCTATCAATCAATCATTTAAATCAATGATGGCCACTGCTACCATTTTTCTGAAAAACTTGATGATGATAATGAAATTAAACTTGCACGGCATAAGTTAGTTGTTGTACGTGTAAACTCATTGAAAAGATGAATATGTATTTTAAAAGACAAGGATATGCCACGAGTATGTTGCAATTAAAACATAGTGAATGCTTGTGTAACTTGAGAACTTTTGGTGAATGTAGTGCACTGGTTGTAGTTTGAGAGCGGAAATAGACCTAGAGGTAGATGCTATTCGGATCCATGTAGTTATTTGAAATTGGGGCAGCTAGATAGAAAGTGTGACATAGTAAAGAGAAATAGGGGAGGAAGGAGATGTTGTTTTTAGATTAGGAGATGACATTTTTTTATTCCCTCTTTAGTGGGGCTTCTAGTTATATATGAACCCATATAGAGATTTTAGTGATTCTACCCCTATTTTAAAGTCCAATGATGATTTTACCCCTCTTTTTTAAACTTTATGACTTTGCCATCGTTATTTACAAGAGAAGCAACCGTTTGCCGCTACTTTTAACACCGGGATTAAATGCCAAAAAAATTAAAAAGGAAAAGGAACCTAGACAAAATGACACCACCGCCCCTTCCTAGTCAGTAGTCACGGCCGGTTTCGGCAATCCCGACGGTGAGGCTGGGGGTGAGGTCTTCACGGCGGCGAGGCGCGCTCCCGGCAAGAGCGGGCAGGCTGCCAGCAGCGGCTAGCCCCGGCCGCACGCGGCTCCCGGCCCCAGCTGGCGGCGATACGTAGTGCTGCGCTGCCCCGTGCGCAGGTGGTTGGAAGATCCTTCATCGACCAAGAGCTCCGAAGATCCGTTTTCAGTAGCTGGGAGCGACAGTTGGTGAGATTGAGAACAGAGTCTCGTCTGCTTTCTATATTCTCACCGCAAGAGCAAGAAACTCTTGATTTGTGTTCTGATATATGGATCCATGTTGATTTTTGTTCTTAATTAGTTTCTGTTGAGGGCAAGAGTGCCATCGATCTGCTCACTTCTTTTGTTCTTTTGCGTTAATAATACTTGCATCTATGTAGCTTCATGACAATGAAATTGATTGTACCAATAATTTTAGTTAATACTTTGAGGTTGAGATGTATAATTTCAGTCGTACAAATATTTTTTTTCCGTGGTCAATGCTTTTACGACAAACACAAAATAATTAAAAATTAAAGATAGAAACATTGCAATAACTTTTGGATCTCTTAAGCACGTCACATTTGAAAGTAGGGGTAAAAACACAAATATAATAATAAAATAGGGGTAAAAACGTATGGACAAAGTTGTCCGTTTGCCCAAAAGTTAACACCGTTAGAGGGTGTTAGAGCATCTCCAAGGGTTAGAAATTGAAGTTTGGCATTTGAGGCAATTTGAGACTTTGCAAATGAAAATAGCAAGTCTAAAAAGTTGTGATCTCCAAGGGTTAGGCATTTCCACTTGGCATTTAAGGGATTTTTGGGCCCACCATTTGTTTTCCCCCGAAATTTTTTTTTTGGCGCGACTTTTGCTTCCGCGGGAAAAATCTTCGCGGTCATTCGCATTGGCGCGCCGTCCAGTTCGTGCGTCTTGGCGGCGTCAAATCCGGTTCAGCTCGGCGTCCAGTGCACGGCCTCGGCCTCTCGATGTCCAGTCCACGGCCTCAGCCTCTCGTCGTCCAGTCCACGGCCTCGGCCTTGTCCTCGCGCCACCGCGTCTAGTACATCCTGGTACTCGCGCCGCCGTCCACCGCCGTCCAGTACAGCTCCTCACGCCGCCGTCCAGTAGAGGTCTTCGCGCCGTCGTCCTGTCCAGGTTGTCGCGCCGCCATCCTGTCCAGGCCATCGCGTCGTCTGGTCCTCCAGCTCCTCGCGCCGTCGTTCGTCGCTGCACAGGAAGGCAAAGATGGGTTCCAGGGTACCAGAGAACGGACCAAGCCGTATTTCACAGCGCATCTCCAAGGTTTGACCTTCGTAGACGAATATCTTGATCCAATTAATGTGTTTTTTGTTCGATGTTCTGAGGTGCGCAATTATTATCAGTTGAGGGCTTCCAGATCACGTCGTCAACAGCAACTCGATGACGATTCTTTGGACGACGAGCACAACGACATATTCGCAGCTGCTTGTATTGTGCGCACTTTTTTTCGTAATAAACGAAGGCATGGTGGTTCGGTACCTGGCCATGCTGTTATTTTTCGCGATAGAGAAGGCGGCCACCGGAGGATGTATCAAGACTATTTGGCGCCTAATCCAACCTATGGTCCAGATTTATTCCGTAGGAGGTACCTGTTCTTTCTCTTTAGATTACTTCATAGTATTTGTTTATCTTTGTCGAGGTGTTGAACTTTTCTTTGTTCTCTTCAGGTTTAGAATGAGCATTCCTCTTTTCCGACGCATCATGGATGCCGTTGAAGCACATGACCAGTACTTTGTGCAGAAAATGGATGCGGCAGGTAAGAAGGGTCTCAGTTGCTTCCAGAAAGTTACTGCCGCTCTTCGTATGCTCACATATGGGGTTTCTGCTGATGCTACGGATGAGTATATTCGCATTGGCGGAAGCACTGCACTTGAGAGCCTACATAAGTTCGTTACTGCAGTTATAGAAATATTTGAAGCTGAATTGTTATACTGCACAGTTATAGAAATGGGCACCACCTACTTCGGTTGGCTGCACTTGAGAAACATCTTCTTGAGATTCATGAGTCATAGCATTACTATTTGCCTAGCTCTGTGGAGTCAGTGGAAAGGACAAATCATTTAATCCAGGAATATGATCAGAATCAGCAGTCAATATGCCTGCGTAGTATCCAATTTCATCCATTTGAACGAATCTACAAAATAGGATAAAATTCATGGGGAGGTCATAACTTATCAAACAATGAATATACTTCATAAATATTTTTAGATCGAACCACGTGTATACTTCGTCATCGGTGATCTATTCAACAGGGACTGCGGATGTTATCATCTACCCTAGGAACCTCCAAGCCCGCCATGTCCACACCCCCTAGCCGGCAAACCACACCCCAATCCCATCCATCCCCTAGCCACATATGCTATAAACCCTAGATAATGCTACGTACTGGTGCGAGATCGGATCAAAGTAATGTACCTGGACTTGATGAGGACAATCCCGTGCTCGAGGGAGGAGTCTCGTACTGGACGACGGGAGAAGAAGGGGAAGATTCCCGGCCGGCGCTCAAGAGATACGATGGAGGAGTCGTCCCGTCGCTCGATGGC
This sequence comes from Themeda triandra, assembly GCA_018135685.1. NCBI lineage: Eukaryota > Viridiplantae > Streptophyta > Magnoliopsida > Poales > Poaceae > Themeda > Themeda triandra. Next base: position 201,245 of record JAENPR010000570.1, on the reverse strand, counting down.
CGGCGCTTGGAGTAGAATCGGGAGAAGAAGGGCTCGCGGAACAGGGCGGCGCGCACCTGGAGTAATCGCGGGAAAAGATAGGACTCCCTCGCTGAGAAGTCTCGCGGACGGAGAATATCGCGGGAGGGGGGTGCGAGAGAAACGCGGAGGGTGATATGCCAAGCCAGATTGCCTTGGCATATATGCCAACTCTTGAGCTCTATTTGCCAAGTTAAAGAAAATGCAAAGGTGAAATGCAAAACTATTGGAGGGGAGTTTTTAAGAGTTTTTGCCAATTTGGTAAATGCAAAGGCAATTTGCCTAACCCTTGGAGATGCTCTTAACGGACCAGAGGTAAAGTCGTCCTTCGTTTCAAAATTATAGGGGTAAAATCACAAAGTTTAAAAAACGAGGTCAAAATCACAAACGGACATGAAAACAGGGCTAAAAATGCTCAAGCCCCATTTTATAAATAGAGCAGTGGCGGGGCTAAGGGGGCCGGCATGGGTCACACCCCACCACCCCACCACCACCACCACCACACACACACCTCAATCTTCACAACAAATGTTTTTACTATTATAGTTTTATAAATTTGATTTATAGTATCATTAGGTTGAATATAACATAGTTATTTTCATTTAAACATACCAATATATCTTCTGTGCAATTAAATCAAACAAAGCATAAATAGTCGAGTAAATGAATTAACCCAGATAATCACCACCACAAGGAACTTATATAGTTGAGTTGCGCTCAGTTTCTACAAGTTGGCTGGTGTCCATACTATGTATAATTCGTAGCCCCGTCACTGAAATAGACTATGATTAGATGTTTACAACTCTGCCTTTAGGCCTATTATAATTGGGACATTTCTTACACTAAGCGAATCTTTAGCCTATGACGGACCCCAACAACATTACATAATACAAAGTATATTAAACGCCAACATTACATATATACTTTTATGTGGCAAACCATGAAATGGGTACTATAACTCTATAAGAATTAATAAAAACAAAGAACATCGACACCCGCGGCCACCTCGCCCCTCTCCCTCCGCGTGAAGGAGCCCAATCCGGAGGCGGCGCACGACTCCCTCGACGCCGACGCGCTCCCGCTCGGTTTCTTCCGCCGCGTCTTCTTCGGCGTGCTCCCCGCCGCCGCTGCATCGAGCCTTTCCTGGGAGGATGTCACGGCCGAGGTTCTCGCGCGCTTCGCCTGCGGACTGATCCTCCCTGACCTGGAGCCGCGCTGCCGCAAGCTTTCAGTAAAGGAGATCATTCCGTCTTACCAGGGGACAAGCTGCAGGTTGATTTTACTGGGATGTAATGGCGCCTTGATGATCACCAAGGAACTGCTCGGGCTATCAAAACACAAACCCCACTCAGGATTGGAGTCATGTGCTTAGTGAGGTTTGTGCAGACGCCAACAATACCGTGTTTGTGGTCAGCGGCCAGAGGAAGGCTGACCTAGCTGAATGGTTTGCGCCCTGTGAAAGTCTGGAAATCTCTGTTGAGAAGGGCTGTTTCACAAGGTACCGTACCTCCCCCAATGCATGTCCTTAGTTTGGCTGGGCTTGGTCAATACATGCTACTATACGATAGACAATTTGGCTCCTTCTTGAGTAACTCTGTTCTGTTTATCAGGTGGACAAGAGATTCCCCATGGTTGTATAAAAGGGATGGAACCACCATGGAAACACTTGCTGAAGGCTTGCGTGATCAAGGAAGAATCACTGATTTCATTTTATGCATTGCCGACGATGAGTGCGATGACATGATCAACTCTCTCTGTGCTCCCTCGACCGACTCTCTGTTCCCAGGGGCTGCCGAGGTATTCACATGAAGTGTAGGCGACAAACCAAGCTTGGCCAAGTACTACCTCAAAGATCACACTGAAATTCTCATGATGCTTAGAGGCCTGGTTGACTCTCTGTTCCCAGGGGCTGCCGAGGTATAGTTAGCTGTCATCCTCAAGACCAGAACACCAGGTGATTATACTCTGCAAGTTTCATAGTTGTTTGTGCAGTTTCAGGCTCAATTTTAGTTCTGTATGTAGTTGTGAATTTGTTATGCAAATAGATCTATAAAAGAATATCTTCTGTTTTTCGTAGCCATGACGTTCAGAGAAATACTTTAGTCCTCTTCTTGGATTTTTGTGGTTTTACATTTCGTTCACTACAGGAAACTTATGCTTAGGTGTAATGGTTTACTTCGTTTGGTTTGGACTCTAAAACATGCTATAGATAGCAGGAGTAGTTAATTGGAAATAGCCTCATTCTCATGTCCGTAGTGTCCATTGTGCCACATAAGTTTAAGCAGTCCTTTGACATATACTTAACATAGGCCAAATTGTTCGATTGCATTTCTTCCATGCTGGTTAGTTCAGAAACTCTGTTGTTCCCACAATCTGATCTCCAGTTCAGATAATTGAGTTGTTCTGCTTGCTAGCCAACAGTGTTAACCTTGGAGCTGATTGTCTAACTCTTACATTTTTTTGTCCACTATTGCTTAATTCTCACTACTGTAATATCTATGATTGTCCACTATTGCTTGATTCTCACTATTGTAATATCTATGGTATGATGCCTAATTATCCCTTGATTTCATTGTTCTCTTGTGAATTCAGCTGTTGCGGCATTAGTGTATCCCCGATATATGCACCAGTACCGTAGAGGAGTACGAGAGCAGAACTTCTGACAAGATTGAAATTCATCTCTTCAGGAACCGAAGCATTTAATCATTGTTGCCCCCGATACTCTTTGTGACATAAGAATTGGCTCATAATTTCTGGAAATTTGGTAGCTCTTTTGTAATGGTAGTTAGATCTGATGCGCTCTACTGACAAGTAGCGAAGCGTTTTGACATAACCTTTCAACTTCAGAACATAAAACTGCTGAAAATGTTATGTGTAAGTGTAGTTGTGAACGGTGCTCCAAAGTAGCATTGGTTGTAGTTGCCATCTTCATCTCTATTGGGTGATGAACTAATGGCATGAACAGATCTGATTGATTTTGCCTGTACCCTGATCCTGACACATCAAAATGTAGAATACATGTTAATTGAGTATATAGCTTTAAGTCATGGACTGAAATCTTGGTCTCATCATTTGTGTGCTGATAAAGCTAATATAACTTCAGTAAAAAAAGCTAACATGAGACCCTTCTCTTAGTTTCTTGATATTTTCAGCAAATGAGTGAAAGTTTAGGTTGTAAAACGATCAGTCCAGTGTGCATCTTTGAAACAATCCTTTCTGCAAGTCTACTCCTGAACCTCCCTGTTTTTTTGAAAGAAACTGAACCTCCTTTTTTGAAGTCGGGTCCTTTTGGTTCTGTTGCAAAATTTCTTTCAGGCTTGTGCCCTCCTGCTTCTATTGTTTTTCCAAAACATGATGAATGCGCCCATGCTCTGCAACTGGGTCATAATTCCTAAAATGCAATGCCAATGTTTCTCTTACCAGGATGGTTAGCTTTATGTACCCGCTTTGTATAGCACATATAATGTACAGATTCAGTCTTAATACTTTTGTCCAAATATCTCTCGGTCATGAAGAATAATTATCCCACTATAGTCTAATTCTCATTGCCCATATGGTTTCTGTTGCAATTCTCCCTCCACTCGATACTGATCATGAAGAATGGAAATTCTCAACTCTTTGTGATGATTCAGATGTTTCTTTAGAGATGTCTTTATCAAGCAACCTCCTCATGACTTAAAAATGGATTTACCATGTTATTTTTTTATTTATCTATTGTGCAGTTGCCATGGTTATGAATTAGGGGGTTAATTAGTTTTCTTTGACCTTATAGTTGATGTGATAATTTGTATGACAGGTTAGGAAGAGAACTGCAACTATAAAGCTAAATAAGACAAGAGGGTCTGGACTGCAGAAGAGGAGAACATAAAGTGGACATAAAGTGGTTACCTGACATACATTCAGAAGGAGCTTGCTAAAATACTTCCTAATGCTCACATTAAAGCTGGCCCTCATATTTAATTTAAGGTGAAAACAATGAAGAAGCTGTTGACTTATGTCCTGGATGTTCAGCAGAATGGAAGTGGCTTTGGCTGGGATGATAAGAGCAAATTGGTTGTTGGGGACAAAGAACAGTTCATGGGCTCGGCAAAAGTATGTCACAATTCGTTATGTGTGTTATCATTTATAAATATCGGTGTTGTAGAATCGACCAGGAGCTGCAGCTTTATACATGAAGCCTTTTGTGAACTGTGAGATTTATGTTAGTAATTTACCAGAAGGATGTGATGCTAAAGGTCTAGGAGATGAATTTGAAGTGAACAAAGAATACTCTTCTGTAAATGTGACTGAAGCAACCCACTAACATGAAAATTCTACTGACTCTCACACCCAACAGCCATTGCTTTTGATATTTGCTGATGGTGACATCATCTGGAAGCGAATCTATGGCTGGTCGCAATAGTATATTTGTTGATGATTGCTTTGGATTTTTCAAGTGTAGCAAAAGCACTCAAAACTCTTGCAGATGCTGATACAACAAACACAGCTAGTATGAATGCTATCCAAATTGCATTTGCCAAAGAACTGGAGGATCAAAACCAGACTGCTGTAAGGAGGGTCACTTGTTCAATGTGCTAGAAAAATTTACTGAGTTTGGCAGTGATCATATTGTGAAGGCAGCTTATTAGTCAGAATGACACAAAGCTAAACCTGTTCTTTACCACTCTGGATTTGTACAAATCCGAGTCTATTCGTCAAGTACTTCTTGAAAGATCTAAATAGGTGCTGTATATAGAGTTGTGCTGCTCTCTTTTGTGTAGTCCAAGGGTGGTGCTAGTAACTCAGCGTCGGTGATGATAATTGTATATTTTGCTGTGATGTGTGTTTTGTGGAATGGACGAAGCAAATCCTAGTCACTTGTGAGCAAACTTATATTTTTCTTTTGAGTTCAAGGGTGGCCCCCGGCCTTTATAGATCAAAGACCAACAATTAAGATTTATACATTGCAAGCTCAAAAGCTTTAACCCCACAGGCGAAAATAAAAACTGGGCTCAACCGAACAAAGTACCAGCTGCAAACCACTCGATACACTCCTTACATCTACCCCGCCAAACTGATTAACACCACTCCAACAATTACATATTCCACGCCAGCTTCATGGATGAGAAATCCAGCCATTTTCCTTCCACTTTGGCCTTTTGTCTTCAGTCATCATTTCTTTGGCTTCAGCAGGAACCACGACCTCCCAGTCACCAGTAGTTTCATACAACAAGCGATCCACCTTGTTGCTTAGTTGATCGAGCCAGACAACCTTATTGGCCTTGTGGCTATGTTCTTGAGCTTGGAGAGTCTCTTTGAGAATTCCACCTTCTTCTCCTCGGGACACAGGGCTAACCAATTCTCCAGCATGACGACCACCATCAGCAGCAGTACATGCCCATTTCTCCCTACTAAACCCTGAAAGCACAAACTATTTCTCAATTTCCATAACCCCCACAGGGCAGCAACACAAAAGAAGTTAATCACAGAATTTCTTTTCTCACTCAACCACAGAGAACCAATAGATATGAAGTCACAACCAATTTCTCTATCAAACACTTCAGATAGTTCCTCCCATATAAGTCTAGCAACAACACACTCAAAAAAGAGGTGATGGACACTCTCCTTTTCAGAATAAAATAGACAGTATCATCTACTACATTTTGCCTTATAGCTAAATTGTCTCTAGTCAACACCTTATTTTTAGAAAGTAACCAATGGAAAAAAATGAACTCTAGGAGGTACCTTTATTGACCATAGAGCAGACACAAAAACTGAAAACACACCTCTAAAGTTAATGACCTTATATAAAGATTGAGAAGAGTAAACTCCACTAGAACTAAACTGCCAAATGAGTTCATCCTCCTTATCAGTAAAGGAAATAGTAGTAGCAAGCTGAACTAACTCTAGCCACATGTTAAAAAAGCATGAACTACCTCTAGCTACATGTTCAAAAAGCAAGCTGAACTACCTCTAGCCACATGTTAAAAAGCCTTTCATCAACACATCTCCTAAAAGTGCACTTCAAATCAGTACCATCCCGTAGATCAAAAACAATAGCAGCTTTTTCATTAACCAGAATATAAATTTTCTAGAACTGAATAGCAAGACTAGAAGTCCCTAACCAATTGTCTTATCAAAACTTACATTTTTTTTTCCATTACCAATCAACCATCTGTAACCCATCTTAGCAGTTGAAGTTGCCCAGATGATACTTATGGGCTTCGGGTTATCATTCCAAAGACAATTAGCCATATGAGTGGTAAGTAGTTTAATAGCCCACTTAGAAAACTTAATAAAAGACAAAAGATAAATAGGAATACTTGCCAAACATGATTTAACTAAAACTAATCTACCTGCAGATGATAAAAGCTTGCCTCTCCGCCCTGCCATTCTATCCAACATCTTATCAATTGGAGGCTGAATAATACTTAGCTTTTGATGATGTAAAGGTACTCCTAGATATCTAATAGGAATAGTCCCAACAGATATCTAATAGGAAGAGTCCCAAGAGGACAAGAGAATAATTAAGTGTGCCAGCCTATGAACACTCTCAAGATCTACATTCATGGGAATAATTTCACTTTTATGAAAATTTACCCAGACAACTACACATAAGAATCCCTTTTAGATTTCTAGTATAACCCTCCTTCACCCTAGAAAACAAGATGGTATCATCTGCATATTGCAGAGAAATGATTCCCCTTTTGGAGCATTTTAGTTAGCACATCCCCAACTAGGTTGAATAGCAAAGGTGAGATGGGGTCCCCCTGCCTCAGTCCTTTTCCTGTTTTGAAAAAGTTGCTATCTTCACCATTAAGATTGACCCCTATGGAACCACCCACCACTAGGTGTTTCGTCCACTCTATCAAAATTTGAGAGAAACCTCTAGTCCTAAGGATTTCAAACAAAAAGTCCCATGAGACCCTATCATAGGCCTTCTCATAATCTAATTTGAGAATCAGCCCAGGACTATGAGACTTGCGATATCCATGCACCAATTTATGAGCCATAACAACACTCTCTAGTATGTATCTACCCTGGATGAAAGCACTCTGTGTGGAGCCACTAACCTACCTATTACTTTTCCAAGTCTCAAGGTCAAGATTTTAGAGAATAATTTATATTGTGGAGCAAACTTATATTGTGGTGTAAATATGCAACAATCTATGTATTAATATTAACGTATGCCTAATGCCTTCATGAATATTGTGGTTGTAAACATTCGAGTGCTTTTTTTTTTTGTCAATGAAAAGAGTATAAAACAAACGCGCAAACAGCCATTGAAAAGCAAGCAGATTAGCGTTTAGAGGACATCCAAACTATCCAGGATACCACTCACATCTGATTGCACCAACCCAACAACACGAACCATACGAGTTCAATGTATGAGCCAGGCATCACGGAGACTACCTCTCTCTGCCAAGCGGGCATGTTCGTCGATGCATCATACCTTCTACAAGATTTAGGTCGAGTGACCGGCCGATGTCGACGCCGACACCGACGCCGACAATGCCGTGGCTTCAGGCGCTATAGAACCTGGTCGGGGGACCGCCTGATGTCGTCGCCGCTGACATAGACCACGACAACCCTGCGGCCGCCAAGGCTAGAGCGTGAATGGGCGAAGTTAAGGAGGCAGTCATCATCGTCGTCAAAGCTCACGACATCGGCATCGAGGAGGGAGCGTAGGAGATCGCCGCGAGCGGTTACGACGCCGAAGGGCTCCGACGAGAGTAAGTGATCAGACTCGATGAAGAAGACCGCTATGTGAGCGCGCGGTGACCCACGCCAACTGGTCCTCCTCGGAGATGAAGATGCGGTCGTTGTCGCTGTTGGACAGCTCGAGTACCCGATCTGCGAAGCGCATGTTGGCGGAGTGGTAGGCACCGTAGCGGTCCTCGTTTGAATGTCACGCCGCCGGAGTGATGGCGGTGCTGGCATCTTCCCTGTCGGCGAGCAACTCTTGCTGTCGTCGGCGAGCACCATCTCAAGCTTCTTCTCTCCCGAATTCACGTCTTGAACCGTCGTGCCTCTCACCATGTCCGGCGGCTTCTTCCCCGCCTGGAACATGATACGCCGCACGGAACTGCAGCATTGCAACCAGAAGATTAGGAGAAACTCTGAGCAAAAATCTGCAGCATACGGAGGAACGGCAGGGCTGCGGGACGATCAGGCCGCCTCGAAGCACACCAGACCCCCGCGTCGGATGCTCGCTACTAGCACGCACGCGGAGGGCCTGCAAGGAACAGCGACGACGAACGCGAGCAAGGGCGCGCTTCGAAGGAACAGCGACGACGAAACAGCGACGAGTTTGAAATGCGTCCCAGCGACGAACAACGACGACGAACGCGAGCAAAGGGCGCGCTTACTCGCGTTCCTCTGCTGGGACGCGGTGTCCTTCGAGACCGGCGTGATCGTTCCATTTTGTGTCGTTCCGAATTGAAACCGAGAGATAGCGAGAGGGAGGCGGAGGAGGAGGGAGGGAGGCGACTCACGCCAGAGTAGCCGGAGAGGCTGCCGCCATTGCGGACTCCATAGCGTCCGGGGCAAGGGAAGGACGGGCACGAGAGGTACGGTGGAGTTCGGGTGCCGATGGTTTCTGCCGTTCACGCCTTAACGGTGAAGGCGACGACTGCCGCTTATATATAAGCGAGTGCCAGGGGAGGGGATCGGAGCTCTCTCCGGCCGCCGGGCAGTCGAGTACTCGAGTTTGAAATGTGGGGCACTAACTATATGGAACCTTCTTCTTTCGATCAGCCTTGCCAGTGGAGTTTCTATGGCGGTGGCCTATATACTACGGTTGAGCAAATTAAACATGCGGGAGAAGCACGACCGCACGGGTGTGTGGCTGCACGGCACCGCCACCGCCCATCCCTTTCGCGACTCGCCTTCCACTTCCACGCCGCCGCTCTCCGCGCCCTCGGCTCCGGCTTCCTCTGTTCCGGCACCGGCGACCCTGGACTTCGCCGCCGTCCCCGGAGGTCTGCCGCAGCCTGGCCGGCGGCGGCGGGCTGGGGGGCGAGCGGGGCGGTGGCCGGCGGTGGTGTGCTGCGGCATACCTCCGGGGACGGTGGCCATGGTTAGCCCCGAGAGCTCCGGCGAAGGGCACGACGCCGGTGAGGATGAGGCGCTGCCACCACGCTGTGCGAGCGTGTGATGGACACCTGCGCCGACGACCTCATCACCTGCGGCTCGGGCTGTCGCCGCCGCCCACCTCGACACCAGCAACTCCGACGTGCGACGCGCCCGGGATGGCAGCGTGTCTGCGGCGGCAGTACAGAGCACGGACGGAGAACACCACTCCCCCCCCCCCCCCCCCCCCCCCCCCCCGGCCTGTACGAACGGCCCAGATAAGTCGTGCGCCCACACAGTGATGTGGAAAATCCACTCTCTTAAACATGCCTGTTGCCTGTTATTGCTTCGGCTTCCTGGGCCTTAGGCAGCGAACCAAGACGACGATGCGCGGGCACACGCGCAACGTTCAGCGGTGGAGTCTCATGGCCGTCGGGTGCACCGGACCTGCGTCGATGGCGACGATTGGCGCCCGATTTCTCCTACTTCGTCGTCTATGTTTCTCATGCATTAGGTTGGTTTGCTCTTCACCTGCAGCATTTATCAGTAAGAATAGCTTGCTACTAGTGACTAGTGACTTAAAGCATGTCTAGAGCAACTATTGCTTCAGTTATCTTGGTTAACCTATTCTGGTTGTGTATATAGGCAAATGTGCAACTGATTGTTTGGCCATCATATATTCATGTTATTAATGGGATCGATATTTCTGTCTTGTCTTCCTTTTGTTGCTGTGTCGCCTGCTATGCAACCTGGCAACTTTGAGGATGTCACTGTTGACATGCCTAAACTATTTCTCGTCCTTTCTTCAGTCATTTATCAAGTGATAAAATATGTATGGTAGTTTAGCTCCAAAACAAGCTTTTCCTGAATAACAGTTCGTTTTGCTTGTAATAATGTTGCATCACTCAATTTTACCATGTGCTGAGTTTTGTCACGACCCCCCACCTAGTTTCACATTCTAGAAACTTTTGTGCACTTCGTGTGCCCTACCCACTAAACTATACATTATTTGAGATTTTTTATAATACTTGTAGAGAATTAGATGGCTCACAGCGATCGATCCGACGGCTAGAAAGGCCAAAGGCGACGGGAGGCGATTGATGTGTCTATGGTCGGTGGGCCATATGCGCCAAATCGCCTCCAAAACTGAGGGGAAAGCGATCCTAAATAAAGGAGGGTTAATTTCATTTTTGTAGTTCTTTTTTTAACCAAGGGTAAAACAGTAACTCCATAAATACAATTAGTCTTGTTGGTTTTTTATCCATGGCTAAAATTGGTGAAAAACTCTAATTTCTCTTTTTAATCCGTGGCTAAAATTTGTAATTAGTCTTTCTCCTTCATACTAACTCCGAATGTGATGGTTTTTTCCCTAAAGTTTTCTAAAATCATGATCTATCAAACTAATATGTTCTTATTGCTATTATTTTAGTCATGTTTTTTTTTAAAATATTTTAAAATTTAGTTTTAAAAATTGACAACATTAAATAACATTTTGAAACATCAAACGATTCTGCCTGAAGAAGTCATGAACTAAAAGTTGTAGAACTCCTCAAGATAAATAATTCTTATGTTGGTAATTTTTGATACGATAAAGTGAAAATAACATCGTTCACAAAATTTAATTTCTCTCTGTTATAGTTTATAGAACCCTAGAGCCGTATGAGAGATATGCAAAATTGTGAACAACGATAATACCATTTTGTCGGGCAGGAGTCGGGCGGATGAGGGAGGGATGGGGATAAGTGGTATTTGTGCAATGACTAAAATACCCTTTTTAATAAAATTAATAATTTTTTGGAAGCGATGAGAAACGATTTCATGTATTGTAAAAGGACTCACATTATTTATGCCATCAAATGTTATCGGTAAATGAAATTGACCAATGATTTGAGCTGAGCGAATTAAAGAGCATAAAGTCATTTATATAGCTACAATATCTATTTGAGCAACACCATTATATTGTGTATCATTGAACCAAAAACGACAGAGACCATCCATTTGAGCACGCACATATTGTTGCTCTTGCAGCCATACGCATACGGTTCTGTCCAACGACATATTACATGCAGCTCATACGGTTCTGTGCAACAGTGTCGATCGAGGGCACACGAGAGGATGGAGCCGACAACCATGATCAAGGAAGCAATGACCGGCCGGGAAGCTGCGGCATTTGCTTTCGTTTATGTACATATAAAGATCATCAGATCATCAGAGAGCTAATTTCTTATGAGTGCGTACTAAATATATTAATGTGCAACTGTACCGTTTGGCAAGATTTCACTGGTTCCAGAGACCGTTTAGAACCGTTTTCTGCCAAACAGACTAAAAACTTACTCTCACACAATTTTAGGCCTTGTTCGTTTCCTTCGGGTTTTATTCCTGGCCTGGAAACGTTTCAGGCCCGGATAGAGTGGCCACTCATTCTAGGCCTGGTTTTGTTCCGGACCTAGGGAGGCCGTCTCCGTTCTAGGCCGAAGAGGAGGAAAAAAAAAGGCTAGGATTGATCCGTTTTTGTTCTAGGCCGTTTCTAACTGAACAACCATTTCACATGATGTGGCCTGACTTTAAAACATACATGTTTGATCTAGGTGGAACAAGCCAGATTCCGAGCCGTTCCGGCCGAAACAAACGAGGCCTTAGGGTAGGAAGCAAAAAAGAAGTGGCTTAATCAAGCTTCACTTCGTTCACATGAACAATAGAAAGAGAGAGAGATTTGTTCCACCCCCTGTTGAGGTGCGACTGGTGGGCTCGTGGCGCACGGCCGCTCGGGAGGGGCACAACCATTGGTGGAGAGGGACACAACTGTGAAGAAAGCGCACGACCGCCTAGGAAGAAGGAAATGAGTGGATAAAGAAAGAAAAAGGGAGGTATTCACTAATTTCTCATTTAATGATTCATTGTTTGTCGCTATAGGTAATCATACTTAAGCTTGAACTATCTAAAACCAGGTGTACCGTCGATCAGGGGTGTTTGGGACTGCTCCGCTCCTATTTTTCAGCTTCGCTCCAACTTTGTGTTGCCAAACACGTTCAGCTCAAAAACTCCGCTACGCAAAAAAGGGAGAGCTGAAGGCCAACTCCACATTTTTTTTTCTGCAGCACCTCAAGGGGTACTTCAAGATTGAGACTTTTGTACATTCTCATGGAGTTAAAAAGAAATTACCCACACTTGCCATTCATTCGTTAATAGAAAAACCGGCCTAAGGTAGACACACGTAGGCATACGTGATTAATTCTAATAGCTATGTTTTTTTATTTCCCTAGCATGCATGCTCACAAAATGGTTACGAGTGACAATATTTTTTTTATTTCTCTGGCATGCACGCCAAGATAATGCATTCGAAACTTAGTACATACATGCATGTATACGCAGCATATACATATATAACTACGTACGCACACGTGATTAATTCTAATGGCCATTGTTTCTTATTTATTTTCCTAGCATGCATGTTCACAAAATGGTTACGTGATATTCTAGTGACAATATATATATATTTATTTCTCTGGCATGCACGCCAAGATAATGCATTTGAAACTTAGTACATAAATGCATGTATACGCAGCATATATACATATATATGGATGTAAATGTTTTTCAACTATTATGTTTTTGTAACAAGTAAATGTTTTTAATGACGGTTCAATCATATTCACTCTTCTATCTGAAATGTTACTGAGAAATTATTCGAAAAATATCAAGTACATTTTTCAATTAGAGACATAATAGACCATTTGTATGAAAACAACTCATTAGCAAGTTTAGTGCGTGTTTGCCTTAGCCTTTGATTGGATGCAAAAACATTCCAGGTTTAATCTGCCAACTTGAACTCTGAAAAAATTTGCCAACTTAAATGGCAAAGGCTACGTCAGCTCACCTAACTTACTATTTTATTTTTTTCATGGAATACTTAATTAAGTTGTTCTTTGGTTTCGCCTTACAATGAATGTTTTGATACCTGCTATTTCAACTTCTTGTGAAAGTTTGATGGTTTGTTTGAAAGTGTTCAATTCTAGAAGTTATGTTGTTCGAATCTTCCTTGCAGCCTTGCAGGTAACATAGTTTGGACCTGCTGTAGCAGTTAAATTTCATAATAATCTATACGTACGCTCCGTTTCCTCAATATACGTACTGTCCAAGGAAAATGTTAAATGTAGTGGTGGAAATCAAAATATAGTTTTGCCAAATATTATTAATACTATAGCGAGCGCACGTTAGGACTGGTAGTATTTGATTTTGAGATCTTCGCTTTGCATACATTTGAGCTGTTATATTTTGCAAAAGCCAAAACATCCTATGCAATGAAATGAATGGAGTACTGGTACAAAGTACAAAGATAGAATTGTATAGACCGACTCAAACTGAACCTCTAGAAGAAGCACCACTAGCAATAAACTCAGAGTTGCTTTGCTCTCTACTAAGCAACATACCATAATACTCATAATAATAATGTACTCCCTCCGTCCTGTAATATAGAGTATTCTGGCTTTTGAATTTGTTCTGGAATATAGTACATCCGGGAACAAAAAGATAATGTTTATTTAAATAAAAGTACATGATTATTTTCTATATAGAAAGTAATTCATATTTTTTATAAGAAGGTTGAGAGTTTATCCTTTAATTGTGGGAATCAAATAAAATTTCAATATATAAGGAAGGTAAATGAGGGGTACATACGTCTATTGTTTTCTCCATTATTTTGTCCTAAAATAGTAAGAATGTGTTATATATCGGGACGGAGGGAGTATGTAATAACAATTTATCAAGTAATTTTAGGGAATGATTCAAAGGCAAGTATTATTTGGAAAATACTTCAAGTATCCTTGGGACAAGATTGGCTGTCCTGTGATCTTTTGACCTACACATAATAAGTGGAAAATAAATAAGTACTTAAAGATATTAGGTGAATGAACATATTAGAAGGTGACATAATTTTACATTCACAATCCTTAAAAGTTGAAACAGAAACATCAATCGCAAGCACCATAAAGGCTCTTGACAAGGCGTAACTGAAGAACTAATCGTGAATGAACATATTAGAAGGTGACATAATTTTACATTCACAATCCTTAAAAGTTAAAACAGAAACATCAATCGCAAGCACCGTAAAGGCTCTTTTTTTTTGACAAGGAAACAAGATATATAAATTAATAGCATGAAGCTGTGAAAACCATTATATCGTTAATGGTTATATTTTGGAGTGCCGTAATAACCGGACACCCATGAACATGGGTCGCATTAGCGCAGACACCATCAAGGCTAATCTGATTGAAATGAGTAGCCCTAAGAGCTTGTCTAGCAAGTGAATCGGCCATCTGGTTGAGTATTTTGGGAATCCTGCAAATAGATGCAGAGGTGTTGTGCACTAAGGAGCTGATGAGTTCTGTGTAAAGCTTGATCCTCCAATCTGGTAACTAAAGAACTAATCAAGTGTACGAGCATGACGTACACAAACTCATTGGCTCAAGAATTAATCTATGTAGGGATATTATATTCGAAAATTCCTTTTCCATTTCCAAAAACCACAGCCGCTAGATTGCATTATTGTAAACATTATCAACAGTTACTACAAATTCAATTTTGAATTCTGGAGAAATTTGAGCAATATGTTAAATTGGCATAAACGAAACTCCTTTTCTGCATTGGTACACAACTAAGTTCTAAATGCAAGATTAAGTGCACTATGAATATATCCAAGAGGTAAAGATGTATTTGCACCAACAAATCAGCATTTTTTTAAGCAAACTTACAGGAGCTCCAGTAATAATATAGACATGAAAAAATACATACAAAAATTGTATCCTATTATTTTATTTAGGACAAAAAGAAAGTTAGGAGAGTTAAAAATTATATCCTATTATTTTTGCACATATATTTTTTTATTATGAACCGTGCCACCAAAAGACACCTAAACCCAATAGGTGGCCTGCCGTTTCATTAGGTCTACTAAAACAAAAACTCCTCCCATTCAGTCACACACAAGCTTAAAAAGGTGAATCAACTAACTGCCTTGTGCACACTGTACTTCTTCCTCGCCGGATCCACCATGGCTGGCGAAGGTGGGAGGAGCTCGACGTGGGTCCGAGCACATGTGCGGGGAGACGAGATGGGGCGTGGGAATGAAGGAGGTCGACATTGTTATGGACGTGGTTGGGCTGTGTGTTTGCAAGGAATCCGGCCGCGGGGCATTCGCCCACGGCCGGGCAAGAGGAAGGGATTTCCTTCTAATCTCTTGCTTGTTTCATTCCATCGCAGGTTACATATATTTATTCGCCTCACCACTCAAACTCAGCCACTCAAACTAACTCTAAGAATAGGCTGTGCCCCTCCACCGCACATCCCCTTTGTGGCTGCATGCTCTGTTGATCCCTGTGTGTGGCTGCATGCTCTCCTCTAACACTACACCCCTCCTAGACATGCAGCTTGTCCTCGAGCTGCAACCTAGCCACTTATAACGATGGACTCGACTCCACACAAACAAACCTATAACACCTAAAAACAAGCCTTTTACATCTCAGCTTATTTTATTATTCTGATCTGAATTGGAATGTAAATCTTTATTTCTGACTCCTGAAGATACGTCGGGCACCCGCCGCGTGCTGGACCTGCATGTGTGCAGCCACCTGGATCCCATGGGCGCCATCTAGACGAAAGGGGAGCACATGGATGGCCACCTGAGATCATTTGCAACACCGACCAGCGGAGGCGCGCTCGCGGTGGTCGGTGATGAAATGCGGTGGCGCTAGGCAGTGTGTCCCTGCCGGTGACAAGGAAAGGAGTGGCTCCCCTACCGCCGCTGCCGCAGAGTTGGAGGTCGCTGCCCGCGTAGAAAATAGCATGCTCGCGGCTTGTGGGCGCAACTGCGAGCCTAGTATCCCCAACACAGCGAACGAGATGGGGGTCCTTCGCGCAGCGAAGCGCATCTTGGGTGAACTGCAGCTGCAGATCACGCATCTCCCGCACCCGCCGACGCGCAAGGAGGCCGCGTGCAACTGCCTGCAGCCGCACCGCAACCGACATCCGAATCTGCTGGACGCCGGTACCCTTATAGAAGATCCCATCGGTGAATGGTTGTTGGAGGCTCGGCCCACCGGGAAGGACAACAATGTCAGTATTGGGTGCTGCAGTGATCGTCGCCGTGCTCGTCGGCGGCGGTGGCGGCGGCGGCTGCTGCCAGATGGCCAAATAGGACTGCATGGCAGCCAACGATCTGGTCATGTCCTGGACAGCCGCAGCCAGGGACTCCAGCGTGATCGGAGAGGATGTAACGGGCGCCAAAGGCAGCGGCATAGGCTGTTGCGCAGGTAGTGGCGCCACGGTGGCTGTGGCGGTGGTGAACACCGGCGGCGCTGCCATCAACGGTGCTGCGAAGAACAGGGGTGGCACCGCCCAGGGATGTGCGCCGAGGGCGTGGGGATGGGCACGGCGGCGTAAGCCATGGACGGCGGCGGCGCGGTGGAGGTGGGCAGCCAGGTCGTCATCGAACCAGGAAGCTTTGATACCAGATTGTTATGGACGTGGTTGGGCTGTGTGTTTGCAAGGAATCCGGCCGCGGGGCATTCGCCCACGGCCGGGCAAGAGGAAGGGATTTCCTTCTAATCTCTTACTTGTTTCATTCCATCGCAGGTTACATATATTTATTCGCCTCACCACTCAAACTCAGCCACTCAAACTAACTCTAAGAATAGGCCGTGCCCCTCCACCGCACATCCCCTTTGTGGCTGCATGCTCTGTTGATCCCTGTGTGTGGCTGCATGCTCTCCTCTAACAGACATGGAGAGAGAGAGAGAGAGAGAGAGAGAGGGAGCGAAGGAAGGAGGGAGGGAGAGAGTGCGCTGGGGTGATCCGCCAGTGGAGAGGGGAGGGGAGCAAGTGTGGAGAGAAACAAGTGCCAGGAGATGGACAAATATTGTTGTATAGAGTTTTAAAAAAAAGCTATTAGAATATGTACCAATATCTAGGCGGGAGAGCCATGGAGTAACATTTAAACAAATAGTGAATACATTTTAATAAATATACTTCCTTCTTATAAAAATGTTCATAATTAGAAAAATTCAAATTCAACATAGTATAGTAGTATTAAGAGAACTAATTCAAGGAACGTGTAAAACGAAGGGAAATTAGAAAACAACTTTTGTTCTTCACTTGTACACAAGGTGCTGGCTTTACTCCACGGAGCCGGCCGTGGCTGGATCCCCATGAACCTCTACCGCTGGAGAGGGGCATGGGGGGATACTGATACGCCTGATGGGTACCACCGTTGGCAACAACCCGTTGTTCATTCGCAACTCGCCGTCGGACCCAAGCAGCCGGCTGTGCCACCATTCCAATGCCAAATTGGCGCCTGCAAGAGCCGCAAAAAATGTGGCGCCGTGCAACGAGGACAAGGCGGCGGCACGAGCGTAGGCCAAAGGAAGCTGTGCCGGCAACGATGGAGTTCCAGTAATCCTCCTTCTGGCGCGCCAGGAACATGGCACTCTCAATGCTTCCCTGCTTAATGAAATACATGCCTTGGCATGATTAAAAAAAAAACATGGCACTCTCAAAGGCGCAGAGTGCGGCCATGGCGGCTCCGAAGGTCGATACGCGAGGCGTGTTGGTGCAGACAGCACGAAGGGCGGCCGCCAGGCGTCCACCTCCACCTTTGGGCGAGCTGCGGAACCCCTTGACGATGTGAAAGGTAGAGCCGCAACCTGCGCCGAACAAAAAGGCGTTGCCGACGAAGTTGTTGGGTTGGGATGTCATTGTACATCGCCCTCCCCATTATTGTCTCGATCCATATCTGTCTGTCTGTGCTGATATTCTCGGCGACGGCGGCGTAGTTGCGTCCGAGGACGTGAATCGCTAGGCAGGGTCGACTAGCTAGGGCTGGTTTGATTAGAGACGATGTCTCTCGAGCCTTAGCCCATAAACTACTCTGATCGGTTGCCAGAGTCGGAGATCGCGAAGAAATAGTCTTGCTAGAACACGTACGCGTACACGTACGGAATAGGCCGGGTGGAGAAATTAACTAGCAAATGTGAACCGAGTATTGTTAGTACACGCATATAGGGCTTTAATTCTACGGCCACCCGCCATGCCATGGTGTCGTCTGTTGCTGCCTTCCGCCGCTCCTGTCATCCCGCGGCCACGCCGCAACGCCTACACACCATGCCCGTCCATGCAGTCTCTTCCCGTCGATGCGTGCGTCGTCGGTGCGTATTGGTTGCGCATGGTCTTCGGTGCGTATTGGTAGCACGTGGTCGTTGGAACCGTTCTCGCCGCCGGCGGGACGGGAATCTGCATCGGCCGGAGGCCGGAGCCACCACCTGACGGCGCTCCCCTGAATAAATGAATAGTGCAAGTGATAGCAAGATTTAGGAAGGCACAAGGGATTTTATGCAAAGTGTCTTCTGCGCCATGGCGCTGACCGCACTGTGGGCCTCTGTTCCTGGGCTGAACCACTGTTTCGCTAGGCCGGAAACCGTGACTGCCCCAAAGCCGCCCACGTGACAGCCTTTACTTTTTCTCGGTTTTTATCAATTTCTTTTAAATCAAACAAGTTGCAAAATTCATAGTAAATCCAATAAACATCATAAAAAATAAAAACCATTTTTTATTAATTCCTCATGATCATATAGACATAGAAACATATAAAACACCATTCGTTTGTACCAAATATTTGTTGAAATGGTAAATGTGGACTGCCGTCAAAAAAATTACAAAACCGTCAAGGTAATTCAATTTATCCTGATTGTTTTTGCAATTTTCCTTACGGTTATGTGCACAAACAGGTTAATTAACAATTTTCTTGACGGTTATTTAATTTCCCTGTGTGTTTTCTAAAAACCGTCAAGATAATTCTATTTACCATGATGGTTATTTAATTTTTCCGTATGTTTTCGAGGAACCATCAAGGTAAATCTATTTACCCCGTCGGTTTATACAATAACCGTCAAGGTAATTTGAAATCGTTAGGAAATTTCAAGTTTCGAGTAGTGGTAATAAAATAATTGAGAATGTTTTTGTAGCTCAAATGTATTGAAAATTGTTGTGATAGGCTATACATTGTGGTAAATATTTCAAACAGAGTGGATGCATATTGACATATTTATAACTTTTCTTGTGTTATTCTTGTTTAATGCTTTTAATATATAATTAACAATAAGTAAAAATATGGAAAATATGTGTCCTTGGATGTTTATTGGTCATTGTTGTTGTGCCCTGATAATGCAAGATATAGCCTTAGTGTCACAGGAAAAAATGTAGAGATATATGATTATCAGTTGTCACATGCATTTATTGCCATTAAATCATAAAGTCATACTCCCTCCATTTCAAATTGTAAATCATTCCAACAATCTTGGGCAGTCAAAACATCCCAAGTTTAATCAAAACTATAAAGAAAATTATAAAGATTTATGACATGAAATAGGTAACGAAGAATCCATTTATAATTAGATGGCATTCTAATTATTTTTATCTTATCATATAAATTTGGTCAAATTTAAAATGCTTTGACTCTGCAAGATTCTTGACATGACTTACAATTTAGGACAGAGGTAGTAGTAATTAATCATCTTATCTGGATTTCATGTAGTAGCTTTGTTTGGTTAAGATGAACCTCTCCTAAAAAGTGCACCTCCAAATAGTTGTTTATAAATGCATTGTATTCCTTGCTTACACTTAATTAATCTATTAATACAATAGAAGCTTAATATTGGATTTAATATATGTTTACTATACTCCTTGTGATTGCAAGTTGACTAAGTTAGATACACTTATCTTAGTTTTTTGGGGCAAAGGTTAGCATCACTTGTTTAGCTTATAATGTTATAAATTAATTGGTAGAGTTAGTAGTCTTATCATGTTAAAGCCTCACCTTATGTTAATGTGAACAAATGCCTACGTGTGAATATTTGTATTTTACTGGGTTGCATAGTCATTTGCACATAAAGAATGAAGATATGGACATGTTGAGTGATTGTTAAATGTTTGTTGATGGTAATGTTATAAATTAATGTGGTAGAGTTAGTAGTCTTGTCATGTTAAAGCCTCACCTTATGTTAATGTGAACAAATACCTATGTGTGAACACTTGTATTTTATTGGGTTGCATAGTCATTTTTTTACCGAAGTCAGCAAGGGAACCCCAGCCTATTTTTTAAAATTTTTTATAATGCAAATTTGTTTAAATTCGCTCTCACGAGGAGTCGAACCCAGATCTACCGGGTGCTACTCATGTGCTTTAAGGTTGCATAGTCATTTGCACACAAAGAATGAAGATATGGACATGTTGAGTGATTGTTAGATGTCTGTTGACGGTCACCAACACCTAGTTAGACCATCAACATTCCACCCAAAAGCAAGTTAAAAACACATCATATACATATCAATTTCACTTTATCACTCAACTAGTTTCACTTGTACTTGAAAATGTTATTTATATGCAAGAATTTTCACAAATATGTACAAAACAAGTGTGAAGGAAGCAAGTCAACATGGTAGGGTGCCTTGGGCCCACCTATGGGGTCACCCGATGACCTAGGTGGCCTGCTATGTCATCGATCCATGTGATCAATGATGTGTCACATCCAGAAGGCCCCTTCACCTTTGATCTTATCTTTGATCCATGTGAAGCTCCCTTAGATTGGTGGCTCACTTGTCATACACATGGAGGCAAGAAAAAAGACGCCATACCCACCCACTTATCGACCAAAGTAGTTGACTTCCTATCCAAACAATGGGAGCCAATCAAGGCCGTAGGATGGTGAGGCGGTGCATCAGACCGTCATGTTGACGCCCCCTGCCTACCACCAACCTTCTACACTACAAGCACCCCCACTCCTTCTACACTCTATAAATGGATGTGTGGAGCTCAGTGATGAGTAACCTAATTCATCAATATTCCACGAGGTTGGGTCTAGTTATTAAAAGTAGGGCTTATTGTGCTTTGTGCCTAATCAACTCTTTGGATTTGTTCTGGGTAGGTACGCCCCTTGTGCTAAGGACATTCTTGCTATCATAGTTTATCAATCTTTGTTGCTTCAGATTAGTCAGTAGTTCTTCCACTTAGCTATACTACACTTCTACCTATATGTGCTTGTCTTGCTCTCCCTTTATGTTTCCTACACCATCTACTCCATCATCATCCACCCCATCACTAAAGTCACCTACCATAGCACACCTATCCACTGAACACAACACACCCATCTGTCTTCCTTTGAAAAAAATATGAATTCAACAATTGGTTCTCACCAAGTGAAGTGTTGTATGATAGTTCTATGTGTTTGTAGAATCCCATCCAACACACACATAAGAACCATCAATCGCAAGAAATGATACTTTAGATCAGATCTATGGCCTCTGTCATGAGATACAACTGATGCGGACGCCAATGCTATCACGCTCCACTAATTTTGAACAATGTTATAGAAATGGTCATCAATTCTTTTTACGTTGTTATCTCTCCAATGCAAGTTAGATGACACATTAGGTGTTAGTTTGTAATTAATATATTTGTAGATACTTTAGTTAGTCACCAGACTGGTTGTATTGATAGAAGGTTGGGATTAATGTTACCCCCGCCTCGGAGGAGCTGGTGGCAGCCCTGTGTTCCTCGACCCCAGCGCGTGGCCAGTCCTCTTCACGCCCTCATCCGGCGGCAGCATGAGCTTGAACCAGGACCGCTACAGCGCCTACCACTCCGCCAACAAACACTTCGCGGATCGGGTACTCGAGCTGTCGAACCGCGATGACAACCGCGTCTTCATCTACGAGGAGGACCTGTTGGCATTGCCGGGGATCCTCCGAGAGAGGTCGCCGCGCGCTCGCATAGCGATCTACTTCATCGAGTCTGATCACTTCCTCTCGTCGGAGCTCCTTGGCGTCGTAACCGCTCGCGATGATCTCCTATGTTCCCTCCTCGACGCCGGTGTCGTGGGCTTCGACGACGATGACTGCCTCTGCAACTTCGTCCAGTCATGCTCTAGACTCAGTGGCCACAGGGTTGTCATGGTCTCTGTCGGCAACGATGACATCAGGTGGTCCCTCGAACAAAATCTGTAGGAGGCCGATAAGGTATGGCGCTCTCTTGTTTATAATTGGTTAATTTTGGCTCTCCCAACTATGAAATCAAGTGAATCTCAATTATCAGATGGATAGCCTTTTGAGCATTAAAGATCAAAAGTCTCTATGGAACCTAAATAGAGATGTCCGGGTTCCCTTTATAGTGTCCTGAATATGTCTAAATGTTTTTTAGTGAAGATTTTGTAGTTTGACTTGTGAGGAAACTTAATTTCAGTAATCAGGTGTAGGTGATAGTTGTTGTTTTCATTATTTCTCAGCATTTCTTTCCCACTTGACACAAAGTAACCATATTCTTTAGTGCTGCTGAAGTGCTGATTCATTTTTGTGATACTGGTTGGCTTCTATGATATTGTGGACAATGAAGAGTTGGTGCTAGTTTCAGTACTGCCACTTGAGATTTCTAGACATTAGCAACTTTCACCTCATGCTCTATAGATGGAACTCGGCTATTTTTCACCCTGAATGCTTTGTATTCTGCTTGCCACCATGGCTTTATGGTAGGATGGTCGATAAGTTCAAATTCAAGAATATTGTTGTTGGTTCCACCTGATCTTTTGTGCCCCATGGATGAACAAAATACTTAGGTAGTAAATTTGCAGCACAAAAGTGTCTGCTAGATATGAACAAAAAAAAGCTTTTCAACTTTTGCTGACATCTCTTATTTAGTCCAAAGGATATAAAGAGGCCACCACACTAATCTTACTGAAGGTTCTATTAACTTTGAATCTTGAATAAAGTGAGACAAGCAGTGGCACTGCATGGTTTTCTTATTTGGTTCTTGTTCCAAGTGTTTGAGGCGCTTTTGCTGACATCTCTTATAGTCTGCAAGTTTCATAGCCGTTTGTGCAGTTTCAGCATGTCAGATGTTTAAATTTTTCAGGCTCAATTTTAGTTCTGTATGTTGTTCTGAATTTGTTATGCAAATAGATCTGTAAAAGAATATCTGCTGTTTTTCGTAGCCCTGATGTTCAGAGAAATACTTTAGTCCTCTTCTTGGTTTTTTGTTGTTTTACATTTCATTCACTACAGGCAACTTGTACTTTAGGTGTAATGGTTTACTTCGTTTGGTTTGGACTCTAAAACTTGCTGTAGATAGCAGTAGTAGTTAATTGGAAATAGCCTCATTCTCATGTCCATAGTGTCCATAGTGCCACATAAGTTTCAGCAGTCCTTTGGCAGATACTTAACATGGGCCAAATTGTCTGATTGCATTTCTTCCATGCTGGTTAGTTCAGAAACTCAGTTGTTCCCACAATCTGATCTCCAGTTCAGATAATTGAGTTGTTCTGCTTGCTAGCCAACAGTGTTAATCTTGGAGCTGATTGTCTAACTCTTATATTTTTTGTCCACTATTGCTTAATTTTCACTACTGTAATATCTATGATATGATGCCTAATTATCTCTTGATTTCATTGTTAGTAGTCCTTGGAGCCTCATTCTCATGTCTGTAGTGTCCATAGTGCCACATAAGTTTAAGCAGTCCTTTGGCAGATACTTAACATGGGCCAAATTGTCTGATTGCATTTCTTCCATGCTGGTTAGTTCAGAAACTCAGTTGTTCCCACAATCTGATCTCCAGTTCAGATAATTGAGTTGTTCTGCTTGCTAGCCAACAGTGTTAATCTTGGAGCTGATTGTCTAACTCTTATATTTTTTTGTCCACTATTGCTTAATTTTCACTACTGTAATATCTATGATATGATGCCTAATTATCTCTTGATTTCATTGTGAGCCTCATTCTCATGTCCGTAGTGTCCATAGTGCCACATAAGTTTAAGCAGTCCTTTGGCAGATACTTAACATGGGCCAAATTGTCTGATTGCATTTCTTCCATGCTGGTTAGTTCAGAAACTCAGTTGTTCCCACAATCTGATCTCCAGTTCAGATAATTGAGTTGTTCTGCTAGCCAACAGTGTTAATCTTGGAGCTGATTGTCTAACTCTTATATTTTTTTGGTCCACTATTGCTTAATTTTCACTACTGTAATATCTATGATATGATGCCTAATTATCTCTTGATTTCATTGTTCTCTTGTGAATTCAGCTGCTGCGGCATTAGTGTATCCCCGGATATATGCACCAGCCCCGTAGAGGAGTACGAGAAACTTCTGACAAGATTGAAATTTATCTCTTCAAAAAATAGAAGCATTTAATCATTGTTGTCCCTGGTACTGTGACATGAGAATTGGCTCATAATTTCTGAAAAATTTGCAGCTCGCATACTTGCTCAAACGGTCCACCACCGTTAAGATGACAGACTTGCCTTTCACCTTGGGGAGGGCCTCCACGAAGTCGAGGCCAATGTCACTTCACACCGCCGCAGGCACCGGGAGAGGAAGCCGCAACCCAGCAGGGTGGAGGTGCTCGGCCTTGTTGCGCTGGCATGTGGCGCACGCGCGCACGAAGTCCTGGACGATGGTCCACATGCCGGGGAAGTGAAAGTCCCAACGCAGCCGATGCAGGGTGCGCTGGACGCCCTCGTGACCGTCCTCGTGCACGGTAGTAAGGAGTTCCTGTATGAACGGCGAGTCTGAGCCGATGTAGATGCGCCAGCCGTAGGTGAGGAGACCATCCCGCACAGCCCACGGTTCGCCCCTTGTGCCGGCTGTGACCTCGTCTCGGAGCGCCACGAGCGCTGGCTCAGTCTGCTGGGCGTGACAGAGCCTGTCGAAGAAGTCAAACCGCTGGGCTGAGAGAGCGAGCACCGCTCCGGCCGCCCACTCGCAGTCGGTGTCCCGGCGGGAGAGGGCGTCGGCGACGGTGTTCTGAGCACCCCGCTTGTATTCAACCACGAAATCAAAACCGAGAAGCTTGCCAACCCAGTGGTGTTGTGGTGTCGTTGCCAGCCGCTGATCGAGCAAGTACTCGAGGCTGTAGTGGTCTGTCTTCACCGTGAAACGCCGGCCCCAGAGGTACGGCCGCTAGTGGCGGACGGCGTGCACCAGGCCAATCAACTCCCGCTCGTAGGCGGTGAGGGAGCGGTGTTGGGGTGCAATGGGCTTGCTGAAGTACGCCAGGGGATGCTTGTCTTGGATCAACACAGTGCCAAACCCGTGCGTCGACGCGTCGCATTCGACGATGAAGGGGCGGTTGAAGTCCAGCAGCGCGAGCACTGGTGCCGAAGTCACGGCGGTCTTGAGGGCAGTGAACGCCACAGCCGCCTCCTCCGACCAGGAGAAGCCATCTTTCTTTAGTAGCGGAGTCAGTGGGGCGGCGATGGCGCCATAGTTGAGGACGAAGCGGCGATAGTAGCCCGCTAGGCCGAGAAAACCGCTGACCGCGCGCGCCGACCGGGGTACCGGCTAGTCAAGGACGACCTGTACCTTGGTCGGGTCCATGGCCACGCCGCGCTTGGAGATGATGTGGCCGAGGTAGGAGACCGACGCGACGCCGAACGCGCACTTAGAGTGCTTGATGAAGAGGCGGTGGAGGCGAAGCTCGGTCAACACGGTGCGGAGATGTCACAGGTGATCCGCCCAGGTGCTGCTGTAAATGAGAATATCATCAAAGAAGACGAGCACAAACCGGCGAAGGAAGGGGCGCAGCACATCGTTCATCAGCGACTGGAACGTCGCCGGAGCGTTGCACAAGCCGAACGACATCACCAGGAACTCATAAGCCGTCGTGCGTGCGGAACGCTGTCTTGTGTACATCTTCCGGCCTCATGCGAACTTGGTGGTAGCCGGAACGGATGTCAAGCTTGGTGAAGAAGCGCTCTCTGTTGAGCTCGTCGAGCAGCTCCTCCACCACCGGGATCGGGAATGCATCTTTGACGGTTAGCGCGTTCAATGTGCGGTAGTCGATGCAAAACCTCCACGTGCCTTCGGCTTTCTTGACGAGGAGGGTCGGCGACGAGAAAGTGGAGTTGCTGCAGCAGACAATGCCCAGCTCGATCATGGAAGTGCACTGGCGCTCGAGCTCATCCTTGTGGGCCGCCGGGTAGCGATAGGGCCGGACCGCCACCGGAGCCGTGCCTGGCTTGAGGACAGCGGGGTGGTCGCGGCTGCGCGGTGGAGGCAACCCCGACGGCTCCGTGAACACATCACCGATTGAGTCTAGGAGGCTCTCTAGGAGCGACGCTTCTGTGGTCGCGGCGTGGACTGTTGGCGTCTCGGTGCAGGCCACGCCGGACCAACAGATGGCCCGCCCTTCATGCTGGAAAGACAGGGTGTGGGTGGCGACATCCCATGCAATGCGCCCCAAGGCGGCCATCCACTGGGTGCCCAGCACCATGTCATAGCTGGCGAGTGGCATGACATATAAGTCGATGTCAAAAGTCATGCCCTCGATGGAGATAGCCGCCTGCAGGAGAACGCCGGGGCAGGCCACCTTCTCGCCATGGGCGACTGTGGCAGTGAGCTGTGGACGAGGGTGGATGACGAGCCCGGTGCGGTGCGCTGCTGCCTCGCCGATGAAGTTGTGCGTGGACCCTGTGTCCACCAGGGCGACGAGCGTGGTGGCGCCCAGGGTGACCCGCAACAGGATGGGGGCACCCACAGCCACGCCCGCCACTGCATGGAGGGAGAAGAGGGGGGCCTCCGTCGGTGTCGTCGATCTCCACGCCATCCAGGAAGAAGATGCGCCGGCAAAATCTATTGTGGCCACGGGTAAACTTCTCATTGCAATTGAAACACAGACCTTGGCGACGTCGCTCCGCCATCTCGTCCGGCATGAGACGCCGCTGGCTTCCCTCGGCACGAGCCTGCTGGGAGGCCGCCGGTGGTGCAGGGAGTGCCAACAACGGCGGGGGCGCCGGAAGCGCGGCCCGGGGCGCTGGAGGCGGTGGTCCGCGTGGCGGGGCTCGAGGAGGAGGTGGCACCGGACGGTCGTTCTCCATCAGCTCCCCCTGGCGTGCTAGACTCATAGCGTCGGCGAGTGTCTATAGGTGGTGGAGGCGAACGGCGTGGCTGAGCGGTGAAAGGAGGCCGCCCGTGTAGAGCTCGACGCGCTGAGCCTCTTCGAGACGGCCTGCGCGCGGTAGGAGAGCCTGGAAACGGTTGGAGTATTCCTCCACGTTCTCGGTGCCCCGGCACTAGGCAAGCTCGAACATCGGGGCGCAGCGAAGGGGGGTCCGAACCGCAGATTGAGGAGGTCCTTGAAGCGGCCCCACAACGGTGTGCCGTCATCGTCCTGCAGCTGGGTGAACCACACCTGCGCGACGTAGTCCAGATGATACGACGCCATGAGCACGCGCTCCTCCGCCATGGTTCGGTGTTGGCGGAAATATGCCTCGCACTTGTTGAGGAACAGCATCGGATCGGACGTGCCGTCGAAGCGGGGGAAGTCCCACTTCTTGTGTTTCGGGTGGAACTCCTGCTCGCGCGGTCCCTCCGCACGGCGGCCCTCGCCGCTGCCGGACGATGACGAGGACTTCTCCTTCATGGCCGCCACGTCGTCCTTCAGCGTGGTCATGTCGGAGGTGAGCGTTTCCATCGCCTTCAGGAGGTCGGCTAGGGTTGGCTCACTCATGGTGGCGGGGATGGCAGAGGTGGGGGATGATGGTGAAGTAGGGCTGTGGTGGTCGGCGGCTGCGGCGGTGGTGGAAGCCTGGCTGGAGGTGGTGGGTGAGGATCGTCGAAAGCCTGATACCAGGTTGTCAAGGGCCTGGTGATCTAGGGTAGGCGGCCCTCGACTACGGAGTTCGTAGTCTCCTGCCGTTGTTTTCCGATCGCGGAGGTTATGCCCCTCACGGTGGCTCGGGCTTGAGAGCGACAGGGAGAGAGAGATATTAGGGTAAAGTTTTTGCTTAATCCTTCCAATTCACGGTTTACAGAATGGCCATCGGCCCATCTAACTGGAGCAACAAGCTCCTAGAATTAAGGACTAACAAATCTCAATTGATAAATATCTTTGGAAAATCAGCCACCGATCACGCCGTGCGCCTGCTGCATGTCCGTGGTCACCGCGCCTTCCGCTCCCGCGTTCGCCACGCGTGCCGCAGCCCTGCGCACGTCTCTTGCCCGGCGTGTACGCGCGTACGTTCGCCCGTACATGACAAATTCATTCAGCGTTGCAGTTGTTCGTCTTTCCGCACAACTACACACCGGTCTACAAAAAACTAGGATCATCTAAAAGAATGGAGTAATCCACCAACAAGAATGGAGGAGTTATTTAATATGAAGCATTGGAGAAATAGAAAGGACCTTTGGTTTATTGAAGCTATGTTTTTTTTTGGGACTTGTTGATCTTATTACCTGATAGATACAAAAATTGCTATAATCCTAGCGTGCTGCTATATCCATAATCACATTCTACAACAAATGATTTCTGATCCACTTGAGTCACAACTGGATGCTTTTTTTGCAACATGATGTCAGCAGGTGTAGTTGATCGTACTTAATCATCAACTCAGTGGACTGAATTTAGAGATGTTAGCATCCAGTATGTGGAATGCTTGAAGAACAAGGAATCTGCACTAAATGTAATTTACCTTGGCACTCATCCATGCATATTATTTTTTTTATTTATCTATTGTGCAGTTGCCATGGTTATGAATTAGGGGGTTAATTCGTTTTCTTTGACCTTATAGTTGATGTGATACAAGAAGTTGTTGACTAATGTCCTGCATGTTCAGCAGAATGGAAGTGGCTTTGCTGGTTGGGATGATAAGAGGAAAATGGTTATTGGGGACAAAGACAGTTAATGGGCTCGGCAAAGGTATGTCACATGATGCACTGACACTTCAATTTGTTATGTGTGTTATCATTTGTAAATATCGGTGTTGTAGAATCGACCAGGAGCTGCAGCTTTATACATGAAGCCTTTTGTGAACTATGAGATTTATGTTAGTAATTTACCAGAAGGATGTGAGGCTAAAGGTCCAGGAGATGAATTTGAAGTGAACAAAGAATACTCTTCTGCAAATGTGACTGAAGCAACCCACTAACATGAAAATTCTACTGACTCTCACACCCAACAGCCATTGCTTTTGATATTTGCTGATGGTGACATCATCTGGAAGCGAATCTACGGCTTGGTCGCAATAGGATATTTGCTGATGATTGCTTTGGATTTATCAAGTGTTGAAAAAGCACTCAAAACTCTTGCAGATGCTGAGACAGCAAACACAGCTAGTATGAATGCTATCAAAACTGCATTTGCCAAAGAACTGGAGGCTCAAAACCAGACTGCTGTAAGGAGGGTCAGTTGTTCAATGTGCTAGAAAAATTTATTGAGTTTGGCAGTGATCATATTGTGAAGGCAGCTTATTGGTCAGAATGGCACAAAGCTAAACTTGTTCTTTATCACTCTGGATGAGTACAAACCCGAGTCTACTCCTGCAAGTCTACTCCTGAACCTCCCTGTTTTTTTTAAAGAAACTGGTTTGAAGTCGGGTCCTTTTGGTTCTGTTGCCAAATTTCTTTCAGGCTTGTGCCCTCCTACTTCTATTTGTTTTTCCACAACATGATGAATGCGCCTATTCTGCAACTGGGTCTTAATTCCTAGAATGCAATGCCAATGTTTCTCTTACCAGGATGGTTAGCGTTATGTACCTGCTTTGTATAGCCCATATAATGTACAGATTCAGTCTTAATACTTTTGTCCAAATATCTCTCAGCCATGAAGAATAATTATCCCACTGTCGTCTAATTCTCATTGCCCATATGGTTTCTGCTGCAATTCTCCCTCCACTCGATACTGACAATGAAAAATGAAAATTCTCAACTCTTGTGATCATTCAGATGTTTCTTCAGCAAAGATGTCTTTATCATGCAACCTCCTCATGACTGAAAAATAGATTTACCATGGTAATAGAGGCAAGAATTTGGAGGAACAAATTCAGTCAGTTGCAATTGTTTGTCTTTTCCACACAACTACAGCACACGTCATAACCTTCCCTTGCATCTCGGTCACTTTTAATGAAGAGTTGGTGCTAGTTTCGATACTGCCACTTAAGATTTCTAGACATTATCAACTTTCACCTCATGCTCTATAGATGGAACTCGGCTACTTTTCACCCTGAATGCTTTCTGCTTGCCACCATGGCTTTCTGGTAGGATGGTCGATAAGTTCAAATTTAAGAATATTGTTGGTTCCACCTGATCTTTTGTGCCCCATGGATGAACAAAATAGTTAGGTTGTAAGTTTGCAGCACAAAAGTGTCTGCTAGATATGAACAAAAAAGCTTTTCAACTTTTGCTGACATCTCTTATTTAATCCAAATGGATATAAAGAGGCCACTACGTACACCAATGTTACTGAAGATTCTATTAACTTTGAATCTTGAATTTGGTGAGACAAGCAGTGGCAGTGCATGGTTTTCTTATTTGGATCTTGTTCCAAGTGTTTTAGTCACTTTCTTATGCTAGGTTGTATGCTCTGTTGTATGAGAGGTTTTTCTATGGAATATGAATATGAGATCTGAGATATTTTACAATTTGTGCTACTCAGTACATGTTGAGGTATTTGCTAATGTTGCTTCTGTTGGTCATGGCCTGCAGCAACAAGGGAGGCGCCAAGAAGATGTGCCATGAAATGGTTCAAAGGTGCCCATGGATCTGCACCTGCGCAAATCTGAGGAAGGGTGGTCATACTTTTCTTTTTTGATAAGTAGGTCATGCTTTGCTGCCTCCAAGAACTAAGGTCGGTGAATTGAACAGAAGCTGGAAGATGAAGCTTAGGGAAGATCGAGCATTAGCTTTTTGGAGGGACCGCAGTCTGCTGTTGATGTGTTTTAGAACCCTGCTGGCGATTTTGATGCCTTTTTTCGCTAATACTCTGCTGTTATCTTTCCGGCAGACCTCTTGCGATGAATGGTTAAGCGCAGTCTGTGCTCCTGTTGAAAACTATCTTTCCAGGTAGTTTTGTTCGTGAATTGAACTGGTGCACAAACTACTGCTTCATTTCTGCACATAACATTGTAATATGTTTTGAGGTGCTACCTGAATGATGCTTAAATGCTTTGTATGTACGTACTTGAGCTGAATGAGTGTATGGTGTTAGCAGTAGCCTGGCACCGCTTCATTGTACTGCATCCTAGAGGATAGATCCAGTTAGCTTTGTTCAGTTTCATTCGTTAGACATTGTGACCAACAATTCTGCTGGACCTTTTTCCTTTGACCATTGGGAAGGTTCAACAGCTAGAGTTTACAGAAGAAAATGTATGTACCGTTAATTTCATATACATGGCTTCTGATGGCTGCAGGCATATGACAAATCACTTTATATTTACTGATGATCCACTATACTAATGTTACTGAAGGTTCTAATAACTTTGAATCTTGAATTTGGTGAGACAAGCAGTGCATGGTTTTCTTATTTGGATCTTGTTCCAAGTGTTTGAGGTGTATTGAGAAAACCTGTTAGTCTATTTAGATAAGCATGCTTCTGTTGGTTTAGTCTATTGAGACAAACATGCTTGGTTTCCTTTCGTTTGTAAGGTGCCCAAGGATCACCTGTGCAAATCTAAGGGAGGTCATGAGGAAGGGGGGTCATGCTTTGCTGTTGAGAATTGCAGTGCCAGTGCGCCATCTCTTCAGAACATTGTGAACAAGCTGATCAATACTGAGTGGGAAAATAATGTGGCCCTGCTGGGAATCTGATAGTGAGAAATTCGGTGAAATGACAGATGCCAGAGTTCTCGCTGCCAATATACTGTGTCATACAATGAGTCCTCATTAGTGCTATCTGCTATTGGATCTGTTAGTTTCTGTTCGTGAATCATCAGTGGGTGGACTGGTGCACAAACTACTGCTTAATTTTCTATACATAGCATTGTGATATGCTTCGAGGCTCTACCTGAATGATCCTTAAATGCTTTGTATGCATGTACTGAAACTGAATGAGTGTATGGTGTTAGCAATAGCCTGGCATAGTGGCATTGCTTCATTGCTCTCATAGTCCAAATTGCAATGATATCTAAGCTTCTCGAGGAAAAGAAAATCCAATATATTCAGAAGAAAGGAGATAAGTTGAAAACGGAGATTGAACACGTTTAGGCGTGTTCTAGAAAAAAAACGGAGATTAAGATCAGAACCAGAGGAAGTACGTATGGCACGGTCAATCACAAACCCTCAGTTCATCTCGTCCAACAAAGTGCTACTGGTCTCCTCTTATATCCTGATGAACATATTTATCAGTAAGTATGCCATGACTCAAGAAAAATGTTTTGTCCACAAACTTTCAGAGTACTGAATGCGCTGGAAACAAATTTAGCACTAGGAACATCACATACGTACGTGTCCAAGATGAGACGCGCATATCCTTCTGGGATCTTTATGTCATTGTACCGCATCCCATAGGATATATCCAGTTAGCTTTGTTCAGTTGGCATTTCCAGTTTTGTGTTTTTTGACCTAAACAAAAGTTTCATTCGTTATACATTGTGACCAACAATTCTGCTGGACCTTTTTCCTTTGACCAAAGGGGAAAGTTCAACAGCTAGAGTTACAGAAGAAAATGTATGTACCGTTAATTTCATATACATGACAATCACTTTATGTTTACTGATGATCCACCAAATCATTATCGGTAACATTGGACATAACTAAAAGTACACAAGCTGATAATACAGTGGGTAAGTTCACTGTAAATATGTTAAGACAGTTCCATTATTAGTAATATTTTGTGTGGGTAACTGGTAAGCAACTCAATCAAATGAACAATAGCTGAAGAAACACAGAAACTAACAGCTGACACATGGTGCACCAAACTTCAGTTACTTCACCACTGCATGACATTACAAACCAAACTATTAAGGTTATCCATGTCAATTGACCAAAGAGTAAGATAAACCAAGGCTTCAGACTTTCAGTATCTAGATTCTACGGAACCTAAATGTTCAAAGTTTTTCATGAGTCTATGATGCAGTGCACGTGTAAATACAAGTCAGCAGTGGTACATTTCCGACACACTAAACAACAATACCTTGGGCAAAACTGTAAATTGGCAGGAAATCGACAGTGGTACATTTTCGCCAAAGTAAACAACAATACTTTGGTAAAATTGTAAATTGGCAGGAAATTTGAATTCAGCTGAGAAGCTACTACAACATGGACAGAACCCTACTGTTAAAATGCAGAGCACTCTTGGTGGAGCAAATGCAAGTACAGGAAATTTGAGGCATTCTTGGTGGTTCCGCTCATAACAATAACTGACCTTGGCAACGATGCCGCCGAGGCGCGCGTAAGCGTCCTCGGGCGAGAGGAGGAGGAGGTCGGTAGTGATGAGGCAGTCGAGCTCGTTGAGGACGAGGCAGCAGGGGGCGCAGCCGCTCGTCGAACGACTGGCAATGCGCGGCGTGGGTCCGGACACGGAAACTGTAGGCCGCGTCGACAACGATAACAATGACCGCCGAGTACGAAAGGCGTGCGGCGGCGGAGACCTCGGATCGAGCAGAAGTCGGCGTCCAGCCAGCGCCCTCGTCCAGCTGGAGACTCCGATGGCCAAACCCCTCCTGCTTGTCCTACGACAACGGTGCCGCCACCATGGCTTCCTACGAGGCTACGAAAGCGACGACCACATCGGCGCCAGCCTACCGGGCCATGGAGACAGACGCCAGGTAGCTTCCCTCACCGGGCTTACCTCGACGACACCACGCGGGCGCCGGTTGCATGGACCCGGTCGCGTGTGCCGCGCAGGTCCCGTGGATTCACGACATCGCCAGGCACTTGTGCTTCTTCATCGACCTGGACGCGCCCTCAGCTACGCCGATCCTTTCCTCTCGGCGAGAGAACCGTCAGCTATCTCGATGACTACCAGTACCAGCTCCGTCTCCTGGGCACGGCAACGGTCTACGCCACGTCCAAGTACGAGAACCACCTGATCATTAGCTCCGGACAAGAGCCACCTGAACACACAAGAGCAGGTATGAACGCTGGATATTAATTTGCTGCTGGACACAAAGCAACCGTGCCAGCTTTTCTGTAATATTGGACGGACGCTGGAGCGCGCGGTCACCACCCTGCGTCCATCAACTCTGGAGCGCCATTCGGCAACTTCGTCGCGTCGCGAGGGCTGATGTCGCTGCACGTCACCGCCGTGCACCGGCTGCTCCTGTTCGTCGACACCATGGACATCGTGCATGCGAGGCACGAACTCGGTAATGGATTTACTCGTATCAAATAGACGAGACACAGTAAATGGCCACGTGGTTCAATGACAGGACTGTCTAGTAAAACGTTATCCATAAGGGTTCAAATTATGATGTTAGCACCTTTTTCTAGGATTTTCCCAGGCAACATACATTAAGTGGGCGACGTCCCTGTCAGTAGAGAGGCGCCTGTGGTGACTTCGTCCCCGTCGCTGCGAGGCAGGTGGGTGAACAACGGCATTAGGCGCGCGCCCATGCGAGCCGGGCCGTATGCACAACGTGAAGTCAAGCATGTCCCCGGTCCAGTCGTCCCGAAGGTTCGCCAGGTGTTGCCACAGGTTGACCATGGGTAGGTCATGCTCAATGAACGAGCGCCATTGGTTCTGGTCGAAGTTCCCTTGATCGTTCGCCCGCACGTGCCGGAATGTGCTGCCATAAGGCCCAGAACCACCCGCGGTCATGGCGGTTTCCTGAACCTGTGTTGCAGTGGAACCTGTACTGACAACGGAATGTTCAGATATCAAATTCTTTCAGAATTTCTTACGGAAATCAGAAAACACACACACACACACGGCGAACGATCCGGTATGAAATGAGCAAGACCAAAGGGCAAATCATTCAAGTAAACGTCATAACAAAGAACTCTATCCAATGGTGACCTCAACGACTTTCTCATTTTAGATGATGGAAGAAGTTCCTAGAAATCACCAAGCTTCAGCAAGCATTATTCTATTATTTAGGAAGTAAATTACTTGAGTGCTATTGACAGGGTGTTCAGTGACTTAGTCCTCAACTTATCTACCTACAATTTTACAGAACCATTTCTGCTGCATATATACATAGTATTTTCCAATCTTCAATTTTTAACGGATCGCTGGAAGCTAGCGCTAGGGACATTCACTGTATTGATGCCTATTTTTTTCTTATTATTTGTTTAATTATTTTGTGTATGCGCTTTACTTGTACAGAGATAGTAGGGTTATAAAGTTCTAATGCATTGTATTTATTTAGATATGTTAGATGTTTCCTAAGAAGTATTTGTCAAGTGCTCAGAAAAGTAAAATTATTTGGGGTCAACTATGTAAGAAAGATTGAACGGCTTGACTATATGCAATACTGAAAAGAATGATTTGGACGACATTCACTACCGGAACGGCCCTTTTTGCCGATGGCCGGCCGCCATCGGCAAAGGCACTTTTGCCATCGGCAAAAGGTTTGCCGATGGCAAAGGTCAGTGGCCATCGGCAAATCCCCATCGGCAAACATTTCATCGGCAAAGCCGCGTTTGCCGATGGCCACTGACATTGCCATCGGAAACCTTTTGCCGATGGCCACGCGTGCCATCGGAAAAGCCGCCACGTCAGCCGACGCGCCGTCAGGCTGACGGTGGCTTTGCCGATGGCTGACGTGGCTTCGGCCATCGGCAAACCCATTTTTATTTTTTTTTGAATTTTTTTGCCGATGGCCAAGGCCGTCGGCAATAAGTTTGCCGATGGCCGAGGCCATCGGCAAAAAGTTTTCAAAAAAAAAAAAAATGGGTTTGCCGATGGCCATGGCCATCGGCAAAGTTACGGCAAACCCGGGATTAGCTGAATCATAACCCTAGCCATCGGCAAACCTGGAAAAATATTTTTTTTATTTTTTTTTCTGTTTTCTTTCCATTTACATTACAATTTAGCACATGCATCACATATATATCAATTAACCCACATATATAGCATATAATCCACATATATAGCAACGAAATACGGTTTTAAGCATCGATACATGTCCATCGGAATCCAAACATATCCGGGCCACAAGCAAAAGAGTCATACATGTCACAAGTCATCCATACATATCTCACAAGCTACAAGACTAAACCTAGCTAGTGGCGCCGTCCCCTTGGGTCCCGGAGCCCCCAGCAGCATCCTCCCACGCAGGCCAACTCGGCTGCCCTGGGGCCGCGGCGTACTGCCAGTGGCCGACGTGCTGCGGAGGGAGCACGGCAGGGACGGAGTGCCCCGGGTGCGGAGGGAAGGCGGCAGGCCCGGAGTGCGGGTGCTGCGGCCACGAGTACCCCTGCGGCGGTGGAGGACCCCCGCACGTCTGCGTGGGGAAGCTCGGTACGGTGGCGTGGGGAAGCTCGTACCGTGGAGAAGCTCCCGGTGGGCTTGGAGTCGGGTTCGAACCCGCCGACGGTGCCTCGCACAAAGAACAAGTGCTGTAATTAGTACAACTCCCCGCAAAATTTCGGCAAAGACCTCCCCGCACGGGGAGGTTCCAAAACCCGCAATAAACATGGCACGAAGGCCAAACATGGGCACGAAGGCCAAACATGGCACGAAGGCCAAACATGGCACGAAGGCCAAATATGGGCACGAAGGCCAACTGACGCGACAAGCTAAAGCGAGAGGCAATGTACTCACCCGACTAAGTCCGGAAGAGGCGACCGTGCGGTGAACTACCGGTGGTGGAGCGTAGATCGAGGCAGAGGCTCCTCCATTCCCGGGATCTGGGCCGCGAAGTGCCTGCCCAACTGACGCTGGTAGTGCGCCGTCAGTGCCGCCACCTGCTCCTGAACCCGCGCCGACATCCTCGCCTCAATCCTCGCCTCAATGGCCGCCTCCCGCTCCTCCTCCCTGGCCTTCATCTCCTCGATCGTGGCCTGCAATATTACACCAGCACGATTGATGTTATTTGAAGGCAGGCTACATCATGAAGGCAGGCTACATCATGAAACTCCACTTACCTGAAGACTGCTGATCACCTGCGCGCTGCTCTGCTGCCGAGACGCTATGGGGATCTGCGATCCGCCCCCACTTTCCCGGTCTCTCCTGCGGATCAATATTGATGATTGATCTCTATATTGATGATTGATCTCTATATTGTTCTTGAAGATTTTGCATGAAGAAATGCTTAAAGTCTGATTTCTAAAAGGCAGTGAAACATTATATTTTTTATTTGAGGTAAACGTAATACTTACTGTTCTTTTATTTTTTTATTGTACAGAGTTACTTTTTAAACTAAATAATGTGCTCCAAATTATTTTTTATTACTCATACTATATATATTAATCTTTATATTATAAAAAGTTAGTTCAACTAGCCCTTATCTTCTTGCTTGCTCAAGGGCCCTTAAAACTGTAGAGCCGGCCTGCTTGGGTGTAATTGTGTGAACTAGGATAGATCATAACAGTGTATAGATCGAGATCTAAGTAAAGAAGCAGTTGGAGGCCATTTTTCAAACAAAATCTTTGCATGCGACGATCATTAGCTAAATTTTGAAATGTCTCATGCTCACACACGAGCTAGAGAAGCATGTGTCCAATCACAAGATCAATTACACATTTCCACGGAGTGTTCAAGCACAATATGGACTCCAATTCCAAAATGAATGAAAACATATGACATATTTGTTAGATAAATATCTAAGCCTCATGTGCCAGTTGGCGCAAAAGACACCAAGCTCTATGTTGTATGGACTCCAATTCCAAAATGAATGAAAACATATGACATATTTGTTAGATAAATATCTAAGCCTCATGTGCCAGTTGGCGCAAAAGACACCAAGCTCTATGTTGCTCGCCCACATCGATGTGGCCAGCACCACCGCGCCCCTCGCAGCTCAAACCCCGGTCGCACAGCCCTCTATACTCGCCATGGCCCCTGCTCACAGGTCTGACCGCAGCCACGGATCTTGTTTGGCGGGGCTCCTGTCGCGACTCCAAGCTCGACAACGTCAGGATCGACTCCCAGCTCGACAACGTTTGGATCGCGTCCGGAGCAAGTCTTTTCATGAGTCCGTCACGATGAGAGCGAAGGAGATGAGAAGAACCAATAGATCGAAGGACCTAACAAGTGTGCCCGCATGCCACATTTGCATACGTAATGGATTAATACCTGTTTGGACCTAATTAATTGAGACCCGAAATCAAGTTTATAAGGACCTAAAAAATAACATGTTGAAAGTAGATGACACCTCATGCCAAGTTCACAGACTGGCCATCAATTTTCCTCTACCTCAAATCTACCTAATAAGTCAACGTCACATTAACAATAGTCAACAACGCAATACACAACCCAAAGGCACCGGAAGGAATATTCAAACAAACATAGAAGATCAAAGATGCAATTTGAGGAATAATTTCAAAGATGCAATTTGAGGAATAATTAATACCTTGCTCACTACTAGTAGTCCATGTCCATGGGATTGACCCTCAACACGGCAGAAGTCGGTTATCTTCTGCCAATGGGCAGTGGGTGGGCATGATTCACCATCGCATTGGAATCCCTCATCATAGTGGCATGATCGTACGCCCGGAGCGCAGTGACGCCCACAACACCAAGGAGCGCGCGTCGCACCGCAGCGGGGGAGCTGCCGCGGCGCATGCCGTCTAGGCCCCCCAAGATAGCCAACGCAGTGACGCCGGTCCAGACGTCCTCCCCCCGGCAGCTGCGCACAAGGACAACGCTGTTCTCGATGGCAGAGAACGCGACGAAGTAGGTGGCCAACTTGCCGGCGACATGAGGCGCGTGCGTGCTTGCGGCTCGGACGGCGCCGGCGAGGCGGGCGCCTCTGGATGAACTGCAGAGGCCTCTGACGAAGTGGAACGCGGAGCCACAGGCTAATCCACACGAAAAGAACCACTACGTGAAAAACTTACTAAGGGAGCGCTTGCCCATTTGTAGTAGGGACGGCTTGTGATGCAGCCGCCCCTACAGTGGCTGGCGCTGGGTGGCTGGCGGCCAGATCACCAGCCGCCCCTGCTAATGCACTGTAGGGGCGGCTGGTGATCCAAATTACTCTTACTATAAAGCCACTGTAAGGGCGGGCCGGTGATCCAAATTACCCCTACGTGTTTTTTCACAAAATTAGTTAAAAAGAGGCTCTGAATGACCTCAAATGAAAAACTTTTGAATACAAGATAGTTACATCTTATCAAGATAATCATTTCATACATATAACACTTTTGCATTTGGAAAAGTTTTATTAAACTCTGTAGGGGCGGCTGGTGTTCCAGCCGCCCTTACTGTGCCTTCCACTGTAAGGGCGGCTGGAACACCAGCCGCCCCTACAGTGGTCGTGTAGTAAGGGCGGCTGGTGTTGAGCCGCCCTATAGTGCCCCCCCACTGTAAGATCGGGGCGTAGGGGCGGCTCGCCCAGCCGCCCTTACAGTGGGATTCTAGCCGTCCTACAGTGCCTGAATGTAGTAGTGAACACGCCCATGAACTCGGCGATGGCGAAAGCCGTGTTTGGTGGTGGGTCATATGCATATGGCGGCAGGTCGCCTCCCATCTCCTTGTTAACTGACAAAGGCTACGTCAGCTCACCTAACTTACTATTTTATTTTATTTTCATGGAATTATCTTCATCTTAAGTTATTCTTTGGTTTCGCCTTACAATGACGTTTTGATACCTGCCATTTCAACTTCTTGTGAAAGTTTGATGGTTTGTTTGAAAGTGTTCAATTCTAGAAGTTATGTTGTTCGAATCTTCCTTGCAGCCTTGCAGGTAATATAGTTTGGAACCTGCTCTAGCAGTTAAATTTCATAATAATCTATACGCTCCGTTTCCTCTATACGTACTATCCAAGGAAAATGTGAAATGTATTTGTGGAAATCAAAATATAGTTTTGCCAAATATTATTAATACTATAGCAAGCGCACGTTAGGACTGGTAGTATTTGATTTTGAGATCTTTGCTTTGCATACATTTGAGCTGCGTTTTTATTTTGCAAAAGCCAAAACATCCTATGCATTGAAACGAATGGAGTACTGGTACAAAGTACAAACATAGAATTGTATAGACCGACTCAAACTGAAACCTCTAGAAGAAGCACCACTAGCAATAAACTCAGAGTTGCTTTGCTCTCTACTAAGCAACATACCGTAATACTCATAACAATAATATATGTAATAACAATTTATCAAGTAATTTGAGGGAATGATTCGAAGGCAAGCACAGTCCGGCGTTGATGTTATTTGGCAAATACTTCAAGTATCCTTGGGACAAGATCGGCTGTCCCGTGATCTTTTGACCTACACATAATAAGGGGAAAATAAATAAGTACTTAAAGATATTAGGTGAATGAACATATTAGAAGGTGGCATAATTTTACATTCACAATCCTTGAAAGTTAAAACAGAAACATCAATCGCAAGCACCGTAAAGGCTCTTGACAAGGCGTAACTGAAGAACTAATCAAGTGTACGAGCATGATGTACACAAACTCATTGGCTCAAGAATTAATCTATGTAGGGATATTATATTTGAAAATTCCTTTTCAATTTCCAAAAACCACAGCCGCTAGATTGCATTATTGTAAACATTATCAATAGTTACCACAAATTCAATTATGAATTCTGGAGAAATTTGAGCAATATGTTAAATTGGCATAAACGAAACTCCTTTTCTGCATTGGTACACAACTAATTAAGTTCTAAATGCATGATTAAGTGCACTATGAATATATCCAAAGAGGTAAAGATGTACTTGCACCAACAAATCAGCATTGTCATAAAAAAAATCAGAATTTTTTTAAGCAAACTTACGTGACCTCCATTAATAGTATAGACATGAAAAATACATACAAAAATTGCATCCTATTATTTTATTTAGGACAAAAAGAAAGTTAGGAGAGTTAAAAAATTATATCCTATTATTTTTGCACATACTTTTTTATTATGAACCGTGCCATCAAAAGACACCTGAACCCAATAGGGGCCTGCAGTTTCATTAGGTCTACTAAAACGAAAACTCCTCCCATTTTGTCACACACAAGCTTAAAAAGGTGAATCAACTAACTGCCATGTGCACACTGTACTTCTTCCTCGCCGGATCCACCATGGCTGGCGATGGTGGGAGGAGCTCGACGTGGGTCCGAGCACATGTGCGGGGAGACGATGGGGTGTGGGAACGAAGGAGGTCGACATGGAGAGAGAGGGGGGATGAGGGAGGGAGAGAGCACGCTGGGGTGATCCGCCGGTGGAGAGGGGAGGGGAGCAAGTGTGGGAGAGAAGTAAGTGCCAGGAGATGGACAGATGTTGTTGTATAGAGTTTCTAAAAAAAAAAGCTATTAGAATATGTACCAATATCTACGCTGGAGAGCCATGGAGTAACATTTAAACAAATAGTGAAACTTATATATATATGTACATTTTAATAAATATACTTCCTTCTTAAAAATGTTCATAATTAGGGAAATTCAAATTCAACATAGTATAGTAGTATTAAGAGAACTAATTCAACTTCAAGGAACATGTAAAACGAAGGCAAATTAGAAAACGGCGTTTGTTCTTCACCTGTACAAGGTGCTGGCTTTACTCCACGGAGCCGGCCGTGGCTGGATCCCCATGAACCTCTACCGATGGAGAGGGGCATGGGGGGATACTGATACACCTGATGGGTACCACCGTTGGCAACAACCCGTCGTTCATTCACAACTCGCCGTCGGACCCAAGGAGCCAGCTGTGCCACCATTCCAATGCCAAATTGGCGCCTGCAAGAGCCGCAAAAAATGTGGTGCCGTGCAACGAGGACAAGGCGGCGGCACGAGCGCCCCGGTGCACATTCAGTAGGCCAAAGGAAGTTGTGCCGGCAAAGATGGAGTTCCAGTAATCCTCCTTCTGGCGCGCCAGGGACATGGCACTCTCAAAGGCGCAGAGGGCGGCCATGGCGGCTCCGAAGGTCCCGGATACGCGAGGCGTGTTGTTGCAGACAGCACGGACGGCGGCCGCCAGGCGTCCACCTCCACCTTTGGGCGAGCTGCGGAACCCCTTGACGAAGTGAAAAGTAGAGCCGCAACCTGCGCCGAACAAAAAGGCGTCGCCGACGAGGTTGATAAAGCGATAGCGATGGTCCGGGACCGGGGTGTCATTGTACATCGCCCTCCCCATTGTCTCGATCTCGATGTGTCTGTCTGTGCTGATATTCTCGGCGACGGCGGCGTAGTTGCGTTGCGTCCAACGACGTGAATATATCGCTAGATAGGCAGGGTCGACTAGCTAGGGCTGGTTTGATTAGAGACGATGTCTCTCGAGCCTTAGCCCATACACGACTCTGATCGGTTGTCAGAGTTGGAGATCGCGAAGAAACCTAGTCTTGTTACAACACGTAAGGACGGATAGGCCGGGTGAGCCGTGAGCGCATACCGTTTCTTTCATCGAGAAATAACTATCAAATGTGAACCGAGTCTTGGTCGATGCCAATTGCGGGCAGGCTGGAGCTTCAGTTCTACCTTCCGCCGCTCCTGCCATCCCGACGCCTCACCCCTGCACCACCATGCCCGCCCACGCATTATCATCCCGTCGACGTCTTCGGTCGGTGCGCATTGGTACCGCGTGCTCGTTGCAACCGTTCTGGCCGCCGGCAGGAGGGCGATCGGCCCGAGCTACTTTTTTCGAGAACACGCCGTGGACGTGTATTTCATTAAGAAGAAGAGAGTTGTTACAACACGGGTAATCCGCAGATTACCAAGACACACTTGGACACCCCAGACCGCACGAGGTTGTGATTACAAGATAACTAACCCGCGGACAGCACAGACAACGTGTACCTAACGGCGCGCCTGCAGATCGGCCAGCCGCCTGAAGCCAGCAGCGACCCACAAGGAGGCCTCCTCCAGAATCTCCTCGGCAAGCTGCGACGGTGAGAGTTGTCCTGCTGCAAAGGTCTTGGCGTTCCTCTCTTTCCAAAGCCTCCAGGCTACCAAGAAGAAGAAGGAGTCGAACCCACGCCGAAGAGGTTTCTGGAGGGCCTTACGAGTCTCCAGCCACCAAGGCATGAACGGGCGTTCAGTCACCTGGACCAAGTGCAGAAGACGGTATGCGCGAAGGCACGTCGCCCAGACCTCCCTTGAGTAGACGCAGCCGAGAATGATGTGGTCAATGGTCTCGTCCTGCTGGTCACAAAAGATGCAGGAGGCGCCATCCTGCAGCCCGTGACGCCAACGTCGATGGGCAGTCCAACACCGCCCATGCATGGCGAGCCAGACGAAGAACTTGACTCGCGGCGGGGCAGAGGTCTTCCACAGCTGCCGGACACCCAGTGGCGTGTAGCATCCAACGAACATGGCCCCGTAGGCTGAGGAGGCCGAGTACTGCGCATCAGCAGACAGTCTCCAAGCGAAGGTGTCAGGAACCCCGGGAACGAGTGCCACCTGTTGAAGCCTCTCGGACAGCACGACAAACTCCGCTATCAGCCTCCAGGATCGGGCACCTGCGATGTGGTGCACCCACGCCGACCCAGCCAGGGCCTCAGCCACCGTGGCCCTTCGCCGTCTTCTCGGCACCACCGCGAAGACAGTGGGTGCAAGCACCCTTACGCTTGTGCCGTCAAGCCAAGAGTCTATCCAGAACAGGGTGGACTCCCCGTTGCCAACCTTGGCAACCGTGGCCGCCAAGAAGAAGTCCTGCAAGGTACGATCATCACTGTCGGGGAGGCCCTGCCAGGGCCTGTCTTGGTCGACCCTCCGCAGCCACGGCCATCTGAGCCTGAGAGCAAGACCGAACCGTCTCAGGTCAACAACACCCAGACCCCCAAGGTACTTGGGCCTGGAAACAATCTTCCAGGCGAGCTTGCAACGGCCGCCCGCCGCTGTGGAGGCGCCCGACCAAATGAATCCCCGCCGGAGTTTGTCAATCCTATCAATTGCCCAAGCAGAGAGGCACACCGCCATGGCTGTGTAAACCGGGATCGCCGAGAGCGTGGACTGGACAAGCGTAGAACGCCCTGCCACGTTGAGCATGTTGCCCTTCCACCCGGGGATGCGCGCAGCCACCATATCAATGATCGGCTGCTCCTGCGCCCTTGTCAGCTTGAAAATAGAGAGCGGAATCCCCAAGTAACGGGTCGGGAACGCGTCGACCCGACACGCTAGCACCTCTTGCACCAACGCAACCTGGGCAGCATCACAGTGGATAGGAGTGACATCACTCTTGGACATGTTGGCAAAGAGACCCGAGGCCCTGCCAAACGCCTCGAGCGCCGCCTTCAGAAGTCGCAGGTCAGGATCGGTAGGTGCCACAAACAGCACCATGTCATCTGCGTAAAGACTGACACGATGAACTCTCTCAAGGGCACCAAGGCATGTTAGGTAGCCTGCCTCGTCCAGCCACTGCACTGCATGGTTGACCGCCTCCATAACCAGCACGAACAGCATAGGTGATAGCGGGTCACCCTGCCGCAGCCCCCTCGCATGGCAGATCCGTCTGCCGGTGGCCCCATTAATCAAAACCTTAGTGCTGGCTGTCGACAGGATAGCCGAGATCCAGTCTCGCCAACGCACGCTGAAGCCCATGTGAGAGAGGACTTCCAGCAAGAACTGCCAGGACACTGAATCGAAAGCCTTCGTTATATCAATCTTGAAAAGCAGGCTTGGCGTTTTGGTTCTGTGCAGTTCCTTGCAAGAAAGACGAACCGCCCTGAAGTTGTCCTGGATGCAGCGGCCCTTTATAAACGCACTGTTGGCTAGGCACTTGGTAATGAGCTTACTGATGCTATGAATCAAGCTGATTGGTCTGTAGTCCGTGATCTCGACCGGGTTGTCCTTCTTCCTGAGCAAGATCAAGAGCGCATCATTGACGTGATGAAGACTGCGCATGTCGAGGTTCCAGAAGGCCTGAAAGGCCCTCACAATGTCATCCTTGATAATGTCCCAGGTGAGCTTGTAAAAAAGCCCGGTGAGACCGTCTGGGCCCGGTGCCTTGTCATTTGGCAGCTGCATAATCACCTCACGGATCTCATCTTCAGAAAACTCAAGCTCCAGCTCGTGCAGGTCGGTAGAGGGAAGCCCAATTACTCCCAAGTTGATGGTCTGCGTGCGCACAAAATCGGTTCCCATCAAGG
The DNA here is from genome assembly GCA_018135685.1 of Themeda triandra. Lineage (NCBI taxonomy): Eukaryota > Viridiplantae > Streptophyta > Magnoliopsida > Poales > Poaceae > Themeda > Themeda triandra. The sequence continues at coordinate 156,252 of JAENPR010000570.1, read as the reverse complement.
CATCAAAGTGGTGGAAGACTGCCTCGGCCATCTGTGCCGGCTCAGCTATGAGATCACCGTGAACTGAGAAGCTGTCAATCGCGTTCTTCCTTTTCCGGTGGCACGCCTGCATGTGGAAGAAGCGGGTGTTGGCGTCCCCTTCAGCTAGGAAGGTAAGTCTGGAGCGTTGCCTAACAATTGTCCTTGTTAGGGAGGCAAGACCAAGCACACGTAGCTTGAACGCCTTATGCAGCAGCACTTCTCTGGGCTCCAAAGCTCTTGACTCTCTCGCCTCATCAAAGCGCAGCACAACTTCGCGTGCAATCGCTAGCTGCAATCTGACGCTGCCAATTTGGTGAGCACTCCAACTCTAGAGCGCTCTCGTTACATTTCTGATCTTGTAGTCCACAACCCGGAACGCATCTGCATCAGGTGGCGTGGCCTGCCAGGCCCACTCCACCACCTCCAGGAACCCGTGTAACTTGGGCCAGAAAGACTCAAATCTGAATCTCCGCTTCTCCGTGGTCGTGGTGTCCATCATCAACAGAAGAGGCGAGTGATCAGAATAATCTGATGATAAGGCTTTCAGCAAATGATATGGATAGGCCGTGAACCAGTCCACCGAAGCCAGAGCCCGATCAATTCTCTCCAAGGTGGGCGGGTCCTGGCCATTGGACCAGGTAAACCGTCGCCCCGAGAGAGCAATCTCCTGAAGAAGTAGAGAGTCAATGAAGGATCTGAACCTGCGCATCGCGCGTCTATCAAGCCTGTCATTGCTCTTGTCTGCAGCCATGTATATCATGTTGAAATCCCCGCAAATCAACCAAGGCCCCTGTCGGCTACTCCGAATAGTGCGTAGTTCGTCGAGGAAGGCACACTTGTCCGGCTCTAGCTGAGGGCCATAGACAGTCGTGATCCACCAGGCAAGCTGGGATCGGACGCACTGCAAATGGGCCGTCAACGAGAACTGACCACGGAACGTGGCCGAGACCCCCCAGAAATCTCTGTGCCAGGCCAACAGAATCCCCCCGGCAAACCCAACAGAAGGCAGAAAAACATAGTCGAACAAGGGTCCTAAGATTTCCATTGCACAAGAAGCTGAAACATCATCAAGCTTCGTCTCCTGCAAACAGACTAGCGACACGCGGTTGTTTGCCAACAACCCCCTGACCACAGCACGACGAGCAGGGCTGTTCAAGCCCCGCACGTTCCACACAAGACATGTAGAGTTTGGCACCATTATTTAACAAGTCTGCTTATGGGCGGAGCGACTCAGATGGGCAGCATGCCATCATCCTCCAGCCCCAGCATATCCAGGTTCATAGCGACCGGATCGAAGCGTGCACCAAGAAGCAACTGCAGGTTGTCGTGGGAGGCGTCAGAAAGTGGCCCATGGAAGGCACGCTTGCACAGCGCAGCCGTCTCTTCACCCATGGAAGGAGATGGCTGCTGGTCGCCCAGCTTCTTCATCAAAACGACCTGGGCCTGCGCCGTGGAGTTTGCCGCCCGCGGTGTTTGTGCGATGCGCACGCTGCGCCTGAGCGTTTGTGGCTGTGCTGGAGTGCGCGACCGGCGCAACTTCGGCCCGAGCTACTGGCACCACCTGATGCGCTCCCATGATTTACACTAGTATAATGCCCGCGGTTTTATCTTGGGGATGCACATGAAAACAATCTTGTTTTTCATAGTTTAACTTTTAATAGCTGACAAGTATGAATTAATTAAGAGGAAAAACACTCAAAGATTGGACAAAGATGCAGTGAATATTTAGACTAAAAGAATTGTTAATCACTATGTAAAGTTTTTTTGGAATAGCTGTAATCCAAAGCTAGCAACTAACTTCAGGTTTCGGAAAGCATATCTTCACCACCCCGAGAAGCACATTGTCGTTGTAGAAGAGCCACAACTTTTCCATGGTGTCACTCAGGTGGTCCAGTGCAAAGACAGAGTTGTCGCCTCATTGGCAAAGGCGATTCACTCACTCCTTATCCGGGACGTCCTTTTCTTTCATGCACACGCCATCACCAGAAAAGCAATTTAGAAAGCAAATTGAGGATTTTCTCCAACATCCAGAAATGTATAGTGCTAGCATTTGTTTATAAAACAATATGTACTAAGGCTGCGAATCAAGAACTCACATTGTTGGTCAACCCAGTGCTTTAGGTGTCCATTCCCGATGCCCCTAGACATTGCCAGGGAGCCCTGGACTTTGACATGTTCCATGGTAATTCACCACATATCCACACTGAAAAGCAAATGAGCGGGCACATAAGTAAAATTGCAGAACATTGTAGAACTTTGAATAGCAATAGATATTGATCTTGAAGTAATTTGATCAAACCTACTCTTTTTTGAAGAATAAAAATCATATCCACAATGCTGCAACCACCACTGCGCCTGTAAAAAATAGCAGATTCAGAAAAAAAAATCAGCATATTTCCAAAGTAAGCTAGTTATTAATGCGTGAAGTCATAAATGGTACATATATCATTCTATATATCTAGATAGTAGGATTAATCATGTGATGATTCAGATTCTAGATTTACATAATGATGATAAAATTAACTAAAGGAAACTGTACATCTTAGGAAAATGTTCATTTGCCAAATCCTTATCTTAGACAGTAGTGGTATATGACAGAGGAATCTTGAGAAATATTGAAGGGAAAGTGATCAATGAACAAATATATAGTGCTAAACAGTAAACGTCATATCAGGGAAGTGTGTTAAGTTCATAAGTACTCCTACTTAAGAAATAGGAAAGCTAACATTTCCAGGACAGTGAAATGATGAAGTGAATTGGATCGTCATTTTTAGATAGTGAAATAGGGAGCTGAATTTTCAGTAACCTGCACAGTATGTGAAAGGGCATACGATCATTCATTCCGCGACCACTGCTATCAAAGTTAGCATGACATGATTCTGTCAATATTTGTTTATATAGATCCAATGTAAAAATGCAGGCAAGTGTATATACTGGCAAAAGGGAGTGTATGATGAAATTTTGGCATGTCATGATACTATATGCTTGCTTATAAGAAAAAGGAAATTCCATCCATAATATATGTTTACCGAATATAAGGGCTATAATAAAAAGATATTTTGTTCGGCAAATGAATTAATTAATTAGTAAAATATTGGGTTAATTAAAGTGGGCTCATCAACTCATGAGTGGCCCATTGACCCATCATATGCAACTTGCCAAGAGCCCTGCTTACCACCGGCAATTAGTGGCCACTAATCTCAATCATGGGCCCCAAGAGATGCTTGGTGGTTGGTGCATGGCCCATGCAAATGCAAAGCACGTACGTGCTTGTTAGCTTGCTTCCTGAAAGCTAACAAACTTGTGTATGTACACGCACATCTCTCCGGCCAACTCACCTTCGTATACATATATGAATACGCTACCGTGGCAGTACGCATTGCACTTGGGCCAATAACCTGAGGAGTTCTAGAAGGCCCCAATCATTATACATGGGCCACGAAATACCACGGTGCTCAGCGCTCGGCGAACGAAAATGACGACGCCACCGCTTTATATGATGATGAAGCTTCTAGAAAGGTCACGTATACATGCTACGCACACCGTTGTATCTATTTAGGCCCACCAGTCAGTTAGCAAGGCTAAATAAAGCGCACGTGCTTCTCTGGATGATGAAGCGATAAGCATCGTGATAAGATCAATTTCAAATTCGAAAGGCAGCGCCTGATGCCTGGCCGCCCCTGCCGCTCGGAGGGCCTGGTCAATTCGAAATTTGAACACTGCGTCGTCCGCGCTTCTCGGCCGTGCGACGCGCTCCTTGCCAACTGACTAGTAGCGGCGCATCCTGGGCACCGCCTCAGAGCCCAGTTACCCTAGGCTTGGCCTATAAAAACAAAGGCACTTCTTCATCCTCGAGGACACATTCCATCTTCACCACCCCGCCGCAAGGCTGTGCAGCTCACACGCACAGTCACCACCGCACCGCCGCCAGGCTGCGACAACCACGCCGCCGCCAGGCTAGCTGCGCACACCCACCTCACGCATACGCCGTCGTCGCTCTGCGCATGCACATCGCCGGCAAGCACAGCGGCGACGTCGTCGACTCCGTCGCCGCCAACCTCCTCGTCAAGCAGTTCGTCGTCTCCGGCGAGTTCGTCCATGACATCTCCGGCAAGCCGAACGTCTACAGAACACCTACATCGTCGGCGTCCGAGCCTCCACACCGACATCCCCATGGCTGCTCACTTCGAAGGTGAAATTCTCTATGTATTATGATTAGTTTTACTCATGTGTGCGTGGCTGTGGCGTAGATCTTGCATGCGTTCACGGCCAGCCTACCAGCGAGCCCCGACGACGCCGGGACAACGACGGCGCCGACGACCACCTCAACGGCGGCAGCCATATGCCACGGGAGAGGTCGATCTCAGGCCAGCGGCGACGATGGCACCGTCCATGACGACCCGACGACGACGGCGTACGTGCGGCGGATCGGCAACACTGCACGTCCACGACGGCCCGACGAAGATGTACGTACGTGCGGCGGCTCGTCAACACACAACAACCTTAATGGCCCGCGGCGTCTCGACGATGACGGCGGCCTGGCCTACGTACACAACCTCAGCAAAACTATGGCCGGAACTGCGGGCATGGTCACCGTGGCGGCGGCAGAGTAGCGCAGCCCGGCGAGTGGCACATCTACATCTCTAACTCCGACAAGAGACGCAAGCAACAGCAACTGCCCGATGCAGCACACAGTTGTGTCATCTGCCCACCGACGAGATCAACAGCAGCGAGTCTGGGTGATGGCCGGAAAGTGCAGCCAGGTCACCGCGGTGGCGGAGCAGTGTGTGGCCCGACGGTGGCCCATTTTCTGTAAACATTCAGCATCAGTCCAGAAGGACGTGTACATGTGCTTGTGTAATATACGTGCAGTATAACGGCAAAGAAGCGAGTACAAGATTAGTGATTACTATGTGAAACATGTACGCAAATGCGTTAACAGGTTGATAGGCTCTAGTAGCAGCCCAATGTGTACCTGTACAATGTATGGCAAGAAAGCAAAACGAAATGCAGCTACAAGTCTATAGTGCCATGCAAATATTTGTACAGGCAATGCAGATGTGTCACAAGCTAACTCAATATTATTGCTTGGCCTATGTCCAGTGGCCCAATACATTGATCTCTCAACCCATGCAGGCTTGGCTAGGCCCGAGACCCGACTACAACCTCTGCAAATGACTCTAAGTTATGATGAAGCGCCCGAGTGTGTGCACATATATATAAATTGGCGAGCTTGTCACGCCAATGATCTCAAGTTATTCACGCAAAGAGAAAACTCCCAAGTGTTTCATGAGCACAAGTCTCACGTTTACCATCAACCACCTTTCCGCACCGTCAAGGCCGGTGAACCATACGAAGTCATTTTCTCCCCCAAACCGACGAGGTTGGGACGTTTCTTTGTTCGTGACCGGCTTGGCCGAACATTTGACTTCATTACGGGATCCGCACGACGAGACCGGATACCTTTGCTAGAGGCCGACGAGGCTCTAGCACTTCACCATTTCATTTATTTGTGCTTATGCATATACTAGGGAGACAAGACAACTCTTGTTTATTCAGAGACGACAATGATGACCATCAGCATTGCTTAATCGGAGGTGTTCTGCGGCCCAACGTCGTGGATGTAATTAACTGGGAGGCCTCCCGAGGGCCCAGGAACCAGAAGCCACACAATCCTCTGTTTGTCAGATGGAACCGAAATTGTACTTTGTAATTCTCTTATGAATAATAAAGTGATATTTCTCTAAACTTTTGTCCCTTATGTGTTTTATTGCACATTTACTTCATTTGTATACGGATGTGTACTGGCACGCCTGCGCAATATTAGTACCAAGTCGTAGTACGATCCACGAAACATAGAGAGATCCGCCTTAGTGATTTTTCTGACGAAATAGATGGAGCTTGAAGACCATGGTGATGGACACGGTGAACTTGGTGCATGGTAGAGCTCCGAGGAGAAAAGAGAAGGCCCATGGAGATCAAGGCAAAACTATAACTTGATAGGGCTTTCCGGTTTGGTGATCGAGACACCACAGAGGGTGTGATCACATTTAGGATACATAGCCGACTGTCAAGAGGGGAAGTCTCGGTTATCACGTCGGTCAAATACCTCTAGATCTATTTCATGAGCATATGCATTTCAATTCTAGAGCGCTAACTCTCGCCTTGGAAAATGTTTGAGAAAATGCTAACACACATGCGTATGGTGATGTACACTTGGTGGTGTTGGCACATTTGTAAAGGTGGTGGTGTTTGAAGCGTTGAGATGGGTTTGGGTCCCTCTCTCCCTCCCGCCGAGCAAGCGTGGTGAGATTTGGTGCTTTCGGGAGAATGGAATGCTAATTTTCTGTTGCGCCGGATGTAAATTGTTGGTGAAAACATACTAACTCTCAAGCACAAGATAGTATACTTGTTGGTTAGCATGTTCGTGCAAAGGTGGAAAATAAAGCGAAGACACGACGATGTTTTGGAGCCTCGGACGCGGCGGCAGACGCTGATCACGGGAGCATCGGATGCTGGTCTGGCATCCGACGTATGGTGCTGCTGCTCGGTGTGAAGAAACGGTGTGTCGGACCATCCGGAGGAAACGCGTCAGACGCCGGGTCATTGGACCTTTGTGTCCGGTGCTCATTCTCTGGCCGGGACAACCTCAGCACGGTGGTGGCGACGGAGGGATCTGACGGTGCACCAGACGCAGTCCAGAGAGCCCTCCAGCGGGTTGGACTGCCGGACATAGCACCAGATGCACGAGGGTTGTGTGTCGGACGCCAGGGTTTGAACATGATGCTGCAACGGCTAGCTACTTCGGGCTTCCACGCGTCGGACGCGTCCGACGGTGGAGCAACTGATGCATGTCCGACGCGTGTATTTCGGCTGCTTCGAGGGTAACTGTAGGATTTTGGAGGGGGCTCTATAAATAGAGGTTGGCCGGCCTTGGCTGCCATCTCTTACCCATTCTAACACTTTTGAGCATACTTTGAGCTAGAGAGACTCCCTCCCGCACATCTCCTTCCTTGATCATCGGATTCTAAGTAGGATTGAGTGAATCAAGTGCATTTCTTAGTGATTTACATCTAGAGGCACTTGCTCTTCGTGATTCCTATAGATTTCTTATTACTCTTGGGTGATTCCCATCACCCTAGATGGCTTGGAGTAGTGGAGGTGTTGAGCTCAAGTTGGAGATTGTTCGAGGTGACACAGGTTGAGCTTGTGAGGGGTTATTGAGCCTTCCCTGTAGGAGATAGCAATTGGCTACTCTAGTGGAAATCTCATGGCTTGGAGGAACCCCATCTTGTGTTGATAGTGTGGCACCCAGCTGCGGGTTTGGCCTGGTGATTGCCAGTCAAGCGCACACATCTCCAAGTGGGTGTATTGCCACAACGAGGACTAGCTTGCTGAGAAGTAAGTGAACCTCGGTAAAAAATCATTTTGTCATCTTGGTTGTCGAGGTTTCTCTCCATTGTGTGATTGATTGTGATCGTGGTGATTGGCTCATCTCCCCTTCATCGGTGGTATATCATTCCACTCCTTCTCTTGCACTTAATTTGTAGAATTGCCTTGTGTAGTGCTAGTTGCTAGTTTAGCTCTCTAGTGTAACTGAGTTATAGTTACCTTGCTCACTAGAAGTAGCTTAGCAACTTAGCCTTGTTGGTGTGACTAGAGATCATAGCCTTCTTGCTAGAAATGTTTAGGCGGCTTGCTTATCTTAGTCTTGCTAGTGCTAGTGGGCTACGCCATCTTAAGTACTAATCATTTTGTTTAGTGCTTTTGCCAGAAATGTTTATAGGCTATTCACCCCCTCTAGCCATTTAGGATCTTTTAGTAGGGTGAATAGCCTAAGATAAAATTTGACAAATCACCTAATTCTCAATTTTGTTCCTAACCACCAAAAGTGATAAGATAGTCTTTTATGTTAAATTATGTCTTTGAATGATCAAAACGATAATTTAGTCATTTACTTTTAGGCTAAGTTTATCTAGAACACTAAACTGTTTGTTTCCCTACCGTTTCAGTTCAAAAAAAAACTTCTCAGCTCAATTCATATATGAACTATTAAAGTGGCAATTTCTGCTGTCAGGCATCTTTGCTCCTCATCATCCAACATGGCACACCACATTTGTCATGTATGCTTAGCTCAAGCGTCACCTCAAGCGGAGGAGGATGGTACACATTGAGAGATTTTTGGCCTCGACGAGCCACAAACATAGTGGTCAGGATATGCATGGTGAAGCAGTTAGGTCTAGTGCACACACGGTTGATGTCCATACGTCAACTATGTCAAAGGTGTCGCGACCTACAGCATTGCACAATAAAATGAGTTCATGATAATGATAGGTGGTCCAAATAACTATGGGCCGTCCATTTATTTTGATCGAACGGTCACAGTGAACTATTACCTCCTAGGAGGTAGGAGTTTAAATGTATATTTATTTATTTGTTATTATATAAAATGAGATAGATAAGGAAAGTTTTAGATATAAAACTTTTTTCCTAGATTTGATTGGTGCATGTGTGATCTCTAGCTGGTGTGGTAATTTTTTTTATTTAGTAACTTTATACTTGATTTATTTTGATTATCATATTATTTTGTATGTAACTTTATTATGGACTTGATTTTGCATGGTAAATTTGAATGTGTACCGTGTATGTGTGCACGTGTGTGTGTGTGTGGTGATGAGCCGTGTGTGGCTAGCGTACGTGTGTCGTGCTTAACAGGCCATGATTTAGTAAGATGTAACATGTGTATAACAAAAGTCAAAGTTAATGTGACGTGTGCTTATATATGGTACCTGACATGTTTATTAGCATGACATTTTGTTACATTACTTTTGTGTAATTTTTAATTCGTGTTGAAAGAAAAACGTAAGTGATGGTTACTTTTGTGTAATGTTTAATTCGTGTTGAAAGAAAAACGTAAGTGATGGTTCAGGACAAGTCAAACTTTATTAAGTTCGATCAAGTTTATAACAAAGTAATATGTGTGAATTTGAATTCCGACAACACTATTTATTTGATTTTCTGGATATTTTTCCTCCCGTCATTGGTCCGTGATTAGGGGAATCAGGCAAATCAGCACGCATGTGGGAATCCGCATGCAAGGAAATTATTTCCCGTGATTAGCACGTTGTAATTTGCTTTTTTATATTTAATAAGTAATTCAGAAAAAGAGAAAAATCAATGGACAAGATTGATTTGAAATATTACCTCCTAGGAGGTAAAGTTTGTACCTTAGCATTGCCCGGTGTATAAATGGTGAAGTGTTGTGGTTGAGAAGATCTTTGAACTGCAGTTCAATGACAAAAATATGCTTAGGATGATAATTTAAGCGACAACAGTAGGCTAAAAAAAGAGAAGACATTCATTTGATTGATAATAGCATCGAAAGTAAAAAGACTTAATAGATGCTACGATTGAGTGTGGCCTAATTATAACTCAATCCCAACAAGCAGCTCTCGTCTACACATAGACAATCTATGAATGATTTCATCATTAGCTAGTCTTCATTGGCAACCTTACGCTTTGCAGACGTCGCATTCGCAAGGGCTATGGATTGGTTACTGTCCGAGAGTAGCAACGAGGACAATGGACAAGAGTGTTGTGTTGATTAGTGATCTACGAATTTATCACATACGCCCTCAGTCACAGATAATATGAAGTTTTGAGATTGTCTAAGGTCAATTGTTTTGAGTTTCTATCTTTTATGATTGGTGCAATATGCTACAGACATATAAGTTGAGTTGTGGGATATCGTTCTTTTATAATCAAGGTGTGGGATTTCGTTAGCCATTAAAATATACTTTACATTGGTAAAATAAGTAAGTACAAAAAAAGCAAAGCCATTTTCATCCCGCAACAATCACCCAATTCTCAATTTCGTTCCTAACCCACTAAAAGTGATAGTTTTTGAAGTTAAGTTTTCTCCAAATGACCGAAATAGAAATTTGGGACAAAGGAGGGTTTCAGATCACTATTCTTGACCGTTTTGCCTGCACTTTGAGGTTGAGATGGCTGTGGTTTCAATGGAAAGATAAAGATAGAGCCAGGGGTAATCTTGATGTTCCTTGTGACCAGGACGACAGAGGCCTCTTCAACGCCGCAACTTTGGTAATAGTGGGAGATAGGAAAATGGCTAGCTTGACACTCATCTTGGTTACAAGGTATGTTGCCGAAAAATATTGTCCCATCGTTATATCAGAAGGCCAAAGGATAAAACGTCAAGGTTGGGTTGATCATGTAACTCCTATTATAGGCCGACAAGAGCTGGTTGAGTTTGTTGAACTCTTGGGAAGCTCTTAGAGTAGTCATGTTAGATGACTCCCGGGAGGACTCTATTAGGTGGCATGGGCCGTTGACAAGATGAAGATCATGCAAATGTCGATTCTTCACTTGGACTCTACTCCATAAGAAGATCCAGACAACCAACAACCTAAGCAAAATGTAACTGGCAACACGACATAAGTTTGCAAGCTATGTGGCATTGAGCACAAAACCCCGACACACCTATGCAAGGATTGCCCTAGGGAGCTCCTAAAGCAATGGTTAGGAATGTATGCCATTTCGGGTCTTCATTTTTTTGTTGTTGTGACATATTATGCTCTTTCTTCAACTTGTACACCCTATCTTCAACTAGAGTTTTCTTGTAGGTTTCATGCAACCATTGAACTCTTCTTTCTTCATCTTTGTTCTATTTATTTGCCTTCTGGATCTTCCTTGTACAAAAAGATAGGATAACATATGCAAGTGCAACATTGTCATATTTGAGATCTAGTGGTCTTGATCACCAACCAACCCACAATGTATCCATACCTTCATCAATTTACGGTGATTGAGTGACAATATGATCATTACGGCTATTGTAGTTTGCTAGTGTACAAAGTTTTAGTGCTATGAATCAATGGATGCAAGCAGGGGCGGACGACCATGGTGGCAAGGTATGGCAGCTGCCATACCTCGAATACAGTACAAAAATAGTATCTTAAATTTATTTTAACACCCTCCACCATTTCATACTTGATTGTGATGGTATTTCTAGGTGTATATTATACTTTATTATATATGTTGTCAATTTCGCCATGCATAAAATTTTTTCCATCCTCCGTCACTGGATGCAAGGATAGACTTTAGCGAGGCTATGGTGAAGATCAAGTGATCAACAAGACATCAATTGGAAAATGTCTAAACGAAAATACATAAACAAAGTCTAGAGAGCAGCATAGTGATGAAACAAGAGCCTCGAAGCTCAGTAGGCACCAGGAGCTATTTGGTGGATGCACCGGAGCATCCCGATCAAGCTTGGTCCAAGGCTGGAGTTGTGAAGGGCCTCGTATTAACAATTGGAGACTCGATGGGGGATATGACCCATCGCCAAACCTATATGGTGTCATTGAGTTTGTATCCTGTGGCTTTGCCTTCGGATAGGGTCCTCCGGAATTCGCTGAGAGGCGCCAGCCTAGCCGGAGTCGTTCATGCCATAAACATGCACGTGCCTCATGTTGCCGGCAGGTTTGGCGCCTTCTGCGCCGCGTTCTTTGCCATCGAGGGCGGCGTGTCCCTCGTGCGCAGGGAGAACCGATGCAGCACCGTCGCTGGCCGGGGCTATCTTCTGAGCCCTAGACGGCATGCGTTGAGGCTGCGCCCCCGCTGTGTTGCGATGCACGGTCCTTGGTCTTGCAGGCAGCATTGCGCTCATGGAAACCAATCATAATACCGGCATGGTATAGTGTGGTATTCAAAGAAACTGATGGTGAACCGTGCCCACCCAGTGCCCATCTGGGCCAAAAGGGGCAATATAATCCCGTGGAAACCAATCATAATACCAGCATGGTACAGTGTGGTATTCAAAGAAGCTGATGGTGAATCGTGCCCATCCAGTGCCCATCTAGGCCAGAAGGGGCAATAATCCCGTGGACATGCACTACAAGTGAGAAGGATGATTGTTATGACGGGCATCACGTACACAAGGAGGAGGCCGACCAGTGGCTAGGAGAGGCCCTAGCCGATCGGCTTCATGGGCCTAGGCGCCCAATTATCTTCATCGTTATTTATATTAGAAATATTATTAGTCCAGGGAGTATTTTATAAATTATTAGATGAGAGGAGATTATATATTGTAAGACATTGGATTGGATCAATTAAGCAGAAACATATTATTGTTTCCGGCTTCCTTTAGGGAGCCGGGAGATCGGGAAGTCCCCCAAACCCTAGCCTCTCTTGTGCGCCCTGCCCTAGCCGCCGCCTCCTCCACGCCACAGCGCCCCAGCGCCGCCGCCGCCCCCGTCCTCCGATCAATCATCCATACTCGCTGCGAGAGATCAAGGGAAGGGCTCGGAACCCTATCAACTTGGTATCTAGCTTCTCGGTTGCGATGGCTGACCCCCCGGTTCCAACCTCCGGCATCGTCACGCCCTCCACCACCGCCCCGGCCAACACCAACCCGCTGCCCGCTGATCTCGTCATCGCGTCCGGCGGCCTCGGGGCGTTGAGCGACCTCGGGTCCTCCTCGTCCGAGTCCATACCGGTTTTCACCCCGGCCGAACTGACGGCGGCCGTCCTCGAGCTCGGGAAGGCCGTCAAGGGCATCCACCTCTTCCTGGCTGGGCCGCACGGCACCCAGCCGCCGCCTGCGTCGCGGCCGGCCCTGGATGCGCCCCGGGACGACGTGTAGATCGCGGTGGACGCCGCGGCAGCGGCAGCCGCGGCCGCCGCCCAAGCCGCGCCGCCCTCCACGGCGGTCCCGACGACGGGCGTTCCGATCACGCAGATTGCTTTCCCGCAATCACCGTCCCCGATCCCCGACTTCAGCTACGGACCGCGGACGGAGCAGCCGGTCTACACGACGGCGCCGGTCCGGACCACGGTGCAGGTCACCGGGCCGTCCCACGGCGGCATCCCGGCGGGCGGCACTCCCTACGGGGGTGTCGACGGACCCTTGTTCCACGGCTCGTCCCTGTGGCCGTTCGCCCCATCGTCGTTCGCCATCGGCGCCCCGGGCGGGGGCGCCCCGAGCGGCAGCGGAGGCGGGGTCCCGAGCGGCGGCAGCGGCGCCGCCCGTACGACGATGGAGCCGGGCGCGTGGGAGCCTAAGACCCACAAGCTCGACTTCACCACCTATGACGGCTCCGTCGACCCGCTCAGCTGGCTCACGCACTGTGAGCAATTCTTCTGGGGACAGCGCACACCCGTGTCTCAGCGGACGTGGATGGCGTCCTACCACCTCACCGGCGCCGCGCAGACGTGGTACTACGCCCTCGAGCAGGATGAGGGCATGCCATCCTGGGATCGCTTCAAGCAGCTATGCCGTCTCCGGTTTGGTCCCCCCGACGCCATGTTCGGCTCCGGCATCTCCACGCTGGGCCGTCTACCATTCCAGTCCTCCGTTCAGGAGTTCTCGGAGCGCTTCCAGATGATCTTGGCGCACTCCAGAGATGTTTCCAGGCGCCAGAAGGCGGAGTTGTTCGTCGGTGGACTCCCGGACCACATCCGTGTCGACGTGGCCATGCGCGCTCCGCCGGATCTACAGACGGCCATGTTCCTGGCGCGCGCATTCGAGACGCGCGTAGCAGCGACGGTTCCACCGCCGCCTCAGCCGCCGAAGGGTGCCCGTCCCTCGGCCCGCCCGCCCATACTGCCGCGGCCGGTGGCGGCTGGCGCAACACCACCAGGCGGCCCGGGCCAGCAGCAGCCGGCAGGAGCTACAGCGGCGGCAGCGCCGGGTACAGGGGCGGCCACGCGCCCTTTTCGCCGTCTCTCGCCCGCCGAGATGCTGGAGCGCCGCCGACAGGGGCTGTGCTTCAACTGCGACGAGCCCTACGTCCGGGGTCACGTGTGCCCCCGGCTTTTCTTCTTGGAGGCCGACGACTTCCTCGTCGATGCGGCTGTCTCGGAGGAGGAGGACGCCGCCGAGACCCCGTCTGACGACGCTGCCCATTCTCACGCTCTTGTGGTCTCTATGCACGCTCTTGCAGGAATCCGGACCTACAACACGACGCTGCTGCCGGTGACGATCAAGGGCGAGCGGTTCCTCGCTCTCCTTGACACGGGCCCTACCCACACCTTCCTGCAGGGCGCGGCCATGAGGCGCCTTGGCCTCGCCCCGCAGGGGGGCGACCAGCTCCGCGTCACGGTGGCCAGTGGCGAGCGCCTGCCGTGCGAGGGGATCGCCCGCGACGTCCCGGTCGACATACACGGGGCGCCGTTCTCCGTCTCCTGCGTCGGCCTCACCCTGGGCTGCTTCGACTTCATCCTCGGCGTCGACTTCCTGGGGCCGCTGGGGCCCCTGACGTGGGACTTCGAGCGACTCTCCGTCTCCTTCCTGCGCGACGGCCGTCGCGTCTCCTGGCAGTGCGTGGCTGCCCCAGGCGCACCCTCCCAGCAGCGGTCGCTGGCGGTGGTCGCCACGGACCCGCAGCACCCGCTGCTGGACGAGCTTCTACTTCAGCACGCCGACGTCTTCGACACACCGCGCGGCCTCCCGCCGGCCCACCCCTACGACCACCGCATCCACTTGCTGCCAGGGACGGCGCCGGTGGCGGTGCGGCCGTATCGCTACCCCCAGCTGCAGAAGGACGAGCTCGAGCGGCAGTGCGCCGCCATGCTGGAGCAGGGCATCATCCGCCCCAGCACGTCGCCGTTCTCGGCGCCCGTGCTCCTCGTCAAGAAGGCGGACGTGTCATGGCGCTTCTGCATCGACTACCGCGCCCTCAACGACCGCACATCCAAGGACAAGTTCCCAATCCCGGTGGTCGACGAGCTCCTCGATGAGCTCCATGGCACCAAGTTCTTCACCAAGCTCGACCTCCGCTCAGGGTACCACCAGGTGCGCATGCACCCGGCGGACATTGAGAAGACGGCGTTCCGCACACACCACGGCCACTTCGAGTTCCTGGTGATGCCGTTCGGGTTGTCCAACGCCCCGGCCACCTTCCAGGCGCTCATGAACGACGTGCTCTGGCCCTTCCTCCGTAGGTTTGTGCTGGTATTCTTCGACGACATATTGATCTACAGCTCGTCGTGGTCCGAGCACTTGCAGCACATCGGCCTCGTCTTCACCGCCCTGCGCGCCCAAGGCCTCTTCCTGAAGAGGTCCAAGTGCTCCTTCGGGGCGCTCTCCGTCGCCTACCTGGGCCACGTCATCTCCGCCGACGGCGTCGCCATGGACGGCGACAAGGTGGCTGCCGTCGAGGCGTGGCTGACTCCGCGCTTTCCTCGCGGGGTGCGCGGCTTCTTGGGGCTCGCAGGCTACTACAGGAAGTTCATCCGTGACTTCGGCTCCATCGCGGCGCCCCTCACACGCCTCCTACGGAAGGAGGCGTTCGTCTGGACCTCGGAGGCCGCCGAGGCCTTCGCCGCCCTCAAGCGGGCGCTCTCGTCCGCCCTAGTGCTCCAGATGCCGGACTTCGACCGCCCGTTCGTGGTGGACTGCGACGCCTTGGGCACGGGCTTTGGCGCCGTTCTACACCAGGGGGGAGGACCCCTGGCCTTCTTCAGCCGGCCCTTCGCCGCCCGACACATCAAGTTGGCGGCCTACGAGTGCAAGCTCATCGGGCTCGTGCAGGCGGTCCGCCACTGGCGCCCATACTTGTGGGGGCGCCGCTTCCTCGTCCGCACCGACCACTACAGCCTGAAGTTTCTCCTGGACCAGCGGCTGTCCACCGTGCCGCAGCACCAGTGGCTCAGCAAGCTGTTCGGGTTCGACTTCACGGTGGAGTACCGCCCGGGCCGTCTCAACTCCGCGGCCGACGCGCTGTCTCGCCGTGACGAGGGCACGGCGCAGGTGTGCGCCCTGTCCGGGCCGTCCTTCGACCTCTTCGGCGCCATCCGCGACGCCACCGCCGTCGACCCGGTCGCCCGCGGCCTCCTGCAGCAGCTCGCCGAGGGCGCCCTTGACGCGCCGTGGGCTGCGCGCGACGGCTTCCACGCCCACGACAAGCGCCTCTACGTTCCGGACGTCGACGACCTTCGTCACCAGGTGGTCACCTTGGCGCACGCGGCGGGGCATGAGGGGGTCCAGAAAACCCTTGTGCGCCTCCGCGCCGACTTCTACATACCCGGCGACAGGCGCCTCGTCCACGACTTCGTCCGTTCCTGCGACACTTGCCAGTGGAACAAGACGCCGACCACGCAGCCGGCCGGCCTCCTACAGCCCCTGGACGTGCCGTCCCAGGTGTGGGCAGACATCTCCATGGACTTCGTCGAGGGCCTGCCGAAGGTCCATGGCAAGTCGGTGATCCTGACGGTGGTTGACCGCTTCTCCAAGTACGCTCACTTCATCGCCCTCAGTCACCCCTACACCGCTGCCACCGTGGCACGTGCTTTCTTCGAGGGGATTGTGCGGCTTCACGGCTTCCCCAACTCCATCGTCAGCGACTGTGACCCCGTCTTCACCAGCAATCTGTGGCGCGACCTTTTTAAGTGTGCAGGTGTGAAGCAGCGCCTCAGTACGGCATTCCACCCTCAGACCGACGGGCAGTCTGAGGTCGTCAACAAGGTGCTTGCTATGTATCTTCGGTGTGCGACTGGTGATCGCCCGCGCACGTGGGTGGACTGGCTGGCGTGGGCCGAGTACTGCTACAACACGTCCTTCCACTCCGCCCTGAAGACTTCGCCGTTTGAGGTGGTCTATGGCCGACCGCCCCCCTCTCTTCTTCCACACCAGGAGGGGGCGGCCGCGACGGAGGCCGTGGACGAGATGCTGCGCGACCGCGACGCCTTCTTGGAGGAGGTTCGGGAGCGGCTTCTTCAGGCGCAGCAGTACGCCAAGCGCTTCTACGACCAGCACCACCGCGAGGTGGAGTTCGACGTGGGGGCGTGGGTTCTTCTCCGACTCCTGCATCGCCCCACCCATGCCCTCGGATCGCCGGCCAAGGGCAAGCTTCGCCCACGCTACGCTGGGCCCTTTCAGGTCCTGGAGCGGATTGGGCCGGTCGCATACCGGCTGCACCTACCGTCCGAGGCGCACCTGCATGACGTTTTCCACGTGGGGCTGCTCAAGCCCTACAACTTCCCCGACGGCGTCGCTCCAACGGGACCGGCGGTGCTTCCCCCGGTGCAGGATGGGCGGCTGCTGCCCGCCCCGGAGAAGGTGCTGCATGCTCTGCTACGTCGCGGGATTTGGCGGCTCTTGGTCCAGTGGCACGGCCTTGCTCCAGAGGAGGCGACTTGGGAGCTTCTTGAGGACTTCAAGACTCTCTACCCCGATGTGCAGCTCGAGGACGAGCTGTTTGTCGAAGGGGGAGAGATGTTATGACGGGCATCACGTACACAAGGAGGAGGCCGACCAGTGGCTAGGAGAGGCCCTGGCCGATCGGCTTCATGGGCCTAGGCGCCCAATTATCTTCATCGTTATTTATATTAGAAATATTATTAGTCTAGGGAGTATTTTATAAATTATTAGATGAGAGGAGATTATATATTGTAAGACATTGGATTGGATCAATTAAGCAGAAACATATTATTGTTTCCGGCTTCCTTTAGGGAGCCGGGAGATCGGGAAGTCCCCCAAACCCTAGCCTCTCTTGTGCGCCCTGCCCTAGCCGCCGCCTCCTCTACGCCACGGCGCCCCAGCGCCGCCGCCGCCCCCGTCCTCCGATCAATCATCCATACTCGCTGCGAGAGATCAAGGGAAGGGCTCGGAACCCTATCAATGATGTATATATTTTTCTATACAAGTTTTGCTCCGATCTTCATCCATATATTATTCCTCATATATATTGCATTTTTTGCGCATGCTCTTCTATATATATTTGTTAGGATTTTTCCTTCCCTGCATTTGTGATGTGATGTCACGTTTACTGTTGTGGGATCAATGCTTTCACATATTACCTTTCCCTGCATTCAGTGATCCATGCTAATTAATAGTGAAACGCATGGTGAATTAATAATGTGTTTCAAAGTACGCCATCGTGGTCGTGCTCACTGTCCTAGTAGTGAACAGAATATATAGGCACGATGTTTATGCTAATCTTTTCTTTATCTATATCTATACCTATTAATAAAAGGCCAAAATTTCAGTCCGCCAAAAATCTGGCTCAAAGTGTGTCCATCACTTATGCACGTGTGTTAGCACTTTTAAAACATTTTACAAGGCAATTGGTTAGAGACTAGACTCAAAATGCATATGCTCAAGAGGTTAGAATCTAGTGGCACTTCATTCTCTAATAGACGTGATTTTCCCTCTTGATAGTCGGTTATTGATCCTAGGTCACACCCTCTATGGTGTCATGAGTGCAAAACAAAACCCTATCAAGATACCTTTGCCTTGATCTCCATGTTTTGTTTTTTCTCTTTCTTCTCTTCCACTTGAAGCTTGATCATGATCCAAAGTTCACCACGTACATCATCATGACCACCATTGCTCCTTCATCACATGTGTTGCTAATCTATTCATCACTCACTTAGAGAAATCATTAGCATCTTAGGTGTCATCAATCATCAAAGCCAAACAAGAGCTTTCACCATGTTTTCTCTAATATGCTCCCCTAGCTCCTCTCGGTTAGCGCTTGTGACCAAATATTCAGTTGTGCAAATTATAGTGGCCAAAGATGACAGTGAAGCTCCTTCTGCCAATGTGTTGGTGAAGACGATTTGTTGTAGTTGCTCAAGATGATGTTGGTGAAGCATGTCATGCTAAAGTGTTGTCGTAGGCAAGTCGTTTTGAATGGTAGAGAAGTTGGTGAAACCCTCATGTCAAAGGTGTTCACAAAAGCCATTATTGGTGTAGATGCTAAAGATACCAGCGAAGCCCCTTATGCTGAAGTTTTGGTAGAGAAAAGTTGTACACCAAAGATATTGACGAAGGTACATTATCGATGTTGACATTGAGGATGTCAAAGGAGCCCCTCTAGTTGTTGGCATCGATGGCTAGTCATTGCAATCTCTGAAGATGATGGTGAGGCCCCTCGCATGAAAATGTTGGTGTAGGTGAGTCATTGTAGTCATTGAAGTGTTGGTCAATCCCCTCCCATATAAGTATTTGGTTTTGATGAAGGCCCTCCTACTAAAGTATTTATCGAGAGAAATGTTTGGGGAGCCCATGAGGTATATGGCTAGGTTCTCCCCCTAGAACAGGCCCAACTGGACTAGGTTCTCCCCCGAGAAGGGGCCCAACTGGTAGCTAGAGTAGTGGCGTGTGAAATCCAACCCTAACAAGGGGTCACATGTGAACAGTCATTCCATATATAAGTGCCCAAGGGCATCAAGGCAACGGACCTCTCCCACTCATTTCCACATGTTCAAAATTGTAGTGTGTCCTCTCTCCACCATCGAGCTCTCTCTCCCATTCTTATTCAGAACTATTGGTTCCAACATAATAGACATGGAAACATATTCGCCTAGATACTCATGTATTTGAGTATTTGTGTTCATAAAATTTTGCCCTGTTAAATGTTTATGTGTATAATTCGTTAAGAATTTTTGTTTTTTCTATGAAACCACAAAATCTCCACCATCGAGCTCTCTCTCCCCATTCTTATTCAGAACTATTGGTTCCAACATAATAGACATGGAAACATATTCGCCTAGATACTCATGTATTTGAGTATTTGTGTTCATAAAATTTTGCCTTGTTAAATGTTTATGTGTATAGTTCATTAAGAATTTTTGTTTTTTCTATAAAACCGCAAAATGGATAGCTTACACTATAGTACGCTATAGATTTTTGTATCTCTTGGAGAAGGTCGTTGTTAAATATCATAGTCCGCTATTTAAAACATGATTCCCAACCCCTTCTTCTCCTCCTCCTACAGTCCTCTCTCTCCGTCTCCATCCTCCCCGTCGAAACGCACCGAGCAGGCTATCGACATCGTCACCGGCGACAAGGAGCAGGAGGTCGATCTCGAGGACACCAACGGAGTAAACGGGACCGCATATAAACTTTGTGATTGAGTCCCTAACTTCTTCTCCAACTCGTTTCTGCGCGGAGGATGGTGATACCAGCTGTCACAGAACCGCCCAATTTACATAAGCACAAGTATGAAATATGAACGCCAAGGTGTCGAAGTAACATACTTGAGCCCATGTAAACGCTGTAGTCCACGAAATCACGAAGGATTTTTTTTTCCAACGATACACCAGAGATCGCACGGTTCAACAATTACAATTCACTTGATCATACATTTCGCACATAGAATATTTACATCACAAGTTTTAAATGAAAATCATTACAAATCAGAGTTACAATTATCAGCAGAAATAAACTCTTTTTGAAACACACACACCTAATCATTCTAAATATGGTCCAGCTCAGCCATGATCTAACCTATTCCCGTAGTGGGATACGGGTCCACCTTGTTGCCACAACAACACATCTCATGATCTGCAACAAGTGGGGATAAAACCCTGAGTACGAGGATGTACTCAGCTAGACTTACCTATCCAACTAAAAATAAAGTGACTCTTAAGGAGTATGCAAGGCTTTATAGTGGGTTGGCTTGACTCATTTTGCTTGAGGAGCTCAAGTTATCATATATTATATATGGTTATGCCATTTTAAGTTATTAGCATCGGGTTTACAATTATAGCCCGATTAAGCTAAGTTAGCACCTGTACTAATAGCAATCACTTGTTTAATTAAAATCAATCAATAGTAACCATATCAAGTTTGGCATCTTTCAACATCATCCACATAACCATCCTTGTGTTCCATAACAAGTCAAGTGCTCACTATCCAGGAGCGATGTCGATTCGAATCGATTCCTACTCAGTTGAGGGGTGTATTCCCCATGCAAACCAGACTTCCCCCGTCGGTTTTGTTATGGATCATTCTACACCCAGAGGTTATCTGATGCCAGGTTGCTCTAGACATGTCTGCCCAGGTACGACACCAGGTAGCTCATACATTCTTGTGCACGGTCACTCGGGCCTCTGACCACCCCGCCTTGCTTCGGTGTTATTACCTACATTTCGGTCACCGGCCCAAACAGAACTACAGCTTTGCGGTCGGAACGACTTATCCTTCCAGCTAAACATGGACATGCATTCAACATGACTTGAGGACATACAACGGGTCCCTATTCCATTTATCCAACATCTTTGGTTATAACCATCATAATCATCCATGCCAAATTATCTTTATAGCCCTACAACATAGGTGATAAGAAATCACCCACTTCTACCAATTCTAAGCAGGGCTAAGCAATAGTCGTCCCTATACTTAACAGGGTAGAGGTATCTCAAGTGGTCAAGGCAGGATAATGCATCAACATCACTGATCATCGCCTATAACTTAATGCATCATAAAAAGAATAAAAGGACTCAAGTGAGTTTTTGCAAACCGTAGGACAAATGCTCCGGAGCTTGCCTTCCATTGTAGAGCGAGGTCGAGGTTTCAGATACTTGATCACTCCACGTCCGGCTCCTGGTTCTTGATCACCTCCTGTGCGGGAACTCCTTTCGCTACTTGCCCTTCGGGTTCCTTGTCCTTCTCGACGAATGCCCTAGTCGTGATCCTGGGATGATGCATGTGCGTGCATAGGGGTGAAGGGGCAAGGCCAAACTAGCCCATGGGCAGGTTGGCCGACCACCCCTTTGGTCCCCGCGAAGCAATGTCTCACTTTGGACAAGGAATCTAGCCTCGTGCTTGCAAAAAGTCAGAAAAATTGGACCAAACCCTCGTCGGCCGACCAGGGATCCTCCCCCACCACTTTAAACATGTTGTGTCAGTTTTTCCGGTAAAGGTGGTGGTGGTCCTGGTCCAAAGATGCTGCTGGTTGCTTTGGATTCCTTAGTCTAGTGTTTGGTGAAAGAGAAAAGGAGAAAGCAAAAGTGGAGACAAGAATGAAAGTGATTCCCATGGACCATGGGGACACTTTAGCATGCATTGCTACTCCCCATGCCTGCCTTGGCTATTGGCATGCTCCGTAAAGCATCCAACATGCTTAAAGTAGCATCCTAGGCTAAAGTCATGAGCAATGAATCATCTCTCCTCGAATTTTGGCTAGTGTGATGGGCATAGGATCCTTGGGTGTCATCATTGAGAGGCAGTAGGGTGCCTGGTGGCACCTCGGTCGACCTGGGCTTGTGACCCCAGGGCATCCAATGTTGCTCCTTGGATCCCTACTTCTAGCCAGAGTGAAGAGAGAGGTGGTGGACCCCTATGGCAGGTCGGTCGACCTAGCCATGGTGGCCCTACCAGCTCAACTTTTCTCTAATCACTCTTCTCAAGTTTTATTACCTATGTCTAACTTATTTGGTCAAAATAAAATATGCAGTTCTAAAAGTCAACATGCAATTGAAAGGAAAATGCAGAATTGAAATGCACGAAGTAAACATGAGATAACTACTGACATACCTGGTTAGCGAAGGGCTCCGTGTTTTAGGTCCATAGAGCAGGACCTCTCTGCCGGGTTCATTCTGTGGACAGCTCAGTCGGCCCCGGAGATGGGGACCATGAAGGTGTCTCCTTCTTCCGCCATACTTGCTTGACTTCGGCTTGTGGTTCGGCAGGTTCTTCTTTCACTTCGGCCTTTTTGGCCGACTTTGTGGTCTTAGTGCTCTTCCTTCGGTGGTGTTGGCGACGAGGTTTCTGGGGTGCCTGTTCCTGCATGTTAGCTTTAAAACCATTGAAAGGCACTCTCACCCTCCATCCGTTGAACTGCATGTGGATCTGAGCAGCCCCCATGTAGATGGTGGCGTCCACCGTGTTCAAGAATGGTCATCCCAGGATGAGAGGGACATCGACGTTGGCTCTCATGTCCAGTACCAGGAAGTCGACAGGGACATACTCATCTTTGATTCTGAATAAAATGTCCCGTGCTAGCCCCTCAGGAAACTGGATGGTTTGATCCGCCATCTGCAAACGCACATATGTGGGTTGCAAAGGGCCCCCTAACAGGTTATCATAAGTTACCTTGGAGATGATGTTGACACCGGATCCAAGGTCACAGAAGGCGTTGTCGAAGTTGCGGTCCGATCTGGCAAGTGATAGTCGGCATGCCAGGATCTTCCTTCTTCAGGATGAACGGTGAATCCACCGTGACCCGAATAGAACGAGATTGGGGCTTACCGAACCTCGTATTTACCAGCTTGACACCCTCAACAGGGTCCTCAGGTTTTGCAAGAATCTTACCTTGCTCGAAGGCTGGGACAACTGCTGCTAATTGAGTTAATTGGGTTTCTAACATTTTACTAAAGCGCAATTGATTTTTCATAGCAGAGTTAAAGTTGTCCATCTTTTCACTAAGACTTTCTAAGATATTGTCATTAGCCATCATTCTTTTATTAAGACCATCATTAATTTTAATTTGACCAAAGACAAGTTCTTTAAGGGAAGGTTGGTTACCAAAAGAATTACCAGAATTATTATTGTAACCCATACCTTGGCCTTGGTAGAAGGGGCGTGAATTCCATTGTTGTTGCTGGGGCCGATTCCCGTTGTTGAAGTTGTTGTTGTTGTTGATGAAATTCACCTCCTCCTGTGTTGCAGGGCAATTGTTGCCCAAGTGATCCTCCTCTCCGCATACTTCGCACCATGGGTCCGTGCCCACATCACAGATGGCGGCATGGGTCCATCATTCTTTTATAGAGGAATATTCCTCTATCTTCTTCATAAGGATGTCCATCTTGGCGGAGAGCATGTCCACCTAATTAAGGGCGTGTACACCTCTCTTCTTTTGCTGAAGGCGCTCTTCATTCCAACCTTGGTTGATAACCATCTTTTCAATGAGCTCCATGGCATCCTTGACATTGTGTTGCAAGAATGCCCCTCCAGCAGAAGCATCAAGGTGGCTACGGGCTATGCCAGTCAGCCCGTGGTAGAAACCTTGAATGATGATGCATTCGTCTATCCCATGATGAGAACAGGCCTGAATGTACTCATCGAGATGTTCCCATGCTTGGGAAACGTCTCATCAGACTTTTGTTGGAAGCTTGAGATCTTCCCACGCAAGGCACTGGTCTTGCCTGCTAGAAAGAACTTCTTGAGGAAGGCATTGGCACACTTGTCCCAAATCATCACTTCGCTCTTGTTGTTGTAGAACCATTGCTTTGCCGTTCCCAATAGCGAAAATGGGAACAGATGAAGGCAGACATCCACCGTGACGTTCTTGATAGTGAACGTGTTGTACACCTATAGAAAGTGTTGAAGGTGGGCATTGGCATCCTCATGTGGCTTCCCACAGAATTGATTGGCTTGCACCATGTTGATCAGTGCAGCCTTGAGTTCAAAGGTCGCATCGCCCAAGTTCACGTTCGGACCCGTAGCGAAAAGTCAGCTGACGGGGATGAGAACTCAGCGATGGTCTTCTGAGCCATGACTGCCTCAACAACTGGTGCGGGACTTCCTTCCACAAATGGTTCAGGCTCCGAAATGAACCTCTGGGGAGGAACTTGACGACGTCTAGTTCTCCTCAACAATTGCTCAGGGTCTTTAACGAAGTTTGACGGCAATTGGAAACCGCTCATGCACTGTCTCAAATGATGATAACAAAAACAAGGCAAGTGAAGGATAAGCCCCTAATAGTAACAGATACTTAGATTAAGAGTAGACCACAAATTCCAATTTACTAGAGATTCCTAATGTGGCGCTCTCCCCGGCAACGGCACTAGTAATGCTTGTTGGCAAATCTTACGTGCACCGACTAGAGTAAGATAATGTGACAAAGGTGGCGCTTGGTAGCAATGCTTACTGCAAGCCTGAACTATCACCAGAGAGAGGGTTTCACAATTCCTCCCCGGCAACGGCGCTAGAAATGCTGGTTGGCAAATCTTACGTGCACCGACTAGAGTAAAGATAATGTGACAAAAGTGGCACCTGGTAGCAATGCTTACTGCAGACCCGAACTATCACTAGAAAGAGGGTGTCATAGTTCCTCCTCAGGCAACGGCCCTAGGAATGCTAAGCAAGGCTATACTCTAGTGATGACGCAAGACGTGCCAAGGGTAACTCTGCAAGCGCACAGGTACCGCTGTAACACTTCAACCGGGTGAGTATCCATGGTGTCATGATTTGTAATTCGCTCACAGGAAAGCGGACTAGGATTCTCTAATAATTAGGTGGATGGATATCCATGGTGGTTCTACTCAATCTAAGCTATCAGTGTTGACAAGGGGGGGGGTAAGTTGTAATGGATAAGAGTGATGAACTAAAGGTAACTGGTAGGTAGCTAGCTAGGTGGGAGGACAACGAGTGAGTATGGACTCTGTTGATACTAGATACGCACACGAAAGAATCAAAGAGAAATAATCCGCAAGCGCACGGATATCGGTGAGCACTTCACCCGGAAGATATTCCAGAGTATCATTATTTATTTATCCGCTAGGAGAAAATGTGCATCTGAGTAACCTAAGTCTATACTTAACCCCTGAGCTACAAACAAGGTAATGAGCGATATAGAGAGGATTACTACCACAGTCTTCTTTCAACCTATGGCAAGCTTTGCGAATACTGCTCTATGGGGGCACCTAAGAAAAGACACCACAGATGATGCTTAACCTGGCACTTGGGGACCTACCTTACCTACTGATGGGAAGTGGGCTACAAAGATAACAAAGGGACTATCACTTCCCCCGCTACTACCATGGTTCCGGCCAGATAGGGAGCATCTACGAGTGAACCTAGCCTAAGCACCACGCTTATGCTACGAACGATTACTCTATTCCCAACCGAAAGTGAATAAAGTAAACTCGTAAACCAAAGAGCAATAATAAAAATGAACTTACTAGTATTAGAAGTTGAATTGCAGAATGATCCTAGAACTAAGCCTCGGGTGAGGATACTTGATCCCGTAGGTACAACCGGAGAGGAGACACCGACATGTCAGGCTTCCTCCAACTCTACCTCCACCCTATACTCTCTCTATCTATCTTGAATGCTAGGCTCTAGGGAGGAGATCCATACAAGAGACCTCTCTCACCTGATCCTCTCTGGAAATATTGAATTAGGGTTTCAAGGGATGCCTCCTGTAACAACCCGAAAATCTCAGCTACAAATTTTTTTTTCTAAAATAACCCATGTTTGTTGTTTGTCGTGTCGAAAACCCTACATGTGTCTTGATATAGTTCTTAAGCCACATGTGAATAGGACTCTGAGTAAACCTCCTATACCTACAGGTGAGAGTCTATGACCAACCCATAACTATAGTATGTCCTAGTGATAGCCCCTATATCATAAACCTAAATCCTAGTGACCCCATACTAGAATCGGTAGCAATGCCACCAAGTTTCAATATGTATACATGTACACCTACCTATAGTATAAACCCTACGACCAGCTGTTATCTAACTATAGCTAGCTAGAGGTTAGTGTTACCCCACAACCCCTGACATAGTACCCTAGACCCATGACCTTGATCCCACCTATGAGAGGTTTTGAGCTTCAACCATAGGTCATAGTCCAGGGTGCTATCCTCATGTAGGTAGTCGACTACTTGACCCTAGTAGCACCATGCCAACCCTGGGGGAAACACCTCTACCCTGAGAAAGTAGTTGCTTAACCTCATAGCTCGGTAATAGGAGCTACCGACCTCAGTTTGAATAGCTACCTAACCACTCTGATGGATAAACCCCACTAGACCACCTTTGTGAGAAGACCTGTTGACTATGCCGACTGGAGAGACGTGCCCTAACCCTAGGCTTACTAGCAGATCATCATAGTGCCACCTATAGTGCAAACATGCCTAGCTTAACCTTTATAGAAGTATCTAGTGCTAACCCGAGAGAGAGAGGAGGTATCACTCGGAGACTCACTCTTGGTCACATGTTGTGACGACTTAGCTATAGATCTTACCACATCGTGACCTGTCGTATTAGGCAAGATCCACATGTCACCAATTAGGTACCATCCTTTTTAGCCCAAGCTTTGCACCATCGTGTCACGCGAGCGACGAATATGTTTAGATCACGCTGGATCCATTAGGGAGATGTACAACATGCTTGATTCGGCTTTTATTTGGATTTATGTAATGGTTAATAAATCAATAACGATAAATGGTTATACAATAAATAGTTAAAATAATATGTTTTATGGGGAATAATACCCCTAACATATCCTATGACCTTTATGACCACCTTGGAATATTGTACAAATTATACCAAGCATGAGGCACACATGTATATATGTAATTGGCCAAAAACAGAAAAGAAAAAGAAGAAAGTAAAACAAACAAAATGGCAAGGACCATTTTGGCCCTACGAATAGGCACCGCCGGCTTCCTCTCTTCCCTAAAACCGGCCCGCGAACCAACTCTCTCTCCCACTCTTTTTCTTTTTCACCCGAATCGGCCCAGCCCGAGCACCACCGCCGGCCTGCTTGCTTTGCAGATGCGGCCCGGTACCACCTACCCGTTTTCACGAACCCTTCGGCCCAAGACCTGAGCCGTCCTGTTTCCTCTCCTCTCTATGACGCGGCCCACGACTACAGGCCCAGCCCAACAGCTAAACAGGAGCAGCATGACACGTGCGCCTGCCTCCTCTTCTTATTTCGCTGACACACGGGCCCGCCTTGTTATATGTTTCCCCCACTGGTCCCCTCTCGTACTTTGCTTTTCCCGCGATGGCAGAGCTGTGTCCGCGCGACGCAACATACCTCCATCGTGTGATCGCCCTCCAGCCACACCAATGGGGTGGATGCGGGACACCTGGCCGACCGGTGCCCGACAGGGTCACGCGAAAGGCATAATCGCACGCGCGCTCCCGCCCAAACACGCCGCGGGCATGATGTTGCCGCACCCCTGTCCACTCTGCTTTTGGCCAAGAAGACCAAATTCGAGTTCGCCAGCTCGAATTGGAGATCGAGGCGCCCGGTAACCCTAGACAGGACGTGTCCACGACCCTCTGATCGAGCCCAACCCCTCCATCACCGTCCGATCCCGGAGCACATGGCCGCCGCGTATAAATTGGGGGCTCCCGGGAGCTCTAGGTCATCCCAACCCTTGCCGCCACTTCGCGGCAACAGCCAGCGCCACACCGAACGAGAAGAAGAGGAGAAGAGGAAGAAGGCGGGGAGAGAAGAAAAGCCGGAGGCGCGAGGAAGGATCGCCACCGCTGGGAGCCGCACGTCGCCGGAGAAGAGGACGCCGTACGGACTGCTACCTCGCCAAGGAGCTTCGCGTCGCCGGAGGGGACGCGCCGCCGGAACTCAAGCCACGCGGCCACGCCCACAACCTCGCCTTCGCCGTGCTGCACACCTGCTTCCTCCACCGCGCTGGTACGCCGCCATAGCTGTTGACGGTCGTTAAGTATCAATTTTATACCGTCAACACAGCAAGAGAAAGGACTAATATGAGTTCACTTTGTTAGATATAGGGGTTACACGATAGAATTCCATGAGTTTTGGTGATTGTCTATTTCGGGGGTTATCGAAAAGAGAACCAAAGGAGGCCCACATGTCATGATTACATAGAGATAAAGACCGAACGGGTGAAATTGTATACTCTAGAAGACTCCAGAAGGCGACACCTGAAACCTGGGGCCCACCTGGCATTGGCCAGAGTCGGCCGCCCAAGGGGGGGAGTCGGCCGACTCCCCACCTCAACCAATCACGTTGAGTCTCGCGGATCCCGCCTCCACCGCCTTTGAGGATGAATAATTATCGTCCATTTAGGTCGGTTTGATCCGAGGGCCGTGGTTCATCCTAGGGGCTATATATTGAGAGCCCTGGCCCCGGGTGAAACCCTAATTCATTCTCTCTTCATTCATCGAGAGGATTCGAGAGAAGCCAGAGCCACCATCTCAATTAGAGCTCCATAGTTTAGTAGCATAGCTACATAGGAATAGATCTAGAGGGAATCAAGCCTAGCTTGGAGTCCGGATCTATCGGAGTTCTTGGTAATTCCCCTCTACATTCTTGTAATATTCATCATTGTTCGTGATACTATGAGTAGTACTTTATTCTATTCTATTATATCGAGACTTGACTTTGCTCTATTTGATTATGTTCTCAATTATATTGTTCTTAGTTTACTTTGATTATATGTTTAGCATAGTTGGACTAGAATTATGTTTATGCATAGGATCATATAGCGCTTGCTCATTAGATCGATGGGTGAGTGGTAAATATTGTGTAGGCGTGGTGCCTAGACCGTATTTATCTGCGATTGCACCCTATATTCCGGATCGTGAGGTAGATCGCGGGAGTGACAGTCTGTTGAGTCCTTTGTAGCCCTTCTCCCCGAGTATAGGTCTAGCGAAACAAACCTATTACATTGAAGTCATTGCTATATCTCTAGTCTTCTCTGGTAATATCACTATGCATAGATGTAACCTTTTCCCGCCATGATTGCTAGATGTTCTTGCACTAATCATTGTATGCTTTGACTTTATAGTTAGAATAACATAGGATTACACCCTAGATCGTCCTAGTCCATGCTAGTGTTATAAGCTTAGAGTGCTAAGTTGAGATGGCTTATTACTATTATTTTATGTGGCTAAATGCTCTCATTTATCTTATGTCAATTATCATTCATTCCTATATTTTATGTGACACTTACCCTGTATGAGATGATCGATACAGACAAGGTTGAGCTCTCCATTATTGCATGTGCATTGCTCATCACTCATTATCCAGTGCATTCCCTTCCCAGTGGTAAAATTATAAATAACGATACCTGGATTACTCCTGGTTAAAATGCTACGATGATACTTTCTGTGCGCTTGCGGAACCCTCCTTATTTCAGTTGCACTTAATAGACATCAACAAGCATTTTTGGCGCCGTTGCCGGGGAAGGTTGAAAGCCAATGGATAGTGAGCAGCACTGCACTAGATAATGTGATTGAGTTGTCTTTGTCATACTAACCCATCTCTACTGGATTACCCTTGTTTTGTCTACTTGTGTATTTTTATGCAGGGTAATCAGAACAATTCTTCCTGATAATTATATTGACAATCCAGAAGCTTTATTCAGGAAGGCCAGAAGCAAGTTGAAGAAGACCAATCAATCATCATCATCAACTCAACTTGGAAGTTTTTCGGAAGCAGAAAGTCAATCTTTCGTTCGAGACTTGACACCAGCGTTTGAAGCCATGGCGAACAAGTCACTTCGCGAGTTCTCGGCTCCTACTACGGACAACATTCGTCTTGGACCCGCTGCGGACATTGAAGGAGCTTTTGAGCTCAAGCTGCGCCGATCAACATGGTGCAAGCAAGCCGGTTACTGTGGGAAGGCCCATGAAGATGCTAGTGCTCATCTCCAACACTTCCGGAGATTTGTAGCACATTCAATATCAAGGATGTCCCCGAGATGCTATACAACTTCGCCTCTTCCCATTCTCACTCTTGGGAAGAGCGAAGCGTGGTTCTACGCCAATAAGGAGAAGAATACTACGTGGGCACTATGTTCCACCAATTTCTTGGCGAAGTTCTTCCCCATGGGCAAGACAAATGCTCTTCGTGGGAAGATATCAAGCTTTCAGCAACATCATGATGAGACTGTCCCAGAAGCTTGGGAGCACTTTCAAGACTACATCCTTGAGTGTCCTCATCATGGCATGGAGAATTGGCTGCTTATGCAGACATTCTACCATGGGCTCAGCAATAGCACACGTGAGACGATGGATGCTGCTCCTGGAGGTGCATTCTTATCACTTACTATTCCTCAAGCCACAGCTCTTGTGGAGAAGATGGCATCCAACCAAGGTTGGAGTGAAGAAAGAACTCAGACCCGCAAGAGAGATGGAGGAATGCACCGGTGAAGGAGGTAGACATGCCGTCGCCAAAATGGACTCTGCTAATGAAGAGGCTCGATGAGAGAGCCTCGGAAGAAGAAAGAAGTCATGCATATACATGATGCTCGCATGACATGTGAAGAGTGTGGAGAGACTGGGCACACAGGTGCTAACCGCCCGAGCTGAAGGAGGACGTGAACTACCTCAACAACAACAACAACAACAATTACTATCGTCCTCGCAGAATCAAGGTTGGAATCAACAGCGAGGCCTAACTACTCGAGGCAATTATTCGAGGCAATTATCAAGGTAACAACTCCTCCTACAATAATTACAACCAGACCGCCTTTGAGAGAGTTAGTGCTTGAATCAAGGCAAGATGATGGACAATCTGTCCAAGAAGCGACATCAAATGACAAGGTCCTAGAGACACTCGGCAACAGAATGGATGGCTTTTCCAATGCCATCAAGAGTCGCTTCAGCTTCAACAAAATACTTGAGTCGCGGGTACAACGGCTGTTAACCTTGCTCCTCTGTTGGCCAAGGTAAACCGGCGGGACAACCCGAAGAGCTCGAAAACGCAAATCTTGTTGATATATTCAATGTAGAAGACAGCCGGAGTGATCCATCAAAAGGGTCATGGATTGACTCAACTCTGCCAATCAAGAAGGGCGATCCAGGGAGACCAGTCATTCCGATCTCCATTGGAAGTACCAACTTCAATGAAGCAATCTGTGATTTCGGTGCAAGCATCAACATTATGCCCTTACAGCTTGCAGATCAGTCACTCCGTGTTCCTTTGGGAATACTAGAAGATATATGTGTACGAGTAGGCAACTCGTATGTCCCTGCAGACTTCGTGGTAGTGGATACAGGCAGTGATGAAAGGTCCCCTATCATTCTGGGACGACCATTCTTGAACACTGCTGGAGCTATCATGTACGCCAACACTTCCAAGATCATCTTCAACATCAAGGGCAAGAGAGAGACCCTCTTCTTCAAGAACAGAGTGCTGCAGTTCCCAGCACACCCTCATCAGCAGAACAATGAGAAGAAGAAGAATCCAGCTAAGAAGAGTAAGAACAAAGATAAGAAGACCAAGAAGACGGAGACAGTGAGGATGGTCACTTTGCAGTCCACAAGGAGCATGACCACTTACTCAAATCCCCACGTCGATCAAGAAGGATGACCCGGTGTCCCAACTATTCAATGCTCCATCAACGAAGCTCTTTCAATAAAGGCATCTGTGACACCGGATCGGGCGTCAACATTATGGCCAAGGTAACCTATGAGTATCTATATGGCACTATGCCTTTGGAGCCCACATTACCACTGTGCAGATGGCGAATCGGACATTCCGCTTCGTCGAAGGAGAAGTGAAGGATGTCCTCATCCAGATAGATGACCATTATGTCCCCATAGACTTCCTAGTCATCGATATGGGAGATGACTACGATCCTCCAATCATCCTAGGAAGACCATTCCTGAACACCACCAGAGCGATCATCTATATTGGGACAGGAGAGATCCATTTCCACTTTCCCACCGAGAAGGTACGCCGCTACTTCAACAATAATTATATAATCACCGAGGAGCCCAAGAAGAACAGAGCAAGGAGAAGGCAGCGTACCCGTCGCGAACAAGAAGAACATCACTACGAGATGGATGGGCCGACTATGAGGGAGAAGTGTCAAGATATGAAGACCGGTACCCGAGAAGAGAAGAACGTTGCGGAAGAAGAAGAGGTGCTACCAGCAGAAGAGAAACAAGTGATCCAAGAAGCTTCCTCCTCAAGGTCATCCTCTCCAACAAAGAAGGTATGGAAGGTAAAAGAAAAATCAGAAATTATTCCTACACAAGAGGCGACGTCATCAGAGGCGCTGGCCAATGCGCCCCCTGAAAAATGAGCGAACATGACAAGTCCTGTTCGGAGGACTTAAAACCACCGAACGCCGCCAAGAGGTAACTTGGTATTTATCAGCAAATTCCTTTTCAGCATTATATTTTTACCTTAGCTTATTTATTTTCCTACTTGCATCTTAGTTGCATCTTTACTCTTTTATCTACGCATTAGAAAAGAAAATAAAAATGTTGTGCATCCGAAAATCGTTAAGCCCCATGTGGATAATCATTCACCGTGGTGGCACAAAAATAATTTCTCAAAGCATATTTATCTTTTCCCCGTCTCGCATTCCTAAAAAAAAAAGTTAAAAGACAAAAATATTTCTTGTGATCCCGTTAGAATGAGTTTTAAGTTAGGGAAGTTCTAGACAACCAAGGCCGAGAGGTTTTATCACTAACGCAATCGGTTCCACAAGCTTTGTTGTCTATTTGAGCTTCACGAACATCAAGGATCAAGAAGAGCTAACGAGGCGAAGGACATCCAGTCCCCGTCGGAGTCTTTGTCCGCGACAATTGAACGCCGTCTTCAACGGCAACTATCTACAACACTCTGGAGGACTAGAACGTCTTCGGTGCACATCGGCAACATCGGCGGACTATGTCAACATCCGGCTTGGGGAGAGCATCCCCCGTGTACCAAGCTAAGTGTTTCCAACTTATCTATTTATGCCTTGTTAGAATGTGCTTTGTTAAAACAACTAAAAAAGATGCATAACCATAGAAACCCAGAAAGATTTCCTTATTTATCTTTTGGAGAGCTCTTGCAATCTGTCTTTGAAGTAATCCCTAGAATAAACTCTACATGGAGATGATGAATAGTTGCTCTGCCGTAATTCCTTTCAAGTACCTAGTTTTCAACCTTGCATTCTCCCGATTTTTGGACACAACTGTTTAGATTTGAGATTTGCTCTGAACCTGAAATTGTGGGTAGCAAACACTTGATCTAAGTCTAGGTGGTTGACGGGTACGATATGGGAAGGTTTTGAGCTGCTGTCCATTTTGTTCCTAGAGATACTAGAGTTCTGGAGAATTTATTTGAAAATATTAAATTCCTACATGATGAGTTCCCTTATGATGAGAGTTCAAATTCCTACCACAGCCATATATTCATGCTTACTAGATTAGGAAAACCCATCTGTTTATATAGATCCTATTGTAGGCTTGAGTGTAGTCTTTATAGGCATTGAGTGTGATTATGCTGTGGACCCATAAGGAATCAGTCATGCAGTTAAAGTCAATACTATGTGCTCTCCATCCATTGATCTATGCTACTTCTGTCCTCAGAAGCATGCACCCATTTTATAAATGTTACACTCATTCTGTGCTACTTCTGTTCCTAGAAGTACCACCCACATATAGAGATCCACATCCACCACATATTGTGCTATCTCTACCCTGGAGATACGCACCTATGCTGCTCCTACCCTGGGAGTACGCATTCATCCATCCATCCACATATACATACGCCATTCATTTCACTTTATCCAGAAAAGGTTTTACTCCTATCCTGGGAATGAACATCTAGAAATAATCATCGCTGTTCCATTTGCCTACATCAAAGCTCCAGTCTTTATCATTTCAAGTTATACACTTCCCGTGCTAAAGTTTCGTTCTCAGAGGATTGGTTGCTCTAAAAAAAAAGAAAAAAAGAAGAAAGAAAAGAGCAGCCAAGTCCTTCCTTTCAAGAAGTTCAAGAAGTTTCAAGAAGTTTCAAGGTTTCCAAATAAAGGGAGTCATGTTTATCCCCAAAGGAGCAAGTGTAGAAGTAGATGTTCACCAGTTGAGTACCCCCATAATCATTTTCTTATCATCATCATCCTATCATCATCCCATCCATTCCACTTCCTCATTCACATGCACATATGACTTTATTATTATTTTAGTTCCTATTGGATCCATGTCTTAACTGTGCAATATATGCAAGTGAGTTTGAGTGTCTCCCCACCTATGAGCTCCACATAAGCCTATTAGAAAGTAGGGTGAGAGAGAGAAGGCACTTTCCACTATGCCTTAGTTCCACAAATACCACATATTCTGAGAGAAGAGAGAAGGCATACACTACTTATGCCTTGGAGAGGATCCAGAAATACCACAAATGAGAGACCTGAAAGGTTAATACAAGGAACTCTGAGTTTTATTTCAAAACTTTGCAAAAACTCCGGGATAATAGTTGATCAAAGAGCGAGAAACATGGTGCTTGACTTGACCGTTCTATCTTTCAACTACTCAAGACCCAAGTGACGGTTACAAGCCCCATGGTGAAAGGTAATACGAGTGAGCTTTGAGTCAGAATAGTTCACTCTAATCCGGAGGAGAGTTCTTGTTTGAACGCATGTGTACTTGTGAGGAGTGAAAGCATTGTAGCAACTCCCGATCCATCATCGAGTCTATCTTTGCTCGGGGACGAGCAAAAGGTAAGCTTGGGGGAGTTTGTTGACGGTCATTAAGTATCAATTTTATACCATCAACGCAGCAAGAGAAAGGACTAATATGAGTTCACTGTTAGATATAGGGGTTACACCCCATTAATTCCATGAGTTTTGGTATTGTCTATTTCTTACGCGGGGGTTATCGAAAGAGAACCAAAGGAGGCCCACATGTCATGATTACATAGAGATAAAGACCGAACGGGTGAAATTGTATACTCTAGAAGACTCCGAAGGCGACACACGAAACACCGGGGCCCACCGGCATTGGCCGAGTCGGCCGCCCAAGGGGGAGTCGGCCGACTCCCCACCTCAACCAATCACGTTGAGTCTCGCGGATCCCGCCTCCACCGCCTTTGAGGATGAATAATTATCGTCCATTTAGGTCGGTTTGATCCGAGGCCGTGGTTCATCCTAGGGGGCTATATATTGAGCCCCCGGCCCCCGGGTGAAACCCTAATTCATTCTCTCTTCATTCATCGAGAGGATTCGGAGAAGCGAGCCACCATCTCAATTAGAGCTCCATAGTTTAGTAGCATAGCTACATAGGAATAGATCTAGAGGGAATCAAGCCTAGCTTGGAGTCCGGATCTGTCGGAGTTCTTGGTAATTCCCCTCTACATTCTTGTAATATTCATCATTGTTCGTGATACTATGAGTAGTACTTTATTCTATTCTATTATATCGGACTTGACTTTGCTCTATCGATTATGTTCTCAATTATATTGTTCTTAGTTTACTTTGATTATATGTTTAGCATAGTTGGACTAGAATTATTTTATGCATAGGATCGTATAGCGCTTGCTCATTAGATCGATGGGTGAGTGGTAAATATTGTGTAGGCGTGGTGCCTAGACCGTATTTATCTGCGATTGCACCCTATATTCCGGATCGTGAGGTAGATCGCGGGAGTGACATCTGTTGAGTCCTTTGTAGCCCTTCTCCCGAGTATAGGTCTAGCGAGAACAAACCTATTACATTGAAGTCATTGCTATATCTCTAGTCTTCTCGGTAATATCACTATGCATAGATGTAACCTTTTCCCGCCATGATTGCTAGATGTTCTTGCACTAATCATTGTATGCTTTGACTTTATAGTTAGAATAACATAGGATTACACCCTAGATCGTCCTAGTCCATGCTAGTGTTATAAGCTTAGAGTGCTAAGTTGAGATGGCTTATTACTATTATTTTATGTGGCTAAATGCTCTCATTTATCTTATGTCAATTATCATTCATTCCTATATTTTATGTGACACTTACCCGTATGAGATGATCGATACGTACAAGGTTGAGCTCTCCATTATTGCATGTGCATTGCTCATCACTCATTATCCAAAGTGCATTCCCTTCCCAAGTGGTAAAATTATAAATAACGATACCTGGATTACTCCTGGTTAAAATGCTACGATGATACTTTCTGTGCGCTTGCGGAACCCTCCTTATTTCAGTTGCACTTAATAGACATCAACAATAGCCTCCTTTCCAACCTTCCACCCTGCTTGAATTCCGACCATGGCGCTTCAGCACGGAGGTCGAGGGCCACCACCGGCCTCTGGGACACATGCACCGGCACTCATAGACCGACCAGAGCCCCCTGGCAGACGGCGCCACCATACGCCGTTCCCGACCTGCCCGCCATGGACGCGCCATGGCCAAGCCCCGCCACGGAGCGCTGCTATTTCCTGGCGAAATAGTCGCCCCCGGAAGCCTTGGACCTCGGATCCGAGTCTGCCGTGGCGCGCCACACCCCGTGCGCTCGTCAACGGAGGGAGAAGACCGAGGGAGATGCCCCCGCCAACTACCATGTCCACACGGGGCCACTCTGGTGCGCCACCATGGCGCTCTTGCGCCGGCGAGCTCCGGCCGCCACAACCGTCGTGGTTGTGCCGTCGAGCTTCGCCATGGCCTGCTGCACTCCGTGGCGTAGCCGGACGAGGAGGACGGAGTCCCAGAAACCGTCGAGCCGTGCGCCGCCATATTGCCGGCACCGCCGCGTGCTCCCTGCCGTGAGCCGCGCGTTGTCGTACTTCTTGGTCGCCGCCGGTGAGATAGTTGGGACCCCAGTGATGCCAATCGACGAACTGATATGCCAATCGGAAGGAAAAAGGAGGCCTTTGCCCTTGTTGCCGCGCGCCGCCACCGCCGGCAAGCCACCATCATGGCCGACCGTACTGAGTGTCCGCGAGGCCTCTGAGCCACCGTGACGGAGACGCCTCAAGGCACGTGGTGCCCGTGCGCACGTCAGTCCGGAGCAGAGGCCGCCGTGACGCCCTCACGCGCGACGTCGTCATCAGCCACGCCATGGCACCGAGCTGTGCGTGCCAAGGAAAGATATGGGGATGGGGAGGAGGTGAAGATGGAGTTGGAAGAGGGAAGATGGGCTCGTCAGGTTCGCCAAGCTGTCGCGGAGCCAATGCGCTCGCCGGCGTCGACAGACCCCCACCGTGGCGCCCTGACGCGCCGCCGTGCCACCGGCAGTCATGCCATGGCCGCTTGCTGTAGCACCTGCTTTTCCAAAGAAGACCAAGCACCAACTATATGTGTGCCCTGGATGTCCACATAACACATATAGAGACAAATATGGTAAATATCAGAGGCAATGCTTTATTATATTGCAAAACATATTTACATTAAGACTTACATATATATCAGAGTACAACGGAAACTATTCCTAATCCTAGTCTTCGGGTCGCCATACTCCACAGGGACGGTTGACTGGGGGAGCACTCCGCCTAGCACTCGCATAACTCCTTTGGAAAACTGACCACGCTTCCGCTACGCCTCTTTGATCCACCATCTGGTACCCATCTGGGATTTTTATTTGTGACAACAACAAGCGTCAGCTCACCATGCTCAGCAAGTATAACATGAGGGGATGCAAGGCTCAAAAGGTTAGACACGGTTGAACTGCGATAAGCATTTTTAGTTGGTCATATTTTATTTATTAAGCCTATATTGCTAAGGTATGCTTAGGGCTCCTCCCATGTAAAAGTAATTAATTATCATCAAGATTTACCATCTCCCAAACCATCCATAGAACCATCTATCTCGAAAAGGATCCAGGCAGCTCGTGTCCGTGAGCACGGCTGATATATCAGTTTGATCAAACTCTGCGTAGAGGTGTACACTTTCACCTTGAGTCGTGATTCCCTTTTGCCCGAGGTAGCTAGTCTTTTGACTCACTTCCAAGGTAAGTCGGCAGGGTCTCACTACGAAGCCTTTGACTAATTACCCTAACAGGTTAGTAGCCGCGAGGTTTCAGCGTCTAGGCGAATGGAGCCCCCCTTCAAGACTGGCACACCATGTGACCGTAGCCCAGCACACATCTTGACAGGCAAGGAGCCATTCTGCAACCTAGTCCCCCCCTCTTGCGCCGAACGAGTTCGATAACTACTAACAAGCTAGAGAAAACTAGCTATACGACTAAGATCGTGCCCACTTTGATTCTCAAGGATGCACGGATGTCCTGGGTTGCCGCTTTAAGATTTAAGTCCTTATGGAGGGCAGACTAGAGCAACCAAAAAGCCCCAATGCTCTAGCCCCCTTCTGACCATGTTGCTCAAAAGCCTCATCTTAACCATTGATTCCATAAGCCATTAGTCAAGATTAACATTATAGCATTTGTTGATTGCAAGCTAAGCAAAACTAACCATATGCATAAACCCAAGGTAAACAAGGAATATGGATATCAAAAGTACTAGGTAAGTCCTTAGCAACGTATTAGACACATGCATATGAATGTGATTAAAGGTTCTTAGGTAACAAGGGAACTCATGTTACACTTGCCTCCAATTATTTGCTCAATCTTTCCAACCTTTGCATCTGAACCATCATCGCATAGATCCTTTTATCGATAGCAATCAATTGGCACAAGTTCCTCAAAATAATCCTAAAAACAATACACCACCAAGTATTACAAAAACAAGCTATAAAGGTTGCTAAGGTACGAGTCTATCGCTTGAGCGCAAAAACATCTAAAACATATTATGGTGAGCTTTTGAAGTTTTAAGGGTTAAATCGCAAAATTGATATCTTGAATAAATTAAATATTTTGGGGGAATAAATTTAAATTACAGAAAAGAATTATGACATGATATCAAGGTCTAGCATGCAAGATGGAT
Organism: Themeda triandra; assembly: GCA_018135685.1. NCBI lineage: Eukaryota > Viridiplantae > Streptophyta > Magnoliopsida > Poales > Poaceae > Themeda > Themeda triandra. Next base: position 117,185 of record JAENPR010000570.1, on the reverse strand, counting down.
GATAATGAGATATCACTGGCGAATAAATGCTAAAAGCTAAAGGGGTATTTGTAGGTATACTGGAATTATATTTTGGATGGAGAATAGAAAGCTATATATGGCATGAGCAGATGACATGATGGCATCAACAAGGTATATATATAATATGATGTATGTGTATACACGACTGCTAGTTGGCAGGGCGATAAGGATGTATATAGATGAAATAAAAAGAACATGGGCTAGCTGCACTATTTATAGAAGAGAAATAATAGGAATAGTATATTTATGAGGAAAAAGAGGACATATATATGCAAGGCGTCAACATGAGGTGACGACATCATCGAGGAATAATCAAGGTACTTTGATCTATATATGTGGACTTATTAACTTGTGTGTACTTGTCTACATGCGCGAATAGATGCAAGTATGGATAAATTAAGGTAGCATACTAGTACATGATTACTAGCAGCAGTTTTGAAGTCTTGTACATGTACGGTTCTGTTACACAAGATTCTAGTGCAGAAAAGAATATATATGTATATAGGATATGAGTTGCAAGACGAGGCATCTCACCGGCAGGAAGGGGATTAATTAGCAGCAACGTGAGATGGCCATTGAGACGAAGAAGTGGAGTACGAAAACTGGTGAAGACATCTCTCATGCCGCAACAGAGGTGCTCCAGCATCACCGTAATCAGACGGCAAGGCAAAAGAAGAGAACGAAAAGATCAATATATATCAGAGTAATAATCTTGAACAGATACTGTGGCAGGGCTCTCACCAAGTGTCGACAGTGACCAAATTTGCTGGCCCCGAGAGACGATCGGGAAGGCCACCAGAGTGATCGTCGCTGGCGATGACGATTCGGCGAGAGCAAGCGTTGCAGCGTGAAAGAAGGCGAGGAGGTGGATGGCATAGAGGTTGACGAAACTGTGACGACGATCCTTGTGTTCGAACGACGCCGGCGCGGCTCAGTACAGGCGAACTGCGGCACATAGACGACGGCAGCGAGCGTCCACGGCAAAGACACGATGACTGACCGCAATATGCACTGGAGAGAATGATGTTGCAATCGCCAACAGAGAGACAGCTCTGGGAAGCAGCAGCGTGAGATGGAGGTAGCAGGCACTATTTATAGATGTGGCAAGGGAGCTGAGAGGATGATCAGGCGGTGGAATTGAAGGCCATCGCTGGTGGAGCTGAGTTAAAACGGCAGCGTTTCATTCACTTGGTGGTAACTGATGGAGAGATGAATGGGGGCACTGAGTGTTGGACATCTCTGCAGCATGCAACTGACGGCGGGCAGTGAAGGAGATGAATAATAGGCATGCAAGCAGTTGGCTGAAGAAACGGCAGCTTGCGTGGCTCGCTCATAGACACATGAAGAGGAGAGAGATCAAGGAATAGATCAAAATTAGTAATAACACTACAGGAATCCGGCTGTTCGCCGACAGCCCAAGGGTTTGCCGACAGCCAGGATCTGGGTTGTCGGCGAACCAGCTGTTTGCCGACAGCCGAAACCCGCTGTCGGCAAATTCAACTTCGCCGACAGCCCCAGATCCACGGGCTGTCAGCGAACACAGGCTGTCGGCGAAGATTATGTCGCCTCCACGTAATACAACTACTTGTCATTTACAATTATGTTTCTTTATTTACAACTACTTGTCATTTACAATTTTTATTATTATCACCTTGCAATTTATGCTAATTGTTTTAATCTTTGTCATTGCAGGCACTCGGCGGAATGCCAGGCGGCAGGAAGAGGCTGCCTCCATGGAACTGCCGCTCGCGCTTCGCCGGTCGCGGCGTGGAGGAGCCGGACGTGGACGAGGAGACCGGTAGGGAGGAGGTGCCGGTCGGTACGGAGGAGACGGCCGGTACGGGGGAGACGGCCCGCTCCGGGCGTCTCCGGCAGAGGAGGCTGGAGTTCGAGACGAGGACGACGAAGACGACGACGACCGGGGACGGTGGCAGCGACGGCGGCGGGGGCCAGCGCGGCGGGGGCGGCGGCGGCGGCGTCGACGACGACGACGACGACGGGGGCCACTGCGACGGGGGCGACGGGGGGCCTTCCTCAGGTTCGAGGAAGCTCTTCGAGCGCGGGCCCTCGACGCTCCCTAGCCGAAAGCCGCTCCCCCACCACCGCAAGGTGATTTCACCCGTCGGCGAGAGGTAAGTAAACTACTTTGTTCACATTGTTCATATGGCATGTAGGAAACCGAACTGCAGACTAACAATTGTTGTTAATGACTCGTGCAGGAGCTGGATGTTTTCGAGGGAGGTGGACCCCTGTGCTAAACGGGACTCATGCCATGTCAATGGCATCCTCTCCCTGCTGATTAGGGAGTACTACCCGGGCATGGTCACCATCGACGGCGTTCGACAGCCGCCCATGGTCTGGGACCACTTCCACCTGCACACCGTCCCCGTCCCCGAGCCCGAAGGCGGCGATCGTGCTGATTCACCTGCACGCGAGCCACTTGCGGCGAAGATCAAAAGGGAGTTTTGGGTGAGTGTCTTCATCACAACGCATTTCTCAATACTACACATTCATTGGATGTTCTTGAAACAATGAAATGATACATGATGTCTGCGTGTAGGAGTACTTCAGGTGCGAGGATGGGAAACAGGCCAGGGCGCAGGTGGTGCTGGAGAACGCCTGCCACTCACGCCTCAAGGACTTGTACCACGAGGAGCGCATCCAGTGCGTCATCAACCACTACCGCAATGTGCTTGGCGAGGCAATCGATAAGAAGCGAGTCAGGCAGGAAATCGTGCTAGAGAGGGAGACCGACCTCACCGAGGAGGAGTACTTGCGGGTAAGTAGGCAGGAAACATTCATTCTTATTTCTTCCGTGAAACATTCAATTCATCTTCTGACATGTCAAATACTTGATGTTTCTTAGTGGATACCGGGGTGGTGCGACGCGGACCCGCAATGCTGGGAGGAGATTGTGCGATACTGGAGATCGGACAAGGCGTACGAGGTGAAAAACGAGCGTCGGGAGCGCCGGCTCAAGAACAAGGGGGTAGCACACCACCAAGGGAACTGGTCCCTCCCGCAGTTCATGGACACCTGGGTATGCTCCTTTTGATACACATGGACCCATGTAGCGCTCAATCTATTTACCTCTAACCATGTTTGTGTTTTCCTCTCGCAGAGGGACTCCCATGATGGGGAGGAGATCAACGTGGTGGTGGGGTACGCCCTTTCTAAAAAGGGCAAGGCGACGGACCCGAACAACAGGTTCGACCCACAGGACGGGCCGGAGGCGTACACCAACGCCGACGTCCACCCCAAGCTCGTCGAGTGCAGCGCCGCGTTTCGCCAGCGCCATGGGGACGACAAGGACCCCACCACGGAGCCCCTGGACCCGGAGCTCGTGATGATGTTGGGAGGAGGGAAGCAGCACGGCTCCTACTGGATGGCCAACAGCGCCATCGACCCGACCACTACTCCCACGCTGAGAGAGATTCGAAAAGCCAACTCCAGCAGCTCCTCCGGCATCCCCATAGCGCCACGACGGCCGAGCACCGCCCAGATGTACACGCAGTTGGAGGTAAGTGCGGTTCCATTCGTCGTTCACACACGATCCACCTTCGCTTCACATACCACAACCATGTGCGGGTATAATATTGCAGGCTAGGTTCGAAGAGCTGGAGGCCAACCAGGCGGCCCAAGACTTGGCCCACAAGATGCAGCTGGCGGCGGTGAAGGCGGCCCACCAGGCACACCTGGCGGCACTGACGCAGCACCACCAGCGTCAGATGGCGGACCTGGCGGGCTTCCTCCGGACCCAGCACCAGCAGGAGCTTCCTCCCTCGCTCTTTGCTCCAAGCACCCGCCCCAGTCCCGTGTCGCTCTCCATTCGGCGTCCGGTGAGTATAATACTAATTGCCTCACTTGCTTTACCTTGTGCGGCCATCCTGCAGGTACTTTACTAATTACCTCACTTGTCCTTTGTGCAGGCTCCGTCGACGGGTTCGAACCCGACTCCTGGTGCCAGCCATCCACTGGGTGCCAGCCCTCCACAGCAAGGCTGGCCAGGGTACCCGACCTACCCCACGCAGCCGTTCACGTGGGGGCCTCCTCCTCCATAGTCTCAGGGCTACTACTCGTGGCCGGGGGCGCAGACGCAGCAGGGGCCTCGCGCAGGACTATGGCACTACGACGCCGCGCCGTCAGGGTGGACTCAGGCACCACCACAGGCAGGGTGGGGTTCGTGGGAGCAAGGTGGGGGCGATGGGACCCCTGAGGACGGCGCCACGAGCTAGGTACGTTTGCCTCCCTTAACTACTTGTCGGCCTTCGTGCCGCTATGGTTGTCAGCCTTCGTGCCGTGGTGGTTATCGGCCTTCGTGCCATGGTCGTTGTTGGCCTTCGTGCCATGTTTTTTGCAGGTCTTGGAACCTCCCCGTGCAGGGGAGGTGCTGCCGAATTTTTGAGTGGATACTAATCTTTTTATCTCTTTTTGTAGGAGGAGGACCTGTGGGGGGTACTCGGTGACGAGCTAGGTACCTTTGCCTCCATCTTCTCGACTAGGATGCATGTTAGACCCTTTCGCCCTTATGTTGGACTTGTAGGACATGTTGTACATCCATATGTATGTTGGACATGTATGCACTTGTTTCGCGACGTTATGTGTATTTCGGACATGTATCGATGGATTTGATGATGTTCATGTGTGGATTCATGTTGAGATCGAATCCGATGATGAAATGCGGTTTATATGCTATATTGTTGTTATAAATGTGATCTGTGGTATATATATATGCTATAAATGTGGTTCGAATGCAACGAAACAGCAAAAACAAAAAAAAATCCCAGCTTTGCCGACAGCTTTGGCCATAGGCGTCAGGCAAAGCCGGGCAATTTTTGCCGACGGCAGGAGTTTGCCGACAAACCTTTGGCGGGGGCTTTGCCGACAGCCTACGGATCCGGTTGTCGGCAAACTCACGGTTTTGCCGACAAACCTTTCGATCCGACCGTCGGCAAACCCACCTCTTTGCCGACAAACAGTGGCTCCGGGCCGTCGGCAAACCGACGCTTTGCCGACAACCCGGGCGTCGACGAAGCGAACGGTACGAGTTGACGGCGCCGTTCCTTCGCCGACAAATTTCACGTGGGTCGTCGGCGAAAGTACGCCGACGCACCACGATTCTGTCGGCAAACTCCGTTTGCCGACGATTTTTGCCGAACGGGTTTGCCGACGGGAATAGGGAAATCCGTCGGCAAACTTTTTGCCGACTGTATATGGGGCTTTACCGACAGCTTTAAGCTGTCGGCAAACCCACGGATTCCTGTAGTGTAAAACGTGAACAGCTTGACTTGCCACCAGGCTACACTAATTAATTGGAGTTTTGGACCTTGGTTCATGCATCGAGAGAGAGATAGAGGTATGTGTAGCATGCATGTACATAATGGCAGGATTGAAGTTTATTGGGCTATTCACGTATAAGCCACGAAATATAGATAGAGCAACAAAATTAAGACCAATTTAATAGGAAATTGGACTTGCTTGATAGTGGCACGTGGACGTAGAGATGAGTGTGCCATGACGTGCAAAAGATTAAATTTATAGACAAAGGAAATAATAAGAGAAAGATAAAGGAGAAAGGAAATTTAGTTTAGAATGGAAACCATGGGTATTTGTACATGAACTAAAATATGATACGTGGAGAGAACATGAGATAGATAGATATTAGAATGAGGATATATTTGACTTGAGATAAAAATAAATAATTTCTTTATTGAACAAAACATATATTTTATTTTGGAAATAGAATAAAACTTTTCCGCAGCTTAATCGGGATTTTTGATAAATCATTTTTCACACATTAAAATTTATGAGCTCAGCATGAATGCAACAAAACATATCAAATTAAATTCAAAATATTTGAGAAAATCATATTTTCCACATTTAAAATTATAAACAACATAAGGAAATCTTAGCAAATTTTAGAAAATTAATTAAAGCTTTTATTTTATTTAGTGTTTTCTACGCACAACCCAAAATGGAAATTTTGGGGTGTGACAAACTACCCCCTTAACGAAACTCATCCCGAGATTCAGAGAAGAGGCACTCATTACAAAGAGCCAAATCAGACATTGACACCATAACAAAACAATCAACCGTGTGAGAACACACTAACATGATTTGTCCTTAATCGAGAACACACTAGCACATACCTTAGCGTCGTTGCTATCGTAAAAGCGATCAGGGTAAAATCTTCCAATAAAAGGCTTAGGTTATCGAGCTGGAACTCTTCAACCGCCATGGTGACATTCCATGTTGATGGAGGGTTTTCAACTTCATCGGCATCTTCAAGGATCTTGAACAAATGAGGGGTTTTCGGTAGAAATATTTTTTTTATTTTTCGCAACATATCAAGGAGGAGGAAGACAAGTTTTTAGCAAAATAAGTTTGTAAACCAGCCATTTCTAACTAGGTTGAGCGTCCTACAGTCAACACTGCTTTGATACCACTTTGTAGCACCTGGTTTTCCAAAGAAGACCAAGCACCAACTATATGTGTGCCCTGGATGTCCACACAACACATATAGAGACAAATATGGTAAATATCAGAGGCAATGCTTTATTATATTGCGAAACATATTTACATTAAGACTTACATATATATCAGAGTACAACGGAAACTATTCCTAATCCTAGTCTTCGGGTCGCCATACTCCACAGGGACGGTTGACTGGGGGAGCACTCCGCCTAGTACTCGCATAACTCCTTTGGAAAACTGACCACGCTTCCGCTGCGCCACTTTGATCCACCATCGGTACCCATCCGGGATTTTTATTGGTGACAACAACAAGCGTCGGCTCACCATGCTCGGCAAGTATAACATGAGGGGATGCAAGGCTCAAAAGGTTAGACACGGTTGAACTGCGATAAGCATTTTTAGTTGGTCATATTTTATTTATTAAGCCTATATTGCTAAGGTATGCTTAGGGCTCCTCCCATGTTAAAGTAATTAATTATCATCAAGATTTACCATCTCCCAAACCATCCATAGAACCATCTATCTCGAAAAGGATCCAGGCCACTCATGTCTGTTAGCACGGCTGATATATCAGTTTGATCAAACTCGCGCGAGAGGTGTACACTTTCACCTTGAGTCGTGATTCACTTTTGCCCGAGGTAGCTAGTCTCTTGACTCACTTCCAAGGTAAGTCGGCGGGTCTCACTACGAAGCCTTTCACTAATTACCCTAACGGGTTAGTAGCCGCGAGGTTTCAGCGTCTAGGCGAATGGAGCCCCCCTTCAAGAATGGCACACCATGTGACCGCAGCCCAGCACACATCTTGACAGGCAAGGAGCCATTCTGCAACCTAGTCCCCCCTCTTGCGCCGAACGAGTTCGATAACTACTAACAAGCTAGAGAAAACTAGCTATACGACTAAGATCGTGCCCACTTTGATTCTCAAGGATGTACGGATGTCCTGGGTTGCCGCTTTAAGATTAAGTCCTTATGGAGGGCAGACTAGAGCAACCAAAAAGCCCCAATGCTCTAGCCCCCTTCTGACCATGTTGCTCAAAAGCCTCATCTTAACCATTGATTCCATAAGCCATTAGTCAAGATTAACATTATAGCATTTGTTGATTGCAAGCTAAGCAAAACTAACCATATGCATAAACCCAAGGTAAACAAGGAATATGGATATCAAAAGTACTAGGTAAGTCCTTAGCAACGTATTAGACACATGCATATGAATGTGATTAAAGGTTCTTAGGTAACAAGGGAACTCATGTTACACTTGCCTCCAATTATTTGCTCAATCTTTCCAACCTTTGCATCTGAACCATCATCGCATAGATCCTTTTATCGATAGCAATCAATTGGCACAAGTTCCTCAAAATAATCCTAAAAACAATACACCACCAAGTATTACAAAAACAAGCTATAAAGGTTGCTAAGGTACGAGTCTATCGCTTGAGCGCAAAAATACCTAAAACATATTATGGTGAGCTTTTGAAGTTTTAAGGGTTAAATCATAAAATTGATATCTTGAATAAATTAAATATTTTGGGAGAATAAATTTAAATTACAGAAAAGAATTACGACATGATATCAAGGTCTAGCATGCAAGATGGATGATAATGAGATATCTCTGGCGAATAAATGCTAAAAGCTAAAGGGGTATTTGTAGGTATACTGGAATTATATTTTGGATGGAGAATAGAAAGCTATATATGGCATGAGCAGATGACATGATGGCATCAACAAGGTATATATATATAATATGATGTATGTGTATACACGACTGCTAGTTGGCAGGGCGATAAGGATGTATATAGATGAAATAAAAAGAACATGGGCTAGCTGCACTATTTATAGAAGAGAAATAATAGGAATAGTATATTTATGAGGAAAAAGAGGACATATATATGCAAGGCGTCAACATGAGGTGACGACATCATCGAGGAATAATCAAGGTACTTTGATCTATATATGTGGACTTATTAACTTGTGTGTACTTGTCTACATGCGCGAATAGATGCAAGTATGGATAAATTAAGGTAGCATACTAGTACATGATTACTAGCAGCAGTTTTGAAGTCTTGTACATGTACGGTTCTGTTACACAAGATTCTAGTGCAGAAAAGAATATATATGTATATAGGATATGAGTTGCAAGACGAGGCATCTCACCGGCAGGAAGGGGATTAATTAGCAGCAACGTGAGATGGCCATTGAGACGAAGAAGTGGAGTACGAAAACTGGTGAAGACATCTCTCATGCCGCAACAGAGGTGCTCCAGCATCACCGTAATCAGACGGCAAGGCAAAAGAAGAGAACGAAAAGATCAATATATATCAGAGTAATAATCTTGAACAGATATTGTGGCAGGGCTCTCACCAAGTGTCGACAGTGACCAAATTTGCTGGCCCCGAGAGACGATCGGGAAGGCCACCAGAGTGATCGTCGCTGGCGATGACGATTCGGCGAGAGCAAGCGTTGCAGCGTGAAAGAAGGCGAGGAGGTGGATGGCATAGAGGTTGACGAAACTGTGACGACGATCCTTGTGTTCGAACGACGCCGGCGCGGCTCAGTACAGGCGAACTGCAGCACATAGACGACGGCAGCGAGCGTCCACGGCAAAGACACGATGACTGACCGCAATATGCACTGGAGAGAATGATGTTGCAATCGCCAACAGAGAGACAGCTCTGGGAAGCAGCAGCGTGAGATGGAGGTAGCAGGCACTATTTATAGATGTGGCAAGGGAGCTGAGAGGATGATCAGGCGGTGGAATTGAAGGCCATCGCTGGTGGAGCTGAGTTAAAACGGCAGCGTTTCATTCACTTGGTGGTAACTAATGGAGAGATGAATGGGGGCACTGAGTGTTGGACATCTCTGCAGCATGCAACTGACGGCGGGCAGTGAAGGAGATGAATAATAGGCATGCAAGCAGTTGGCTGAAGAAACGGCAGCTTGCGTGGCTCGCTCATAGACACATGTAGAGGAGAGAGATCAAGGAATAGATCAAAATTAGTAATAAAATGTGAACAGCTTGACTTGCCACCAGGCTACACTAATTAATTGGAGTTTTGGACCTTGGTTCATGCATCGAGAGAGAGATAGAGGTATGTGTAGCATGCATGTACATAATGGCAGGATTGAAGTTTATTGGGCTATTCACGTATAAGTCACGAAATATAGATAGAGCAACAAAATTAAGACCAATTTAATAGGAAATTGGACTTGCTTGATAGTGGCACGTGGACGTAGAGATGAGTGTGCCATGACGTGCAAAAGATTAAATTTATAGACAAAGGAAATAATAAGAGAAAGATAAAGGAGAAAGGAAATTTAGTTTAGAATGGAAACCATGGGTATTTGTACATGAACTAAAATATGATACGTGGAGAGAACATGAGATAGATAGATATTAGAATGAGGATATATTTGACTTGAGATAAAAATAAATAATTTCTTTATTGAACAAAACATATATTTTATTTTGGAAATAGAATAAAACTTTTCCGCAGCTTAATCGGGATTTTTGATAAATCATTTTTCACACATTAAAATTTATGAGATCAGCATGAATGCAACAAAACATATCAAATTAAATTCAAAATATTTGAGAAAATGATATTTTCCACATTTAAAATTATAAACAACATAAGGAAATCTTAGCAAATATTAGAAAATTAATTAAAGCTTTTATTTTATTTAGTGTTTTCTACGCACAACCCAAAATGGAAATTTCGGGGTGTGACACTTTGCTTGGGCGTGGCGTGAAGATGGGGATGAGATGGAAAGTTGCCGGTGTTTGGTGGATGGACTTGGTTCATGGGGACCGAGCCTCCCTTGGTGGGTCCCCATGGCCCTGTCCACCGTGCGCCGGTATGATGGACCAGCTGCTACTGCTATGAAACCCCGTAGACCTGGACTACGTGAGCCGAGAGGAGGAAGCAAGGGAATGAACTTGGTCCATAATGGACCGCACTGCGGTCCATAGACCAACAGTGGGTTGTCCACCGTAGACCAGCAAGGTAGATGGACCTGTAGACCAAGCCCAAGGCGGATCCAGCACAGTGACGTGGCCAAACGACAGCGTGCCACGTGGCGGGCCGAGCCTGGCCCAGGAAGCCCACTTCCGGCCCAGTCCAGCCCATCTCGGCCCATTTTGTGTTGACCCGGTCAACTGTGACGTCATGTTGACGTCATCATGGTCCCACCTGTCAGTGCCACATCAGCAGCCACGTCAGCTACCACGTGGCCTAATGACGTGCTGCCATGTGTCGGCCTATTATAATTCAGATGTTTATTATTTTCAGAATATTGTATAAACTTGGAAATTCATAACTTATTCATACGAGCTCCGAAAAATATGATCTTTATATGGAAATTCATCTAAAATCGAGATGTATAGTTTAAGCTTATGTTTGAGTGCATTTGGTTCTTCTATATTTCATTTGCTTCTTTGTGGCTTCTATAGGAGTCGCTAACGCGACTATTACGTTTCGGTTTCAGAGTCGATTCGGGAGAGGAGCGATCTGAGGACGTGAGGTGGAGATCCACTGTACGACTACGGAGGAGGACTTGTACCACTACTGTCAGATTCGTACCACTACTTCCTTGACATCGCGAGGTGTCATGGCGCAAGACCTTTATTTTAGAGAATCCTATTAGACATTGCATGATTAGAATTGCTAGCGCTTTATATTTATTCCTTTGCTAGTATATGATGCATGCTTTTGCCTGAGCTATGTTTACCTTGTTCAAGCCCCCTGTTACCATGTTACCCAGCGATGCGCTCGCACTTATTTATTACTGTCTACCTGCCTGCTTGCATTTATTACCACTATACTTTTATAACTCCATTTCTCATTGAGATGCGGGTGGTGAACCCCTGGGAGTGGTTTGGCTTGGGATGCCGGACTTGGTGGATTTGGATGTGAGCAGTGTGCTGCGTGTGTCTTGGGTGTGTGGTGAGGGTTGAGTCAGCTAGACAGGGATGACGACGAGCTTCGAGTGAGTCTTGCCGAGGGGGCACGGCCTGGGTGCCTCCGCTGTATGAGGGTACCTGTGGCGGGTACATGTTCGGATTGAGGAGCCCATTGTGTGAGCGACTGGGAGGTGGAACCTTGGGAGAGGGTGTGCTGAGGCGGCACGTTAAAGAAAGCCTATTCATGGGAGATATCGCTGTCTGGCCAAGACCTAAGGACTTGTGTGGTAGTGACCGGATCATTGGACGCCTTGCTTTCCACTCGCTCTCCAATGGGAGGGGAGCCGGTCTAACCATATGGTAGTATGGATGCCATTACTGTCGGGTGTAAGCGGATAGTGTCGGGAGGTACGGGTGGAGCCCACACCCTCCTTAACCACATAGTTACCCTATTGGCCTGGTACTATGTTCACAGTCTCGGCGGCCAGGGTCGAGTGACAGGATGGTATCCATTCTAGGCTTATGGTGATCGGAATCTGCCTAGATGTGGCCACATCGATGATGGCTATCTTGTGGAATAGTGAAACCTCTGCAGAGTGTATGGTTGATCGATCGATTCATACGCCGACTTGTCGGCTATGGACCTTGTCCCGTGTGATGCTTGCTGGACTAGGGGAGGAGTCTTCTGCCTTTCTTGGGATATGGGTATGTTACATCTGACCGTGAGCCTGGGAGGCTGCGGGTCGTTGAGGCCTGACGAGAGGGAGTCGTGTTGCCGGCCACGTGGAGCGTGGTGGGGTGAGGTATGTGAGGTGTGGTGATGTGTGGATGGGATGGTGGATGGATGTGTGTGTGGGATTTGGGAATGTGTTAAACTTGATTATTATTATTATTATTATTATTATTATTATTATTATTATTATTATTATTATTATTATTATTATTATACTTGTTGCTACTTCGCATGCGCTAGGATGCAACCCACAACCAAATTATAGGATCGCCAGATCCCTTTATTTTCTATTTTCCACTAAAGCTCATTCGGTGCTGACCATGGCCTGCACACATCTGGCGGTGTGCAGATTTTCTGCTTCTCAGATTTAACGAACGGATTAGATGGTCTCATGCCTGCGCTCAAGTTGGAGATTGAAGCTGCTTTCACACTTTACTTCCGCCTTCGCAAGCTGTTCTGGGTGTAGAAATACTTTGTATCCGCCATGGGGCGTTGTAAATACTATTGTAAACCCTTCTAATTGTACCCTGTGTTCTCAGAATTCGATGTATGGAAATGATTATCAACTGTCGTATATCATTATATGGATTTTTCCCTTCGTGAAAAATTGAGGATGTTTCACCTTCCCAGGGGCTAGGGGCCCTGTTTATATAGCCCCTAGGATGCACCGCAGCCGTCAGATCAAACCGACCTTAAACTGGTGGTTTTTATTAATCCTCAAAGGCAGTGGAGCAGGATCCGCGAGCCTGGACCTGATTGGTCCAGGTCAGGAGGCGGACACCCCCAAGGTGGAGGCGGCCGCCCCTCCACCAAGGCGGTTCAGCCTCCCATTTTGTCCAGTGCCTTCTCGAAGCTTCCAGATTACAGAATTTTGACCAGATCCTGATTATCTCTATGTAAATCTGACATGTGGGCCTTCCTTAGTCATTTTTAGCTGACACCCTGTAGAAACAGGCATTCACCAAAACTTGTGGAATTTTGTTAGTGTAAGCCCTATATCTAGATGGTAATTATATTTAGGTCCTTTTTCATGTCTAGTTGACAGTTAAAAATAGGAGTTATCTACCGTCAACAAACTCCCCCAAGCTTACCCTTTGCTCGTCTTTGAGCAAAGATAAACTCAGTGATGGATCAGGAGTTGCTACAATGCTTTTACGCCTCAAAATTACACATGCGTTCACCATTTGAGTGAACTATTCTGACTCAAAAATTACTCATATTACCTTTCACCATGGGGTTTGTAGTCGTCACTTGAGTCTTGAGCAGTTGAAAGACAGAACGGTCAAGTCAAGTGCTATGTTTCTCGCTCTTTGATCAACCGTCATTCCGAGTTTTTGCAAGATTTTCAAATAAAACTCAGATATTCCTTGTATGACCCTTTCAAGTCTCTCATTTTGTGGTATTTCTGGATCCTCTCCAAGGCATGTGTGTAGTGTATGCCTTCTCTCTACTCTCAGAATATGTGGTATTTGTGGAATTAAGGCATAGTAAGGTTGCCTTCTCTCTCTCAGCCTACATCTAATATGCTTATGTGGAGCTCATAGGTGGGGAGACAACTCAAACTCACTTGCATACCATGAAAAAAAATTGCGGGCTATAGAAAATCACGGCAAGCGTTTCTAGACGCTATGCGCTGCTATAGCGTAGCTATAGCGCCGCTATGGCGCTGCTATAGCGACAGCTATATGCTGCAGCGCTAGGCAGCTTAGCACGCTATAGCGACGCTATAGCGCGCTATTTTATTACAATTGGGCAAAATCAGGAAAACAATCATTCAACTTAAAGCTAAACATATTTTCATGATAATCATCATAATATGATAATAATAATAATAATAAGTTCATAAGTCATAACTCATCAACAAAATGACAGAATAATAAGTTCTCATATAACACATCAACTAAACACGAGTGGTTTGGTCAGAAACAACTAGGATTTCAGCACTTGACTCATGTTTGTTTCACTGAATTGGACCCTTAGTGGGCTATATTTGACTGGGCCGTATTTTTTTGGGTCAGGCAGTGAAACACGAATAGCGGCTATTTAGCGCGCTACGGCGCTATATCGGCAATAGCGCGTATAGCATGAAAATGTAAAATATCATCGCGGCAGACTATTTGGGAAGCTATTAGCACGCTATAGCGGCAAAATAGCGCGCTATTTTTTTCCATATGTTGAAAAGTTAAACTGTGGATCCAGAGGAACTAAGCATACAATCAAGTCATATGTGCATGTGAATGAGGGGAATGAAATGAATGATATGGATGATGGTGATAAATCATAAGAAAGTAATTATGAGGGGTGAAACACGATGGTGAAGATCTAGTTCTACACTTGCTCCTTGGGGATAACATACCTCCCTTTATTTGGAAACTGAAGACCTTTGAAGAGGAGGACTTGACTGCTTTATTTATTTTCTTTCTTTCTGTCTATTTTTTCTCTATTTTTCTCTCTTCTCTTTTTTTTATTTTTTTTATTTTTTTTCTTTTTCTTTCTTTTTCTCTTTTTGTTACTGACAACCAAGTCTCTTAATGGAACTATAGGAATAGAGAATATCAACTGAAATAACTAGAGCTTTATTGCACAATGGAACAGGATAGGATATGGCGGCGTATATTTTTGGTGTTTACTCCGAGTGTAGGAGTAGAACAATTTATGGATGGATCTGAATGAATGGAGAATGTGTATGTGGGTGGATGGATGCGTACTCCCAGGGTAGGAGTAGCATACATGCGTGTCTCTAGGGTAGAAACAGCACAAGACGTGTGGAGTGTGTGTACATGTGGGTGGTACTTCTAGGAATAGAAGTAGCACAGAATGAATGTAGCATAGTGAATGTAAGTGGGGGCGTACTTCTAAGGACAGAAGCAGCATAGATCAATGGATGGAGAGCACATAATATTAAATTTAACTACATGACTAATCCCTAAGGGTCAACACAGCATAACTACACTCAATGCCTATAGAATGATATAAATAAAAAAGCTGGTTTTCCTAATCTAGTAAGCATGAATATATGACCGTGGTAGGAATTTTGAACTCTCGTCATACAGGAACTCATCATGCAGAATTTTTAAGATTTTCAAAGATAAATTCCCCAGAACTCTAGCATCTCTAGGAACAAGATGGACATCAGCTCAAAACTTTCCCATATCATATCCGTTAACTAGCTAGACTTAGATCAAGTATTCGCTACCCACAAGTTTCAAGTTCAGAGCAAATCTCAAATGTAAACAGTTGTGTCTAAAATTTAGGAGAGTGCAAGGTTGAAAACTAGGTACTTGAAAGGAAATACAGCAGAGCAACTATTCATCATTTCCATATAAGAGCTTATTCTATGGGATTTATTTTAACAGGCAAATTCTTCACATACTCTCCTATATTTTATTTAGAAACTTAATAGATAGATAGATAGATAAGCTAGTGATACTTAGCTAGATACACGGAGGTGCTCTCCCCCAAGCTGGATGTTGACGTAGCATGTTGATGTTGCTGACTGGCAGTAAAGGCGTGCTGCTCCTCCTGGAGTGTCAGAGATGATGGCTGTAGAGACAACACAACTATTGTTGAAGACAGCACTCCGATAGGGGACAAGACGTATTTTTGCTTGTTTAGTTCTTCTTGGTCCTTAAAATTCTGCGAAGCTCAAATGTACAACAAAGCTTGTGGAACTGATTAAGTGTTAGTGACAACCCTGTAAACCTTAGATGTCTAGAACTTCCTTAACACATAAATCTTTTTAGCGGGATCTTAACATTTTTGTAATTTTATATGGTATACGAATTTAAAAAATGCAACTAAGATGAAAACTTATTTTTATGCCACCACGGTGGATATCATTGTGGGCCGTTGCACCACAAAATTATCTCATGGGGCTTAACATTTTCTAGATGCAATGCAAGACAAAATTATTTTCTTTTTTAATGCAGATGTAGCAAAGCAAATATGCAACAAGAATTGATTATGCATAGAGTAAATATGCTAAAGAAAAAACTTATGCAATGCTGAAATGGAAAATATGGGTGGTTTTTATTAATCCTCAAAGGCGGTGGAGCAGGATCCGCGAGCCTGGACCTGATTGGTCCAGGTCAGGAGGCGGCCACCCCCAAGGTGGCACTACAAGAAATATGTCTTCTTATGACATTTATGCCATGACATATGATTCAAATATCACTAAATCGACTAGTTTATGACATTTGTTTTGGAGCACTGCTCAACTTAGTGACATTAATTAATAAAT
Source organism: Themeda triandra (assembly GCA_018135685.1). NCBI lineage: Eukaryota > Viridiplantae > Streptophyta > Magnoliopsida > Poales > Poaceae > Themeda > Themeda triandra. Next base: position 100,820 of record JAENPR010000570.1, on the reverse strand, counting down.
GTCATAACAAATGTCAAAATGGTAGTGAAATGGTATATTATGACGACTGGCACTATGTCATAACAATCAATTTAGTGTTGTCATAAATCTATGACTATGATGGCGAGTCATAAATTATATTACTGATTTTTGAAAACCTTAGAATTTAAGGTAGCGTATTGGTCCATTAGGTAAAGTAGGTCCCACTACCACCTAAATGAGTGGGTCTTATGTATTTTTCTCTTTTTTCATGTATTTAGCCCATCTAGTTTTTTCTATATGTATTGAGCCCAACCAAACATGGCCTAATAGTATTCTTTTTTCTCATGAATTTTTCACAAAATATAAATTATTTAAACCAAGTCACATGAAAAGATGACCAAAATATAAGTTATTTAAACCAAGTCACATGAGATCTATAAATCTTTGTAGTTTACAACCTTTTTATTGGAAATCATTTTATCATGGAAAACTATGTTTAAATGGTCTAAATAAGACTACAAGGGCATATATAAATATGTAAACATGTATACAGGGGGTCAAGTGTAGCATCACCAGAAACAAAAACAATGTTCAAAATTACTAAAATATGCAAGGTCCTATATTTAATGTTGCCATGTGAGTATGTGAGCGCGAATGAAATTCATTGTGAGAGTGTGCATCCCCCGTTGCACAGCAGCGAAAACTTGGCGGGTGTCTTCCCGCTGGGCCCAACTTTTGGATGCGAAATGATATTTTTGTCCATACATATTCTAGAACCTCTTCATTTAGTCCAAATCCATTTTCCACCATCGGCCGCCGCCACTCCACACTAGTCCAAATCCCTCGCTCCGACGCCGACCCTCCCTTCATGGTTGGGTACAGATAATACTTGAAGTTTTGTGTCTGCAGGACATGGACAAATTCCAGCAACCTATGGCTGACACCAAGAATAACTAGCTTCGTTGAACTAGTAGTTTGGTGACAAAGGTCACTTGTGAGACTTGGATGCGAAATTTCCATCTATTTATCTTATCGAGATTACTTTGTGACTATGGTCACTTGTTGAACAATTAGTTTGGTGTCCGTGATGAATGTAATAAACTTGTTAATGTATGAATTGTGAACCTGTGACTTGGTCATGAATGGAATATATGGTTGGGCATACATGTTATTCTGGATTGTTTGTGCAGCTATGTCTAAATAAATATTGGGTTGTGTGAAATTCACCACTAGGCAAGGTCAAAGAACTTGTGACATAAAAGCAGATGTCATAGAGGTTATGACATGCAAAATCAATGTCATAATGTTATGACATGAACACTTAAATGTCACAAGTTGTCATTATAGACGTTCATCTTTTGACATTTGATTTTCGTCAACTTAGTGTCATAAATAGTGAACTATGACATATTTTACAGTTATTATGACATATGTCAAATGTCAAAAGATGACACATTTCTTGTAGTGTGGAGGCGGCCGCCCGTCCACCGAGGCGGTTCAGCCTCCCATTTTGTCCAGTGTCTTCTCGAACCATCCAGATTACAGAATTTTGACCGGATCCCGATTATCTCTATGTAAACCTGACATGTGGGCCTTCCTTAGTCATTTTCAGCTGACACCCTGTAGAAACAGACATTCACCAAAACTCGTAGAATTTTATTAGTGTAAGCCCTATATCTAGATGGTAATTATATTTAGGTCCTTTTTCACGTCTAGTTGACGGTTAAAAATAGGAGTTATCTACCGTCAACAGACTCCTATGTATCTAACTCTACTTTTGTGTTCTAATCCTAGTAATGTAATGACTCAACTAGACTAGTGTCTAAACGAACTTGTGTGATAGGGGAAGTCGACTACAATAGGAGATACAACCCCTATCCAAGCGGACCTTTGGCTTATGGTCACCCTACAGACCAAACCCAACGCAAATAGAACTATAAGGAGACGGAGGCCTGTCACGCTTCGCCACTCCCGCTAATATACGTCAGAATATTGAATGGTGACAATCAAGGATTGGTTGTATCAACTAATAAGCACTAGCCTAAGCACCTCACCTACACTAGTCTTATGACTTCAGCTATCATATAAATAGCCTCAACCCCAGTTGGTAGTGAAACACACACAAGTGGTTATAGACACTAAACCAGCTAAGACACTACACAAAGAAGATTATGACACAACACTACTATACTAGTATAGCAATGCACTAAGTAAATACTCAAAGCAAGTACTTAAAGTAAAGACTTAGTGAAGTAAAGGAAGACTATATTAATATAAAGAAAGTAATACAAGAGAAAAGGTACAAGAGTTATACCAGACTCTCTAGAAGACGACTCCGGAGACCCGAGCTTCGCTCGACTCGACTCTAACTCCCACTCTAGACTAGACTAACACTGCACTTGATCTCCCAAGAGAGCTTGAGCTTGTAGGACAATTGGGGATGCTCAAAGAGAGGAACTAGGGGGGTATTTATAGTGGAGGTGGAGTAGGGGCTACTCCGGTGCCACGTCAGTGATCTGTGTGCTCCTCCACCATGCACCCTTGGATCCACTGACCTCTCAACCGCCTTAGATGGACGCTTGAGATCAGCCACCACGTGGGAAATGTGTGGGAAGGTTGGTTGTGGCCAACCGACCTTGGGATGGGCCCACATACAGGTCGGCCGACCTGTGGCTGGCTGACATGTGGGTCCCACTCCCCTTCTAGAAGGTGCTAATGTCGGTGGGAGACCAGGCCAGATGGCAGGCCACCAAGGCCAGGTCGGCCGACCTAGCATTGGTGAGCCTGGTCCACCTTTGGCTCCCTGGTGCTGTCCCCACCTGTCACGTGCAGTCTTGTCCGAAGTTGTGTTCACTTGCTTCCATGCTTGCTTCTATGTGAGTCCTTCGACCAATGTGCCAATTGTTTGGATCGTCGAAAGGTGACACACTTGGATCCAGGGGTTGGGAAGGTCTCCCTATAGCATGTCAAGGACCATGCTTGGAGGTCAGCCCCTGGTGAGACCAACACCAGGTCGGTCGACCTGGGTTTTGGGTCGCACGTGGCTCATTTCCATCTTCCCTGCATTTCACAAGCTAAGAGTACAAGTGAAACTTTATTAGTGATATATATGCTCATGTGATGCTTATCTTCCTTCCATCGAGGACTGTTGACGGGTTTCTGAGTATACCAAAATGGGTCTTATATCCCGTCAACACTCAGCCACTGACGATGGGACCCACATAGGCCAGTGCACCATGGACTATGAACCCATAAGTTGCAACACCCTGATGCCAAACTCCGTGATCCTACACCATGTAGACTGAAGGCGGGAAGACAGAGGTGGATTTGGTCCACGGTAGACCACGCGGTGGACCATAGACCATCAACATATGATCCACCGTGAGCCAGCCATGCAATGGAACCTGTGGACCCGACCCGGTTGGAGCCCAGTCCAGATCCATTTGGTGACATGGTGCAATACTAGATCGACACGTGTCCGTCCCAGCGGGCCTAGCCCGGCCCATACGACCCATATCCAGCCCTGACCGGCCCTACTAGGCTTGATTTGAGCCCATATGGGTTGACTTGGTCAATGACGACGTCATGTGGACCACACTGGTCAGCTGCCACGTCAGCTGTTGTTGCCACCTCAGCCTGACCCACTGTACACGTGGACCAATCAGTGACTGACACGTGTTAGCCTAGGATTATTTCAGCCTTTTTCTTTTTTAGAATATTCATTAAACTTCAGAAATTCATAACTTATTCATACGAGCTCTAAAAATGATGATTTTTATATGGAAATTCATATAAAATCGTGATCTATCTCATGTGTCTATGTTTGAGTGCATTTGGATCTTTTTGATATTCATTTGGTTCTTTGTGGATTTTATAGGAGTCGCTAACGCGACTATTATGTCTCGAATTACAGAGTCGACTTAGGAGGAGGAGCCCCGCTGATCGACTACACCCGACGAAGGAGAGCTTATACCACTACTTCGAATTTATACCACTACCACCTCGACATCGTAGGTGTCATGGCAGCACCCTCTTTTAGAGAATTCTATTAGACATTGCAAATAGAACTGCTAGTGCTTTACATTTATTCCTTTGCTAGTATATGATGCATGCTATTGCCTGAGCCATTATTACCTTGATTGAAACCCTTCACCATGTTACCCCTCTTTTGCGCTCGCACTTATATATTACTACCTCTCTGCTTGCTTGCACTTTATATCACCATACTCATTATTATAACTCCATTTCGCATTGTATCTATGATGTGATGCAGGTGGTGAACCCCTGGGAATGGTTTGGCTTGGGATGCTAGACTTGGTGGACTTGGTGGTGAGGATCTGGAGGTAGTGTGTGTGACTTGGGTGCATGGAGGGTGAGGGTTGAGTCGACTGGACAGGATCCATGACGAGTCTTGGGGTGGGCCTTAAGACGAGTCTTGCCGGGGGTGCATCCTAGGCGTCTCGATTAGACGTACCTGTGGAGGGTACATGAGACTTGAGAAGAACCCGCTGTGGAGAGCCCTCAGGACGGAAGATATGTGACTTAAGGAGATTTCCCGCTGTGGTGAGCCCTCGCGAAGGAGGTGCTGCGGTGGCACGGTAAACTCAAATCTTGTATGAAGATATCCTGTCTGGTCCTACCTAAGGACTGATATATCGGGAGAACCGGAACCACGAACCTTTCATACACACCACTCGCTCTTGCTTCTGCAAGAGATGGAAGTTCGACTAGTCTGGACGATGCCATTGTTGCTTGGAGTTGAGGGGGAATGGTATGTGGTGAGCCTGTACCATTCTATTCAACAGTACCATTGGAGGGGTAGCCGGATAATGTTAATCTCAGTCCCAGTGTGTTCTGGTAAGCCGTCATTTTCTAGCGTTGGGTGGCAGGATGGTGTTGTCCAGGTTAGAAGGTCGTCCTGAATCAGCCTAGGCGTGCGCACGTCTATGATGGCGATCTGGTGGGTACAGGTGTACATACTCTACAGAGTTGATCAATCTATGCGCATACCGCGGCCTCGGTTATGGCCATTCTGTGACCTACATTTCTGTCGAGTAGCGAGAGGAGTGTTCTACCTTCCCCGAGAGATGATTCAGGTCGTGAGCCTTGGTTTGTGGCTGCGGGCCTTTAAGACAGGCTGAGAGGGAGTTGGCCTGCCGACTTGAGTGTGAGATGTGGTGAGACTTGGTGATGGAGGTGTGGTGATGAATTTGAGATGGATTGAGATGGATTTGGGATGGATGGGATGTGTGTGTGGGAATGGGAATGTGTTAAACATGACTATTGTTATTACTAGTACAACTACTATTACTTGTTGCTACTTCGCATGCGCTAGGATGTAAACCACAACCAAATTATAGGATCGCCAGATCCCTTTATTTTCTCTTTTCCACTAAATCTCATTTGGTGCTGACCATGGCCTGCACACATCTGGCGGTGTGCAGATTTCCTGCTTCTCAGAGTTGTCGAATGGATTAAAATGTCTCGTGCCTGAGCTCAAGTTGGAGTTTGAAGTTGCTTCCACGTTACTTCCGCCTTCTCAAGATGTTCTGGATGTTAGAGATACCATGTTTCCGCCTTGTGGCATTGTAATTATTAATGTAAACCCCTCTATTTATACTCTTTAGATTTATAATTCGATGTATGAAATTGATTATCGACTGTTGTATATCATTATGTGAATTTTCTCTTCGTGAAAAATTGAGGATGTTTCAAGTAGACCGGGCCTAAGTGAGCATCCCATAAAGTACAAAGAGCCACGACCCATCATGAGCCCATTGGGCTCTCCCGATCGTATGGAAGGAATAAGCGCACCCTTGAAAGATGAAAGCCAGAGTGCCGCACCAGATGGCATATCGTGGACCAAAAATGCCAAAACAAAAATGCCAAAGATGGCATATCGTGACATAACAACGCAAGCTCAAGGGTTGCTCGTGTATTTAACTCATTTAACAATTAGCATGGTGCACAGTGCAACACAAGATGACATATCGTTGTTCGTCGATGTCCAATCATGCATGTTCAAGTTGCCAAATCACTTTGCAATAATCTCGTTGTTGAGTCGTTAGAGGGAAACATTAAACACTACGCGAACAGTTTATTGGCATGCAATGCGTCCACATCAGCAATCCATTATTATTTGCTACTATCAATTTATCTTGGCATACAAGGTGCATCTCAGTAGTTCACTATTATAACATATTTTTATTCCTCCTTGATATCTACGGCAACGCGTGGGGAATTCTCCCAGTAATATACATTTAAAAGAAGGGGAATAATTCAAAAGAAGGGAATACACCTTATAATAATTTCAGGAATCAATGAGGAAAATTGAATGAAAACATGCACTTCAACCTCTTGCTCAGTTACTCGGTGGAGCCAAAATTGGATCCCCGAAAACCGAGCCGCCTGTGTCGATGGGTACCGGCGGCGCTGGCAACAACCCGCGACTCATCCGGTCTTCACGTTCCAAACTATGGAGGCGGCTGTGCCACAAATCAACGGTCCACCGAACGCTTGCAAGTCCAGCGAACGTTGCGGCGCCAAGGAGCGCAAATAGCGTAGCAGCCGGGGCGCCCCGGGGCGCTTTTGCCCAGCCAAAGGTGGCAGCGCCGGCGGCTATAGAGTTCCAGTGGTCGTCCCTCCGGCCGCGCGCGAGGGACATGGCGCTCTCGACGGCCGAGAATACAGCCAACCCGGCGGCGCCATTATAGGCGACGCGAGGCAAGTTTGTGCGGACGGCGCGGATGCCGCCGGCGAGGCCTCCGTCGGTGGGCGAATTCTTGAAGCCCCTGGTGAAGTGGAAGGCGGAGCCCATCGATCCGCCGATCAAGAAGCCTTCGCCCACGTAGTCCATGATGCGATAGCTGTAGTCCGGAATGTCGCCGTACAACGGCATCTCCGCTTCCGTTCCTATCGGATACAAACGATCAACGGCGGCGGCGGCGGCGGCCGCGTACCTTGGGCTTAAGTCGGCAAGGGTTTGATTAGGGAGCAGAAGGACTCGGAAGGCCGGTAGATTTCAGAGGTGGTCGCAGCGAGAGGGTTCGGCGATTCGACGTACGTGCTTCGACCTCTTAATTTATATACAGGCCTAAATTCCGCTGTGCCGCTACGCGCCTTTATCGCTTCTTTCGTGACCCTCCCGTCCTCCGCGTCCGATCCGAGTTGTGTTATGGAGTTGGACTCCATGACGTTTTGTCAATCAAAAAATAGGACATATGGATACCATAACGTTGTTGAACGTCTGCCTTCTCTATCTTCTCTTCATGCAACATCATGGAACTCTATTCCCCCGCAAGTGACGCAAAAATTAAAGAAAAGTGTCATAATCAAATTCTAAATTTTGTGACTTAATGTTGAAAACATATAAAATAAAACAAATAATTCAGTTTTAAAAATTCTCAAGCTTTAGTTAGTTTGTGTCAATTTTGGTAAATAAAAACATTTGTATACAATTTTTCTAAATAACTGTTTGATGTGTGTTGCTTTCATATAACTGAACAATATTGTTTCGTTCTAGTGAAAAAAATTATAAAATTTGATCAGGATCAGATTTTCTTGCGATGACCGGTGATATCCTAGCATTAGCATGTGAGACCGTGCAGATTCGTGAGGATATCGTGTCTCCATTCGAGGAACAGGTGGCAACACATCAGACGAGCTTGTTTGCTGGATCGTTTGTGCGGCTCATAATCTGATATTGTGAGAAAAAACATTATACCATGACTGATAAGTTGGACTAATAAGTTGAAGCGAACACGGCATAGAAGATTTCGTGGTGTAAATTTCGTATTTAAAGAGATTCGTGATATGATGATATGGTGTCTCCATTCGAAGGACATTTGGCAAAATCAGACGCTAGCTAGATTCAGTGGTGTAAATTTCATGTTTTGAAAGATTGTCATGATAGTCTGCTACAGAATGTCGAGTGCTAAGAAACGCAATCTAGTGGAAGGACAGAAGGCTTGAAGGCAAAACATGCGAGTTGTTGGCTTCCTATTGCCAATGTCATCATTAATTAATACCGGTTCCTCTCTATTCTAAGTTAAGTCATTTCAAAAATCTTAAAGAATCAAAGTATCTTAAATTAGACTATAATTATAGAGAGAAATACAAAGATTTATAACATTGTCGGCGCAAAAACGTGACTGCCTCACGCCGATGTGTCCCTCTCGCAAGCCAGACAGACCAAGGCGCGTGTCTCCCCGTCCCCGCGGCTATCTCCAGCAGTCAATCCGGTCGAGTCAAGGCGTGCCAGTCAATTTGACCCTGAAATTGACGAGGAGGAAAAGAATAGTCAAATTATGGAACCTGCCGGTGTGATTTCAGAGAGTTTCGAATGTATGGCTAAATAGCCGATCAGGTCAGGACAATGACTAGGGAGTCAAAATCCATTATGCATGTAAAAATATTGATTTGGCAAATAATCATGTATTTAATAAAGTAATTAATCATGTCATGAACAAATAGACAATAATGGAATAAGGTCTAGACACGATATATGTTGAGAATGGTAAAGAACAAGCTAAAACAGCTACTTGAATACGCAGGGAAAGCAAGCTATTAGTCGATCTAGTCTATTCGATACGGTTATAAAAGGATGGAATATGTAAGCTCATGGGAAATCGACTAAATTAGCCGATTCAGACATGAGAACGAACTAGGTGTACACGTGACTTTACAAATAAACCGCAAAGCTACCTATACCTTAGAACGCATACACGTTACGAGCAAGATTGATAAAACCTGGCTAATGTAGGCGCAAGATTGATCATCAACATCATAGCTCTAAACGGTGAGAGCATTGATGACAGTCGAATCTAAAAAGATTTAAGCCACGTCTACCGATCTTGATCGGGCAAAGATGTTGATACAATAAAATAAATAAATAAATCTAACAACATCGATAACTTGACGAATCTACCGAGTTACCAAACCAAGTAGAGGCGATTACTAGCAATGATAACTTAATAAATCTACTAGACTGCCAATTCTAGCAGAGCCGATAACTAGCCTATGCTAACTCATAGGACAGGAGGTCGAACCGGCCCTGTTAAGCGTCAACACAAACTGTTAGCACGCGCGATCTAAGAAGAGGTCGAACCGGCCAAACTTAGCGTAAATACGAACCTCTTGGCCATACAGATGCGTCGAAAGGAGGTCGAACCGGCCCGATCTAGCATAGCATGTCCACTTCTACAGGTGCATCAAAAGGAGGTCGAGCCGGTCTGATCTAGCACAAGCAAAAGCCATAGCAATACTTACAGAACAAGCGAGAGGTCGAATCAGCCAAGCCTGATTCAAATATGCCGAAATCCTATGAACTAAGGGTTTTTTGGCATGGAGCCAAAAGTTGTATTGAATGTTGAGAGAGTTTTTATAATGGCCTGGGGTTTATATTTTTATCCTTGGGCTGATGACTCTTGGCAACCGACGTACATGACTTGACCTAAAAATAGATATCTAAATAAAAGAAAATATTAAGATACACGACTCTAATTCCCTTTTTCCAGAGTCTTGGCGCTGAAGCTTTCTTGGCCGACGCGTGCTCTTTCCTGCTGTGACCCAACCGACAAATAGACATATCACTTTGCAGTGCATGTATGACATCCGATCGGCCATATATACATATACGTATCTGAGACGTATCTTTCTTCCTTCCATCGCGACGCCATAAAAACGTACAGGATATTCTTCAGAATCCCATACAAGCACGTATTTCCTAGCCGGTCTTGGAAGCCCTCTTCAAGATGTTATACACATATACGTCTTCCTTTTAGCTCTCCTTGCTTTACGTGATGCCTCCTTTATGTATATATGCAAACTATGAGGCAAGAGATGTAATGCTCCATCTGGCATGCATATATGTATATCTTGCCTCCACATCTGGCCTTTGATCCTTTTGGTTGATGTCGGTCAATTAATTTCCTTTTCTTCATGCATGGATCTGAGCATTAACGATACATATCCATATATCGATTGAACCTGAGACTTGGCCAATTATGCTCATAGGCCATTGGTGCACGACTAAGGCTGGACGAAAAACTCAAAACTCGTTAGCTCGCTCGACTCGCTCGTTAATGGCTCGGCTCGAGCTCGACTCGTTTTATAACAAGCCAGCTCGATTTATAGTGAGCTAGCTCGAGGCAGCTCGCGAGCTGCTCGTTAGCTCGAACGAGCCAGAGAATTAACAAGCCAAACACCTAAATCTAGCTTGGGCTATCTTGATGGAGTATTGGTTGTGCTTGTGCGGCTGCTATCTTGCTTTTGGTGTTTTGTATATATTACCTATAAAGTCAAAACTTGATCAATCTATATAGACTACGACTTAGCTTATTTATTTTGCTTTGTTCTTGGATTATGTGTGGTCATATAGATGATATGCAAACTGTATGGACTAATGGTCATGGTGGACTAATCGATGGATGGATTATCTATAAGTAATTTGTATAATTGTGTTCTTGCTTTGATAATTTTCCTGAAAATGTGTTTTTGTGATCTAGCTCGCGAGCCAAACGAGCTGGCTTGAGTTTCTTAACGAACCGAGCCGAGCTGCTCTTCCAGCTCGTTTGCTTAACGAGCCGAGTCGAGCCAGCTTGCTAACGAGCTGAGTGTTGGCATTTCTTAGCGCGATTACCAAAATAGACTTAGAGCCCAATTCGATAACAGCGCCGAAACGCTAAATGGCTTTACTCGATAATTACTAGAAACTGGTTCTAGCAACTACGCGAATGTTGCCAGAGATAGATCACATCCTAGTAGATAAATATCCGCAAGCGCACGGATCTATCGTCGCAGCATTTCACCCGGAAGTATTCAGGGTATTGTTATTTATATTTTCCCAAAGGAAGACATGGGTTAGTTAAGTATTCTAGCATGGGTATTAATACGATATCTAGCATGAGGAGAAACCGACCAATGTGCTATACAGGGGTAATCATATGGTAGTTTGGATAGTGGACACACACTCAGAGCAACCTCAAAGTAATAAAGGTAAAATAAAGAATAAAGAATAATCTACGTGGAGCAAAGGGCGGGTCCTATATAGTCAATGCTAGAACAAATAATTCCACATGTTATACAAGTCAATACTCAACTATAGACTAGGAATATGGGGAGACCGCGGCAACTGGTCCGCCAGTCGATGGCGGCATTTACGAACTCCTACTCAACATGCGAACGTGGGGGATTACAAGGGACGGACAGGGCTGTCACCACCTGCCGCCTACCACCTCAACCGTGGCATGCCGACATATCCGAAGGTTCCTCGCACCGGACACCACGTCCGCATACTAAGGAGCTACCTACGTCCCCAGACTCCCACCCTACGGATGGACGAGCTAGAACATAGGCAAGCCCGAAGGCACATCGAACCGCTATTCCTCTCCTACAATCTAATCTAAACAAGTAAAACATATGAACGATGAAGAACAATGTAGAACACGATGAACAACTCTCACAAGAACTATGGCCTAGTTCTTGATCATAGAATATATCGTGTACTAGACTATACTCTAGTTCATATGCACGACTATATAAATGTAATAAGAACTTGACTAAGGAAGAACGCTCCATAGATTTATACCAAGAGTGTAGCTTTTCTTCCTGGAGACAAGCTCTCCAAGTAGCTTTGCCTAGCTCCAAAGGACTAATGCTAAGACTAAAGAACAAGTGAGAAGTGTAGAGATGGCTCCAAATGGTGTGTGTGAAGGTGGGGGCCTCTCCTCTTCATTTATAGGGCACTTGGAGGCGGTTCAGAGCATGGAGGTAAAATAACCGGCGGAACCGTCATGCCCCCGATGGAAGGAGGCGACCGCCTTTGGCCGGTGTTGGCATTTCTTAGCGCAACCACCGAAGTATGGCAGCAACGCTAGAGATGCCGGAGGGGTAATTCTATATCTACTGGATATTCCGCAAGCGCACGTAATCTACCGTAGCATTTCACCAAGGAGTATTCCAAGGTTGTCGATTTATATTTCTCCCAAGGAAAGCCATAGCTAGGAGTCAATAGGGGAAAGGAGATCCGATGTCTATCATCTAGTATCACTAGTGCTAGTGGGATGAGCTAAGTGGATAGGAAGGATGGATCAAGGAGTTGGTAAGAGAGTCTAAGGGGTAACTAATGGAATAGCAGCTAGGTGAGAGGACAACGAGTGAGTGTAAGATTCCTAATGGGTCTTGGCTTACTTCCATGAATTAGTCCTAGCGTTTAGATCCTGACCCAGCTATCCTAAGTATACGTGAGAACTAACTCTAACTTTCTGCTGCGGTCGACGAACGAGACAGGATGCTAAAATAACGCACCCTGAAGCGACCCCCAAAGTAGGCCTACAATCTAACCTAACAACACGCTCAGGAGAACTCCAAGGTCCCAACGGAAGGCTGTCACACTACACTTGTGGGCGTTCCTGGGTGCAGCTAGACGTTCACACCGGCAGATCTAGTCTAGACACCGCGCCTACACTATCTCTACTACTCTAAACCTAGACTAGGGCCTAGAGCACTTCACTCAAGAGCGACATACGCCCGCTCGGGAGAGAGCAATGTGCCAGAAAGAATGTATACTTATGATAACTAAGGCATAAAGTAAATACTAGCACTACTCGGAGGAAAGCAAAACAAGAATAATATATATATTAAATACTGAGAATCTTACTAGACCCAGAGGAAAACATACCAGACTCTCCAGAAGACGACTCCGGAGACCCCGAGCTCCGCTCGACTCACTCTAACTCACACACTACTACTATTACTATAGTGGACTACATAACTATATGGCTCTCAAGAGGCTTCTCCTTGATGTCTTACAAATGAGGGAGTGAGGGGGTATTTATAGTGGGAGGTGGAGTAGGGGCTACTCCACCGCCACGTCATCGATCCGCGTGACATGCCTTCTCCACCCTTGGATCAAACCGACTTGGAATGGACGTTTGTGGGCAGAGGACACGTGGAGACCATGCAGGAAGTCGGTGGGTGGCCAACCGACCTTTGGTGGGCCCACATGGCAGGTCGGCCGACCCGCCTTTGGCCGACATGTGGGTCCCACCCAATTTCTAGAAGCTCCGAGGTCGGTGGTGAGTCGGGACAGGGTGGCATCCCACCAAAGGGTGGTCGGCCGACCTGGCCCATTGGGGGTGGACCCACCACCTGTCTTCCCGACGTCTCGGTGTTCGCGGTGTCCGAGATGGCCCCAAACCTTGGTCGGTCGACCTGCCTTTGGTGGGATCAAAGGGCCATCTTTTGCGGTAGTTTCACCATGCAATTCTAAGCACAATGGTGGTATTGGACCCACAAATATCAGGTCGGCCGACCTGACCTTTGTGCTCATCTTTTGCACACTGACTCCAGAGGTTATGACATTGATGAATGTGGAGTTGGTTTGGTCATTGGCCATCTTGGTTGGTTGTTCTACCTTCATTTGTAGCTTTCGAACACTGAAAAGTGTCTGTTTGTACCTGCACCCAAATAATGACACGTACATCTGGAACCAAGTCAATTGTACCTATGTCACTATTCATTTGCATGGTGTTATCTCCGGATTGTGACAAATGTTGACGGCTTTCATGAGATGAAAACAGGGTCTAAATGCCGTCAACAAGATCCCCCAAGCTTAACCTTTGCTCGTCCCGAGCAAACGATAAGACTTAGCATCAGTGGATCATGTGTTATCACTAAGTTAACATCTCAACAATACTAAGTGCACAACAAGGAACTTCTCCTTGAATGGAAAAATTAGCAATGCTAACACACCAATATTACTCTAGCACTCATGGGGCTTATGGCATTAACTTAGTCTTGGGATGTTGGAAGACAGAACAGTTTTGACTAGAGCATCTACTTTTCTCATTCTTTTAGCAAGTTTCATGCCAGAGGTTTTTGATAAGTTTTCAAAAGAAGTCTTAATGTTCCTCAAATGGTTTCTCTCAAGTCACTCAAGTGGTGTATGAATCCTCACCAAGGCACATCATGTGTTTGCCTTTCAAAGACATCCTATCTCTAATAAGGCTTTATGTGGAGCTTAAGTAGGTATGTCAAGGAATAGCGTACTTGCAAGGCATATGTTGTCTTAGTTAAGAAAAAATTGAAATCTTGGACCACAGCAGAGTCTTATCATATCCTTAGATCAAGATGTAAGATGATATGAATGGAATGGATGAATGTAGTGAAATGGTAAGGTAATGAGGAAAAGATGGATGTATGGTGGATGAGGTTGCTCCTTTATTTGATTCTATCTCTCTCTCTCTACTTCTATTGAGACAAGGCTAGCTCTCTCTCTCTTTTTTTTTTCTCTTTCTCTTTTTTCTCTCTTTTTTTCTCTTTTTTTTTTCTTTTTCTCTCTCTTTTTTTTTTAAGAAATAGATGCCTAGCCTTTTTGGGATGTGTCTCACCTAACAAATGATAACTTTGAGAGAAGATTTCTAACTTTGGAACATGGAGCAACCTATATGATGGAATTGGTGAAGGTGCGTACTTCCAGTGTAGAAGCAGCACAAGAATGGTGGTATGGATGATGATGCGTGCTCCCAGGGTAGGAGTAGCATAATGATGGATGGTGAGATGCGTACTCCCAGGGTAGGAGTAGCATAAATGATGGATGGTGAGATGCGTACTCCCAGGGTAGGAGTAGCATAAAGATGGTAGTCAGATGCGTACTCCCAGGGTAGGAGTAGCATGGTTGCGTACTCGGATTGGAAGCAAAGCATATTTGGTGGTCTGTGGATCTTGATCTTAGGGCCATGACAAACCTCTAACAAAGGTTCTACAAGTCTTAACCAAACTCAATGCAAGCAAGTAGCTTATGTAGAAGGCTTATGGATATATCAAAATATATATATATGGCCGTGGTAGGAATTTCAACACCAACGAGGAACAATTAAGTTTTTTTTATTCATTTTAAAAGGAAGTCTCTGGCAATCATGCGTGCTTAGAACAATAGAGTAGAGCTCCTATCTTAACTATCTCATATCTCACAACAACTTAGACTTTGTTTTAGCACTTGCAACCCACTAAGTGATCAAGTTCATGATGGTTAAGAGTGCCAAGTAATCCATACTTAGAGAAGTGCTAAGTTGTAAACAAGCATTAGAGAAACATTAACTAGCAATTTAACAATCATTTCCATAGGAAGAAGAGCACTCATGAAGCATGATATAGATAAGCCTTTTTATTATAATCAAACTTTTATTTTATTTATAAAGCAATAAAGTAAATAAAGGAAAATGCAAGATAGAAGACATACCTTGGATAAACGTACCTTAGTGGGGGAGAGGATCTCCCCCAAGCGTGGCTTTTGCTCATCTTGCATAGCTGTAGAGGTTGGGCGCTTCGTTGAGCCAAGCTTAGTGTTGTCGATGAAGTCGTCCATGTCCATCTTTTGATGGCGCCTCTCTCTACCCCATGGGTAAAGAGTTCGCACTCTTGGAGTGTGATCTGAACAGGTCTCCATATGGACCTAGAATGTCCATGGACTTTACCTCATCATCTTCTTCTACACTTTCACCTGCAGGGTCTGCTTATTCCTGCAACACTTTGGCTTCTTGCCTGTGCGGTCCAAGAGGGCCAGACATGAGGCTGCTCTTGGACTCTCTTACTCTCAGTGGAGGTGCACAAGGCATTTATTGGAGGGAACAACTTCTTCTCTTAGCTGCAAAAGGTGAGACAACACAAGGACACGCTAGGAAAACAAAGATTAGCATTAGCATTAGTCCTCCCAAGTGATAGTGGTCCTTGTGGGGCATAGTCACTCCCACAGCAGGGTGTGCTAGTGGGTAGTGACACACGCCACACTTGCTCGTTGAGCAAGTCAAACTTCTATTGCTACAGGAAGAAGGGCTCGCAAGTGTTCACGGGGGAAAAAGAGTACCTCCTGGGTCGACTGACTCAGGATGCTCCTCCCCTTGCTCTGTGCCAAAGTGGGAAGTGAGTGGAGGTCACATTATGTTGGGTGCACTCCCAAAACATCTCTCTTTTTCTCTTTTTTAGGAGCATGCTCGTGGCATCCCCCATCTTAGAGAGAGAAGAGAAGGCAATGTGAGCTCAAGATGATTCTAAGTGTGGATTTGGGCTCACATTGCAAGGTTGTTCACGGGGAGAAAGGCAAATGGTGAAGTCTCAAAGCTAAGGTAGGCTGATCTCCCTAAGCACAACTAAATGTTCTATTGGACTATAAGCGGGAATCCTAATGAATCCATCTCTAAATTGGCACAAGGTGGGGTCGGCCGACCCCAAGCTTGGCCTCTCAACACTCTCAACCTTTCGCCATGGAATTCTAGGAGAGTGAAGGCTAGTTGTGGATCAGAGGTAGTGATATTTCAGTGATTCCCTAATCTAGTGCTTGGTGAACTATAGAAGGTGATTGGCAAAAGTGTGGGACATGGCTCGAGTGATTCCCATGAACCATGGGAACACTCAAGCATGTCTCGCTGACCACTTTGCAGATATGAGCTGGTGGTTTGGTCCCAAGGTGAAGAGGAGTATCTTTGCTAAGAGTGATGGACCAAGGGACCACTTCTTTCAATGTTTGGCTAGCATAGTGTGTATAGGATTCTTTTGTGAGGTGAGTAGAAGACAACAGGATGCCCATGGGGTTCATGCGTGGGTCGGTCGACCCACACTTGGAGACCCCTTGAGTATCCAAGTGTTGTCCCTAAATCTACACATCTAGCCAAAGTGAAAGGAGCATAAGTAGGCTCAATGGTGGGATCGGCTGACCCCTACCTTTGGCGGTCTACCACTCAAAATCTTAGTGCCGCTTGCTCTCAAGGTTATGCTTGGCTTAGTGGCTTAATCACTCTTGCTCGCTAAATGGGATGGTAAGTTTCTTCATCTTCTTAGCTAAAGCAAGGGATGAGAGTGAGGGAGTCTAGCTTCTAAGATGTAGGTTGACAGTTTCTGTCTTCCTTTTCTTGTGGCATTCATACTATAGCTATATGATCACACATACCGAAACCGGAAGGAGGTGGGCCCAACCACTAGGTCGACCGACCCATGGTTGGCCTCCCCAAGGTTGGCAACACTCCCAAACACAAGCCAACTAAATGCACCAAAAGTTGTTTGCTTAAAGCTGCAGAATTTGTCAAGCTAGCTTCATCTAGATGTTCGAGGAAGCCTAAGAAGCTATACATGTCATGATTTTAAGATTTAAGCTTGAGCAAGTCATGAACATGGCATGGCAAAGCAGGGGGCAAAGTTGGCGATGGGTGGCACCAAGGGCGGGTCGGCCGACCCGGTCATGGGCCCCACCTGGTCCCCAAGCTGCTCAGCAGGTTAAGCAAAAGGTTGTCTCATTTTTTTTATGTTTTTTTATGCATGATGACTAAGTGTTCTGATGCAAAGGTAAAGGTAAATACGCATTTGGAAAGGGAAATGTTTTTGGGTTTTTGGTTATGGCTACTACTACACTAAGCTTGAGAAGGCTTGGAACACTAAAGAGAAAAGAGAAGGCCAAGTGAGCTCAAGAAGATTCTACTGGTTGTGGTATGGGATTGAGCTCAACTTGGGGTGCTAGTCATAGGGGTGAAAGGGCAAGGCATGGCCTCCCAAAGGGCAGGTCGGTCGACCTGGTCCTGGCCCCTATGCAGCCTGCTCTCCCTCTGACAAGGAATCTATCCTAGTGTTTGCAAAAGGTCACTAGCATTGGACCATAAACCTGGTCGGTCGACCAAGGTTTGTGCCCTCCAACCGCTTTAGTCTAAGTTAGGTTGTCTGGCAAGGGTGGTGGTGGTCATGGTCTAAGGTTGCTAAGGTAGCTTCGGATTCCTATGTCTAGTGTTCGGTGAAAGAGAAAAGGAGAAAGCAGAAGTGAAGACAAGCATTAAAGTGATTCCCATGAACCATGGGAACACTTAAGTATGCATTGCCACTCCCTATGCTGGCTTTGGCTGGTGGCATGCTCCCTAAAGCATTCAAGATGCTCGAAGTGGCATCCTAAGCTAAAGTCATGAGCAATAAACCATCTCTCCTCGAATTCTGGCTAGTGTGGTGGGCATAGGATCCTTGGTTGTCATCATTGGGAGACAGCAGTATGCCTGGTGACACCAAGTCCAGGTCGGTCGACCTGGGCTTTGGGGCCCCAGAGCATCCTATGCTGCTCCTTGGATCCCTGCTTCTAGCCAGAGTGAAGAGAGAGGTGGTGGACCCCACATGACAGGTCGGTCGACCTGGCCATGGTGTCCCCACCAGCTCAGCTTTCCTCTAATCACTCTTCTCAAGTTTTATTACCTATGTCTAACTTATTTTGTCGAAATAAAATATGCAATTCTAAAAGTAAACATGCAATTGAAAGGGAAATGCAAAATTGAAATGCAGAAAGTAAATATGAGATAACTACTGACATACCTTATCAGCGAGGGCTCCATGTTTTAGGTCCATAGAGCAGGACCCCTCCATTGACGATTGAGCTTGAATGTGCATCATTCCATCCTGGAGATGGATGGGGATGCTTGCACTTTGCCAAACCTTCGAGATCTCCATTCTCTTCTTGATCAAGGTTTCATTCAATGTTCACCGCATTTGTGAATCTATCTCAACAACTTACCCTTTTGGATTTGAACTTCCTGCAGGGGTTAGTCTAGGCATACAACCACAGTCTACACTAGTAATTTTTTTGGTTCAATTAATCAAACTTGACTCCATGTCTTATTTGATTAAGGTAGGCAGATTAACCTAAGCACCATGCTTAATTTAAAACACCTATGGAAGCAATCGCGAAAAGCACAACCAAACCAAGGCATACTAGAGTAGAAAAATGGAAGTAAAGACAATGATGCACAAAGATTCATAAAAGGACTAAACGACATCCTTGGATCAAGTCATCACTCACAATCTATGATTGGATTATGAGTGATGGAGCCGTTCCGTCACTAATGATGACAAGGGTTTCTCTTGACGGCGACTTCTTCTCTATTGGTGTAAAACTACTGCTTCGCCTTTCCCAATAGCAAGAATGGGAAAAGGCAAAGACAGATGGCTTTTGTGGAGACATGGTGAAAGTCCCACACACCTACAGGAAGTATTGGAGATGGGCATTGGCGTTCCGTGTGGTTTCCCAGAAACGGGTTGGCTTGCACCATAATGATGAGCACAGACTCAAAAGTTGCATCCCCCAAGCTAAGCTGCGAACCCGTAGAGACATAGTCAGCTAACGGTGCAGAATAGTCAGGGATGATCTTTTGGGTCATGGCTTCTTTGATAACCAGTGCAAAGCCTCCTTCCTTGAACGGGTTTAGGTTCGAATGAACCCTGGAGGTAGAACTTGACAATGTCCAGTTCACCTCAACAACCGTTCATGCACCGTCTTGCTTCGAGAAGCAAGACGGGTGAGAGGTAAAACCCTAACACTAATTGCTAACTAGACCGGTCAATGACCCTAGATTCGATCCTATTAAAACTCCTAGGCCGACGCTTTCCCGGCAACGGCGCCGAAATGCTTGTTGGCATTTCTTAGCGCAACCACCGTAAGTATGGCAGCAACGCTAGAGATGCCAGAGGGGTAATTCTATATCTACTGGATATTCCGCAAGCGCACAGAATCTACCGCTGTAGCATTTCACCAAGGAGTATTCCAAGGTTGTCGATTTATATTTCTCCCAAGGGAAAGCCATAGCTAGGAGTCAATAGGGGAAAGGAGATCCAGATGTCTATCATCTAGTATCACTAGTGCTAGTGGGATGAGCTAAGTGGATAGGAAGGATGGATCAAGGAGTTGGTAAGAGAGTCTAAGGGGTAACTAATGGAATAGCAGCTAGGTGAGAGGACAACGAGTGAGTGTAAGATTCCTAATGGGTCTTGGCTTACTTCCATGAATTAGTCCTAGCATTTAGATCCTGACCCAGCTATCCTAAGTATACGTGAGAACTAACTTTAACTTTCTCGCATGCGGCCGACGGACGAGACAGATGCTAAAATAACACACCCCGAAGCGACCCCCAAAGTAGGCCTACAATCTAACCTAACAACACGCTCAGAGAACTCCAAGGTCCCAACGGAAGGCCGTCACACTACACTTGTGGGCGTTCTGGGTGCAGCCCGACGTTCACACCGGCAGATCTAGTCTAGACACCGCACCTACACTATCTCTACTACTCTAAACCTAGACTAGGGCCTAGAGCACTTCACTCAAGAGCCCGACATACGCCCGCTCGGGAGAGAGCAATGCGCGAAAAGAATGTATACTTACGATAACTAAGGCATAAAGTAAATACTAGCACTACTCGTAGGAAAGCAAAACAAGAATAATATATATATTAAATACGAGAATCTTACTAGACCCGAGGAAAACATACCGACTCTCCGAAGACGACTCCCGGAGACCCGAGCTCCGCCGACTCACTCTAACTCACACACTACTACTATTACTATAGTGGACTACATAACTATATGGCTCTCAAGAGGCTTCTCCTTGATGTCTTACAAATGAGGGAGTGAGGGGGTATTTATAGTGGGAGGTGGAGTAGGGGCTACTCCACCGCCACGTCATCGATCCGCGTGACATGCCTTCTCCACCCTTGGATCAAACCGACTTGGAATGGACGTTTGTGGGCAGAGGACACGTGGAGACCATGCAGGAAGTCGGTGGGTGGCCAACCGACCTTTGGTGGGCCCACATGGCAGGTCGGCCGACCTGCCTTTGGCTGACATGTGGGTCCCACCAGCCTTCTAGAAGCTCCTGAGGTCGGTGGTGAGTCAGGACAGGTGGCATCCCACCAAAGGGTGGTCGGCCGACCTGGCCCATTGGGGGGGTGGACCCACCACTGTCTTCCTGACGTCTGGGGTGTTCTGGCAGTGTCCGAGATGGCCCCAAACCTTGGTCGGTCGACCTGCCTTTGGTGGGATCAAAGGGCCATCTTTTGCAGGTAGTTTCACCATGCAATTCTAAGCACAATGGTGGTATTGGACCCACAAATATCAGGTCGGCCGACCTGACCTTTGTGCTCATCTTTTGTACACTGACTCCAGAGGTTATGACATTGATGAATGTGGAGTTGGTTTGGTCATTGGCCATCTTGGTTGGTTGTTCTACCTTCATTTGTAGCTTCCGAACACTGAAAAGTGTCTGTTTGTACCTGCACCCAAATAATGACACGTACATCTGGAACCAAGTCAATTGTACCTATGTCACTATTCATTTGCATGGTGTTATCTCCGGATTGTGACAAATGTTGACGGCTTTCATGAGATGAAAACAGGGTCTAAATGCCGTCAACACCGGGCCCACCTGGCGCCAGGGCTGGCGCGGCCGCGCCCAAGGCGCGCCCGCGCCTGGGTGGCGCCGCCCCCTGACCGCCTTTGGTGTGTGGGCCCGGGCCATCCTCTGGGCCGTGCTTTTGCTGGTGATTTGGCCCATATTGACCCCGAGGTGGGCTACTGTGGAGGTATAAACTCCATATACCCTCACGGCCTAGTTTGGGCCGACATGCTATCACCAGGCCGGCCCATCAAGCTTCAAGACCGATCGGCTCAGGCTGGTCGGACAGCCTAAAACAGGCAAGAATATCGAAGACCGACAAGGAGGACAAGACCTAGCTGAGATAGGAAAGTTTAGACTTGTAAAGTATATAAACTTAGTACCGTATAGGCTAGTTCCGACTTGTAACCTTGCTCCCCGCGATATATAAGGAGAGCAAGGACCCCCGTGCCGAGGACGTAATCCGGCATAACGCACGAACTCATACATCCACATCATAATCGAAACAGAGAGCGGGACTAGGGTTTTACGCATCTTTGCGGCCCGAACACCGGGTAAACCTCGTGTGATTGCTCCCTGTTTACGTCTTGCTCGCAATCTCGTGCGCCTTCCGCCAATCCATTACCGGTCGGGGCATACCCCGGTCGGACTATCGCCGATATTTCGTCGACAAAGTGGCGCGCCCCGGTAGGGGGTGCGCACCGAGATTTCACGTCGATCAAGATGGTTTCCTTCCCGGCTTCCATGACTTTCGAAGCCGGCCTCACCTTCAACTTCGGAACGTTCACCCGGACTTCCAACTCAAGAATCGCTACTACAACTCTTAGGCCTCCGGCTATCACGCCGACAATGGCACCAACAATGGTGGCCGCGTCAAACCAGATCCAACTCGTCCGGTGACCACCATTGCGGTCCCAACCAATCCACCACGATAGTTGACGGCACGGCGTCAACACCTCCGACCGGTCCTAACCAAAGGAGGCATGTCGCCAACACGGATCTACTCCGTTTGATCCATCAACAAGACATGAGGTTGATCGAAACCCATGCCAACTTCGAGTCGCTCTGACGACGCGTCAGGCGCGATCTACAACTCGCGCGACAACAACGAATTCCTAATCCATCGACACGAAGGCAGAACAACCAGCGTAGAGTCACTTTTGGGCGCTCCGAGCGGCCACGTTTGCAGCCAGTGAACCTACAACGACGTGTTCCAACAAATCCTCGTGGCAACCATACACGGCCAGATGGCGGCAGAAACTCACAGCAGCTCCGACCACGGCCGATCATCGTACGCGGTGGTCGGAGAGGCCAGTCGAGCAATATACGGCAGAGAATCTTAGCCGATATCCAAGATCTAAGAACAAGGACTTCACAAGCCTCACGGAACAACAGCAGTCCAGCTCAGACGACACAAATTACCCGACACGATGTACCTAGTCGGAGTTACGCGTCAGCAGCACAACGCAGAAACGCCCGTCGCAATGAACGACGGAGACGTCAGCGGGAAATCCGACGAACTGGTCAGAACCCGCCAACTGCACCTACTGTGGCAACGCAGCAAGAACGATCCCCACAAAACAATACATCTAACGCCCGGTTGTTCGCAGAACGCACCGAGCTAGCTGCTGCCCTTCGTCGTGATGAACAACGGAGGGAAAAACGACGGCAAGAGATATTGACTGCCATGACAACATCAGGTGCAACGGAGCAAAGAGCAGAACGGCCATGAGCACGATCAACTCAGTCTCCCTCAATAACGAGGGCATCTGCACACAGGGCCAGGGCACTTGCTGACCGACACCAAGACGTAGAAAGGAAACGGAGGGAAGCACATCAGAAACACATGGCAGCAACCAGAGAGAATCGCCGCAGTTTTGGCATAAGCCCATTAAGGGACGACACAAGGGATTCACCTAACATGGATGAGCCTCGTTGTTGTACCCAACCCATACAAACGACCACTGTATACAAATGTGCTCGGAGTCCTCCCCCCGGTCGAACGTTCCATCCGTCCAAACAAACCGCAATGGTTTTATCACTCCTTTCTTGGACAATTTGCAGACCAGAGAACCAAACTGGAGGCTCCCCAGTCCAACTCCTCCTGAGGACGGAATACCGCCGCACACCGAGCACATATTCCCTAATCCAATAAACCCAGCTAACCTTCGGCGCATCAGAACGGTTCGATCACCAGGCGCAAAACATCGAAGGCATGTTTATCAACGGCGAGTGGTACGAAGTAGTTCAAAAAGGAAGCGGTTGAGAAAAACTCAAGCTCCTTAGATTCCTTTACGATGTGCCTTTTCCAAAAAAGGACAATCTCAATACTACTCGAACGGGATAAGTATATCCGACCACGCCCGACGCCGAGACGATCAAGTCTTGGACGATGACGACCTACTACTCTGCACCGAAGAAGATCCGGTCATGATTCACGACTTGGAAGAAGGTGAAGCAGAGCCGGAAAATTGAAACAACAAGAGATGAAATCTTCTCTCTTATCAGCACAAGTTTTTCTTTTAGGCTATTTTCCTTTCAAAGTTGAAATTAGCGTCAGTCGTACACATCATTGTAAGTCATTCTGATGACGAAAAAGCAATCTGATGTGTACTATGTCATAATAAGAAGTCAAGTTTTCGTGTCAAACATTTGAGCACATGGATTTTTCTTCCCTATTCAAAGGAAAATCATTCCTCAAACTGACGCATCATGACATCCTCTGACGCAACAAACAGAGGGCTCTAAGCCCCGAAATAAAAATCCTACGGCAAGAACATGATACAATCATGAAAACAGGATCAAAATAAAGGGATAAATAAAAGGAATCTCGAAGGATTCCGGCACAAGACACATCTCAAAAGATCCAATTCTTTCATTAAAAATATAAAAATTTTTTACAAACGGGGGACTGATTGCATCTAAGCAATCTAGTCATCCCCGAAAAGCTTGCCGACCACCGGTCGACAGAGTCACGGCGACGACGGCCTCCGCCGCCCGGTGAACTCGACGGCGCCGCCCTCCATGGCGTCATGCGCGCCACGACAGCTCCATGCCACGGACATCAACGCCCGAGATGGCGTCGACGGTGGCATAAGCGGCGGAGGCACCATGACGAACGCCATGAACCGCCACCGCGGCCACTTGGCCGGATCGCCGCCCGGCCGCGCGATGACATCGCCGCCCGGGCGTTCACCGCATCCGCCGCCGCATGAGCGGCCTCCCGTGCGGCTGCTCCATTTTGCTCCGTCGCCTTCTGCAAAAACAGAGTAAAAAATTAAAAATGCCAAGACAAGAACAACTCAGGGCATATGAACAACGGAGAACTCAGCACTTACCACCGACCCTGATGTCGGCAGCCTCGCGCTGCCGAAGCAGCGTATCCACTTGGACCTTGCGGGCCAGCCTCTCGTCCGCCGCCTCATTGACGGTGGCATTGGCTTCGGCGTCGAAGTCGGCGGCCCGCTGCTTCTCCGCCTCCAGCTCCTCCTGGGCGGAGGAGAGCGCCTTCAGGAACAGGTCGGCGTTCACCTCCGCCTACCCTAGTTGCTTGGTGGCCTCGGAATAAAGATCCCGGACGTGCTCCAGCTCCGCCCTACAGCGGTCGAGCACAGACGCCAGGGAGTTCGCTGAAACGCTGCTCAGCGAACGCGGCGTGGAAACACTGGCGGCCGCCGCCGCCTCCACGACCGGAGCCACCTGCTCGGGGGCCGCAGCCTCCGGCACATCCCGCGGCTCCTCCGCCGCCCTCCTCGCCGCCTCGGCGGCGCCCACGGCGGAGGTGCCTGCCGCACCTCCAATGGTCAGGAGGGTGTACCTACATTGTGAACGAAAAAATAGCGGTTACACCAAGAGAAGAAAACCCCAAGATTAATCAAGGAAAAACTCCAATCCAATCTCACCTCCTCCGCGGCCTAACCTCCCGAGGGGAGTTCACTGACTCCTCCTCCCCCGCCGGGCGCTTACCATGGCGGCGGTCCATCTAGATGGCGGCGACGAGCGAATGCAATATAAAACCCTAAAAAATTTTTGGAGGGCAGAAGGAGAGGAGCAAGAACAGAAAATGCGCTGCGGATAGAGAAGTTCTCAGCGCAGGCGCCAATTTATAGAGAGATTAGAGGACTCGAGAAGGCAACCGATGGGATCGTGGGTAATAAAACCTCCGCGGCCCTCTCGTTCCCGAGAGCACGAAGCGATGAAAACCGCTCCACTAAAGCAATGAGCATTTATACGTTTCCCCGCCTCGAACCCCCGCACGCGCGGCGACTCGGTCATCGTAAGATGGATCGATTGTGCCACCGACACAACGGACCCACTACGCCAGGAAGACATTGACTCGACCGAGTCCGAAAACTGCTCCGAGATTTGACGTGACAACCCGGTCAACGATGTACGGTTGCATCGGAACCGAATATTTTCGCCTCGCACGCGATCATGACGCGGCACGACGATTGAAAGATAAGTATCTCACGTCCTTAATAAATTTTTTATTCATCCCCTCCATTTCAAAAGACCACACTTTAGAAAAACCAGTTTCACAAATTTCTTACCTCAAACACGAAGCAAACCAGGAATGCACTGTCTCTGGTGCCACTCGCTACGTGTTAACGGCATCACGCTCAAACAACACGAGTGATCCAAATCGCTCCCAAAGGAAAAGGGCTCCAAACATTCCGGCACCGCGCCGTTTGTTTAGGATCATCTAATCCCTAAGACCTGGGCTCGGCTCTTGAATGAGAAAGAGACTAGTGTTGGCGGCAATTTTTTCTTCCAAACTTGTAATAAGCATGACCTACCCTTCGCATAACGAATTTTACACACCATATCACTATTCTTTCAGGAACAAAGGCATGATCAAAGCCCGCCACGGAGGACGGTGGTTCACAAGCAAAATACGGATAAGTGCTCTATTAACCTAACATACATGCCTTCACCGATCTTTTTTCACAAAAGATTTCTTTACACGAACTACTTCAAAGTACGTTCGAAAAACTCTTTACAAAGTTAAAAACACCTTTTTTCTTTGTATCAAATGGCCAAGTACGTCACCCCTCCAACAGAAAACAATCAGCGTGCACTGTCTCTGGTCAACCCCGCTACGTGTTCACGGCTCCAACGCTATACAACACAGGGGTGTCGGCGTCGCTCCAATGGAAATAGGGCCCTAAGTGATTCGGCAAACGCGCTATTCACTATAGGTCACCTACACACCTGCGGACTGATTAACTCTAAGGAGAGGCGATTACTAAAAAACCATTCTCAAACAACACATCTTGATACAATTCTATGTCATAGATTATATCAAATCACATCAAATCAAACATTCACTCATACCAAATTTTCTCTTTGCAGTAACAACTCGAAGAAGTGTTCCAACCCGCTGTAACAAAGTTACAGTATAGCATCAACAATTCAACCCACACAATCCGACAGCTGAGCTGGGATTTTTTCGCCAATGATACCGGTTATTCTGGCACACAAATAGCTAAGCTATTTTCATGGGTTTAGATTCAAAACCATGGTCTCACAGCCACGGGGACCGAGTTAAGTAGCAAAGCCGCCTTAACTTAATCATGACAAAGTCATGGCATGGTTCAAACCGACCAGCCCAAATGAAATTTGGCTCGGCTTCGGTCTCACTCAAAGAGTGGTCGGAAACACATAAAGCACGATATAATGATCAGTTGCCTTCCTTTTTTAGACCTCGACATAACGTGTTCCACCTCATCTCAGGCTCGGGGACTACGTGGGCCCACGTCACCTGAGAGGTGACATGGGCTAGACCTTTCTTTTAGAGCTTGCTGCAACATATACTATCTTACAAAGAACCTCGGGACTACGTGGGCCCACGTCATTTGCATGACTCGGCTGATCCTTTCTCTTTACAAAGAGTTGAGTTTCAAAACTAAGCTAGGGCAACGACCAATCACGACATACCATGTGATGGCGGGCATCACACACTAACATGGGCCCATGTCTCCGCATTTGGGACCCTTTCAAAATTCTTTTTCTTTTCGGGAGCATCATAAATCTTTCGGTCAAAACCAAAACGTCAACCAAGTGTAAGCAAAGTGTGGTCGGAAGCATTAGACGGTCCTCCGGCCACCGCTGGACCACATGTCGAACATGTGTCCGACCACCCTTTCTCACTCAACCAAGCATGACGGTGTTTTTTCCCTCAAGATCCATGATGCTCGGGGACTAGCCGTGGAGGTATAAACTCCATATACCCTCACGGCCTAGTTTGGGCCGACATGCTATCACCAGGCCGGCCCATCAAGCTTCAAGACCGATCGGCTCAGCTGGGCGGACGGCCTAAAAACAGAGCAAGAATATCGAAGACCGACAAGGAGGACAAGACCTAGCCGAGATAGGAAAGTTTAGACTTGTAAAGTATATAAACTTAGTACCGTATAGGCTAGTTCCGACTTGTAACCTTGCTCCCGCGATATATAAGGAGAGCAAGGACCCCCGTGCTCGAGGACGTAATCGGCATAACGCACGTACTCATACATCCACATCATAATCGAAACAGAGAGCAGGACTAGGGTTTTACGCATCTTTGCGGCCTGAACCTGGGTAAACCTCGTGTGATTGCTCCCTGTTTACGTCTTGCTCGCAATCTCGTGCGCCTTCCGCCAATCCATTACCGGTCAGGGCATACCCCTGGTCGGACTATCGCCGATATTTCGTCGACAGCTACCTTGTCTCCTTTACCATTTTACGCCTTCCGGAAAGCGCCTTTTTGTTCTGAAAATTCCTGCACTTGGTATATATTCTGCAAAACAATATTTTCTCCAAGCACAGGTGGAACTAGGTCAATAGTAAAGATATATGTGACATAAAATATTTATTTCCCCCATAGTGACCTATAGTTGGTGGGTATAAATCTGAGTTAAGGACCGCCAACAAGATTCCCCAAGTTTACCCCTTGCTCGTCCCGAGCAAGTCTTTGCTTTGGGTTGTTGATCGGGGTTGCTACGATGCCGATTATATCTCAAGTGTACAATCTAAAAGAGAGCATTCTACTGCTATTTGGATAAATCGGCAATTGTATCTACTCTATGATTCCCGATGGAGTGGGGCTTCTAATTTTCTCAAGTCTTGAGCGATTGCAAAATAGAACAGTTCCAAAGATCGGTGCTTTTCATTCGTCCCAAGATCAACTTTCATCCGGAGGTTTTGTAAGTTTTTATAAATAAACCAAGTTCCTCAAATGACCCACTCGATCGCTTAAAAGTGTATAGTGACCTCACCAAAGTCATTTTCAAATTGCCTTCTTCCTACCACTAAAGCTAAGAGTGGAGTTTTGGGTAGGTATGTAAGTGGGCATACTTGTATCACATATGTTGTAAGGTCAAGGATTGAACCTTACGGAGATTAAGCTATACACCTTGATTGAGATGTGCGAGTGTGTGGATGGAATGGAAGATGAGTCCTAATTTTTGTGGTATTTTTGGGTCTCCATGCATCATGGCATGCTCTCTTTTATTGATGAATGAGATGAAGAAATGATGGGCTATTAAAGAACAACTAAATTTATTCTCTCATTTTTTTTGAACAGGATCTAAGATGTTTCCCGTTTGCCTACAAGAGTGATAAATCTAACTATAACAATCTCTTTCTCTTTTTTTTCTTTCTTTTCTCTCACTCTCTTTTTTTCTGACTAAGAACATAGCCCAAAAATTTATTGATGGATAGGATGAGGTGGAGAGAGATGTCATGATGAACAATGCATGGAGAATTTTTTGCAAACTACATGAGAGGGGTGCGCGATCCTCAGGGTAAGGGTCGGCATTTTTATTTGGTGGAAAAAAATGGTGCGCAACTCTCAGTGTAAGAGTCGGCGGATGGTGAAGGGTGCATGTTGTGCGCAACTCTCAGTGTAAGAGTTGGCGTTTATTTGGTGGGTGCAAGTGAATCTCAATCATGGGTGTAGAGTCATAATCTCACGTCGGTAACAATCCGACCGAACTCAATGTACGAACAAGCAGCGTATGAAGGTTCTTTTTCTATGGATAGATCATATGGCTTTGGTGGGTATTCCGCGATCACTGAGGAACTATTGTTTTTTGAAAATTTTTGAAACAAAAGACTCCGGACATCAGGTTTTCTCAAGGGGACGTTTCATTGCTGTGGTCTAAGTCACTATATCATATTGCGCAATAACCTAGATGAGAGTAATTGTATGCAACCCACTAAATCAAGTTTCTAGAGCATGATAATGTAAGGCCAATAAACCCAAATATTAGAGAAAACTCTATTATAGACAAGTACAAACGAGACATAAAACAGAGCAACCAATCATTTCAACATGGGTGGAACTAAACATTTCATAGCACATATATGGAATGGAATTATAAAAGTAAATATTTTTTTTCTTTTTTGAAATTTTCCATGCAAGAAACTTGAATTTAAACATGCTAAAATAAAAATTAAATTACTAGAAATTAAATATGCAATGCTTTGGTACCTCAATGGGGGGTCCTCCCCAAGCTTATCCTCAAGCTCATGGCCCAGGGTTGATCTTCGGTTGGGCGGACTTCCTCCATCTTCGTGCTCGGGGATGGTATGTCCATTGTTGCTGATGGCTTCTTGGGTCTCCACTCCATCTTGATAACCTTGGGTGGTGCAACGGCGGGCGGTTCTTCCTGTCCCTTCGCACCACCTTCTTTGGTGGTGTGGAAACCTCTTCTTTCTTGCCCTTTTGTTTAGGAGCGGTTTTCTTTTTCTTAGGTCAGTGTCACGCCTTTTGCTCCTTTTTAGGAGTTGCTTTTGGCTTCTCCTTATTTTCTTTCCTTGGCTTGCTCATGAAGGCCTGGGGTTGGATTTTGACCTCCCGTATGCCTTGAGTGTTTGGTCCGTATTTGATACGGATCATGTTGCATTGTTCCCGCTTGGGTCGGAATTCAAACTTCTCCTCCTGGCCATTTATGTTGAAGCGGATTTCTCCAAACTCCAACATCTATTTGGGCCCCAGCGGTGCTCGGGAATGGCCTCCCCGGGATGAGAGGGTTCTCCTTGGTAAGTTCCATGTCCAGTACCACGAAGTCGACTGGCACGAAGTACCCTCGGATTTTTACCGGGATGTCCTCAGCACGAAGTACCCTAACGAGCTGAGTGTTGGCATTTCTTAGCGCGATTACCAAAATAGACTTAGAGCCCAATTCTGATAACAGCGCCGAAACGCTAAATGGCTTTACTCGGCATAATTACTAGAAACCGGTTCTAGCAACTACGCGAGTGTTGCCGAGAGATAGATCACATCCTAGTAGATAAATATCCGCAAGCGCACGGATCTATCGTCAGCAAAGATTTCACCCGGAAGTATTCGGGGTATTGTTATTTATATTTTCCCAAAGGAAGACATGGGTTAGTTAAGTATTCTAGCATGGGTATTAATACGATATCTAGCATGAGGAGAAACCGACCAATGTGCTATACAGGGGTAATCATATGGTAGTTTGGATAGTGGACACACACTCAGAGCAACCTCAAAGGAATAAAGGTAAAATAAAGAATAAAGAATAATCTACGTGGAGAAGGCAGGTCCTATATAGTCAATGCTAGAACAGCTAATTCCACATGTTATACAAGTCAAGACTCAACTATAGACTAGGAATATGGGGAGACCGCGGCAACCGGTCCGGATCGATGGCGGCATTTACGAACTCCTACTCAACATGCGAACGTGGGGATTACAAGGGACGGACAGGGCTCCACCACCGCCGCCTACCACCTCAACCGTGGCATGCCGACATATCCGAAGGTTCCCTCGCACCCGGACACCACGTCCGCATACTAAGGAGCTACCTACGTCCCCCCCAGGACTCCCACCCTACGGATGGACGAGCTAGAACATAGGCAAGCCCGAAGGCACATCGAACCGCTATTCCTCTCCTACAATCTAATCTAAACAAGTAAAACATATGAACGATGAAGAACAATGTAGAACACGATGAACAACTCTCACAAGAACTATGGCCTAGTTCTTGATCATAGAATATATCGTGTACTAGACTATACTCTAGTTCATATGCACGCCTATATAAATGTAATCAGAACTTGACTAAGGAAGAACGCTCCATAGATTTATACCAAGAGTGTAGCTTTTCTTCCTGGAGACAAGCTCTCCAAGTAGCTTTGCCTAGCTCCAAAGGACTAATGCTAAGACTAAAGAACAAGTGAGAAGTGTAGAGATGGCTCCAAATGGTGTGTGTGAAGGTGGGGGGCCTCTCCTCTTCATTTATAGGGCACTGGAGGCGGTTCAGGAGCATGGAGGTAAAATAACCAGCGGAACCGTCATGCCCCAGATGGAAGGAGGCGACCGCCTTTGGCCAGGCCCACCTGGCGCCAGGGCTGGCGCGGCCGCGCCCCAGGCGCGCCCGCGCCTGGGTGGCGCCGCCCCCTGACCGCCTTTGGCGTGTTGGCCCGGGCCGTCCTCTGGGCCGTGTTTTGCTGGTGATTTGGCCCATATCGACCCCGAGGTGGGCTACCTTGTCTCCTTTACCATTTTACGCCTTCCGGAAAGTGCCTTTTTATTCCCAAAATTCCTGCACTTGGTATATATTCTGCAAAACAATATTTTCTCCAAGCACAGGTGGAACTAGGTCAATAGTAAAGATATATGTGACATAAAATATTTATTTCCCCCATAGTGACCTATAGTTGGCGGGTATAAATCTGAGTTAAGGACCGCCAACACTGAGCTATAACGAGCCGAGCTCTAATGAGCCGAGCTGGCTCGTTAGCCAGGCCTATGCACGACCACCCACAAAAGTCGAGGTGCAAGCCTGACTTCGTGAACCAGCAAGTATCTGAGTGCTTGATCTCTTGCTGGCAACCATCACACATTTTGCTTTACTCTGATTACTTCCTTGTCAGTTACATTTCTCGGTTGTCTAAATTTTGGTGCAAACAAACATCATATCAAATATGTATACTACAAAAATATATTTAAGGTCTGTTTGGTTACACAAGACTAAAACTAAAGTGGACTAAAATGTTTTAGTCCATTTTTTTTTACGAAGTTTTAGTCCATTTTAGTTCATCTTGAGTGACTAGAGTGCATGCATACAACTAAAGTGTTTTAGTCCTATTTTAGTTCTTATGTTTGGCTTTTTACTACTAAAGTTTAGTCCACTTTAGTTTTACTCCTAGGAACCAAACAGGCCCTTAATAATCTAATCATACTTAGTTGGAATCATACGACCAGTCTCAATGAATAGTTTCATCCCTTGTATTAAATAGCTCATAAGACTATCACTATAGCCCGCTATAGCTTTTTGAGGCAGTGTGTCGCTATTTGTATTCATATATAATTTAGCCGCTATAGCCCGCTATAGCTCGATATAGCTCCACTTAGCTGTTTTAGAGACAAACCACTAAATATCTTAGCTCGCTATTTAAATCATGGTTCATGGCATTATTTTCAAGACTATCAAACGAAATGAAACTTGGATGGAACACTCTCTCTCATTGTAAAGTTTTATTCTAGAGTTTCATAGACATTTAGTTTCATGACTCATAAAGATTTCTTCTCTGTTCTTAATATATTGTCATATCATCAAAAATGCCTCGTGGCAATCCATTTAATGCAAATGCATGGTACTCAAATGAAACTCTCGCTAAAACTAACCTTAATGTTATTATCTTTAAATTTGGTCAAATTGGAGATACTACTTATGATAACATGTGAGTGTGGCTATGAAAATCATGTGTGTGATTGAGCCTTAGATATAACATGAAGAAAATCAGGTATTGTGTTGTGCCAAAACATTAAAGCTAGCTAGGTTTATTGAGTAACTTAGTTATGTAATGTGATTTATTGTATATATGTTCCTCTGAATTATTATGCGATGCCCCTCGTTAATTTAGTAAAAAATCTCAACATTTTCACTTTAGGGGGGGGTGATATAGTAGGATACCTACTATGCAATTTCGTTTATTAACAAAGAAACTTGATATGTGGGGATACAATTGGCCAAGGTATTTAATGGTACGAAAGCCATTAAATGAGCAACTCTTGAGATTGCTTGTTTAACTAGAGACAGCTTGGATTGCCATTAAATGAGCAACTCTTGAGAGTGCATCAGCGGTTGCATTTTCCTTGCCCCTTTTGTAAATGATCTTGAATTTCAATCCCATTAGTCTGGTCATTGCTTTTCTTTGCATGTCTAAGTGCAGATTCTGTTCAGTTAGATATGCAAGGGAATTGTGATCGGTCAATATGATAAATTCATTCGTCGAAGATAATGTCTCCATTTCTCAAATGCCATTATGAGGGCAAAAAATTATTTTTCATAAATGGATAATGATTCATGCCTCTCACCTAGTGCTTTACTAAGAAATGCTACTGGTTTGCCTTGTTGCATTAATATTGCACCCACTCCATCTTGGCAAGCATTTGTATCTATTGTGAAGGTTTCTTGGAAATTTGGCAAGGACAAGATTGGTGTTTGGGTCATCACTGTTTTGAGAGCTGCAAAAGCTGCTTGGGTTGGAGGTGACCACTTAAACTCTTGGTGTGAGAGGTTTTGAGATCAAACCATAGTTCCTCACAAACCTTCTATAGTACCCAGTGAGGCCGAGAAAGGCTATCAATTCAGTGAATGTTGTAGGAGTAGGCCATTGCAACATAGCAACTATCTTTGTTGAATCTATGCATACTCCTTTTCCAGAGATGATGTGGCCTAAATACTCCAAGCTGCTCTGAGCAAAAGAGAATTTGCTTCTCTTGAGGTATAACTTGTGCTCTATCAGCAAATCTAGTACTTGTTGCACATGCACCACATGCTCATCCAAAGAAGGGTTGTAGATTAGGATATCGTCCAAGAAAACCAGTACTAAGTGCCTCAATAGGGGTTGGAGGATGTGGTTCATCAGACATTGGAATGTTGTTGGTGCATTGGTGAGGCCAAATGGCATCACCTTGTATTGGTAATTCCCCTAATAGGTTTTAAAGGTTGTTTTGTGCTCATCAGCAGGATTCATTCTCACTTGGTGGTAGCCAGACCTCATGTCTACCTTAGTGAACCAGTTGGCTCCAGCTAGCTCATCTAGGATTTCCTCAATAACTAGCATAGGAAACCTATTTTTGATGGTGAGATCATTCAGTTTCCTGTAATCCACACATAGCCTCCAAGATACATCCTTCTTCTTAACTAGCAACACTGATGAGGCAAATGGGCTTTGGCTATGAGAGATATGGCCAGCTTGAAGGAGTTCTTGGACCTAGGTTTCTATTTCTGTTTTGTGAAATGGTGAATAATGGTAGGGTAGGGTTTATAATGGTAGGGTTTGGAATTAATTGGTACTGCTTCTGGAGTAAGAGGGATGGTATGGTCAAAGATTCTATGTGGTGGAAGGGTTTTGGGATCCTAGAAGATATCTACATATGGGATTAGCAGATCCTAGATAGGTTGTGGTGGTGGTTCTGGTAAATGGGGTTGTTTCCTTGACATCCTAATGAGGGTGAGAATCTAGTAAGACATAGGCCCAAATCTCATTGCCTTTAGCTGCATTGTACACTTGTGTGGCTGTGATAGCATTGAGCTTTTTGGGTTGTTCATTAGAAAGTTCTCTCAAGTCATTCAATGCTAATGCATTAATCTAAGGTTTGTTTCTTTTGGCACAAACTTCCATGTGGCTAGGAACAAACTTTTCCCCACAACTATAACAGAGGCCATTTGCCTTTCTATAGTCACTCAATTGCCTGTCTCTCCAATTGATGGAGTTCACTTGAGGTGGTTTAGCATCAGTCTTCTGATTGATGTAACCCTTGTTCTGGTAGTTTGGTCTGTAAGCCCTTACTTTTCCTCTCTCTAGTATCTTCTGTTGCACTTTTGCAAGATTGGAGGCTTTTAACACACTAGTTGGCATTTGAGCTTCTACCATTATCATCATAGCTTGAGTTATGCATTGTAACTCCATATTGCAGATATTGAAACTTTGTGGTGTACTCCTCCACTGATCCATCTTGTTTCAGGTCCATCAGCTCATAGCAGAAATGTGTCCAGCTCATGAAAGTTTGCTTCTGTTTGAAAGCCTGGTACCATCTTGCTGCTTTTTCCTTCAAGTGAACCCTAGTAGCTGTAATCCACAATCCATCTGGAATTTTGTAGAGAGCAAAATATTCTCTACAATTGTCAAGCCATACTTTTGGATCTTCACCATGGAAGTTTGGAAACTCCATCTTGGGCATGATGTGTTTGGGTAGTGTTTGCTCCCTATTTTTGTCTTCTTGCCTGTTATCTTTTTCCTCTTCTCTTTTATTTTTTCTATCTTGCTTAGTTGTGTATCTGTGATCGGTCTTCAATTGCTTGGAAGGAGCACCCTTTTATGTTTGTTACCAGCAAAGATATTCTAAAAAGACTGATTATCTCCAAACAACAAGGAACCAAATTCCTCTTCATCAAAGTTTGGGTCTTCATCAAATCTTGGGCGATCTTCTTCTTTTGCTGCCTTTTCTATCTGCCTCAATGTGAGCCTGGCTATACCCTCACCATCGAGTTGCGCTTGTTTAGCAATATCATGCTGCTCTTTGGTATACTCATCCATGATAGAACCATGTAAGTCAATTTGAACTTTGATATCTTTTTGAGTGGTGCTCATTGCAGACATTTGGCTAAACATGGTGTCGAAGTTTTTTTGCAATTGCTCCCATTTGTTGTTCTCTTCATCAGATCGCCGAGTCATGTCGTCTAGCAACAACTGTGTCTGATTGGAAGGAAAAATCTGGGTCTTGCGTGAAGAAGCCAGTTGTGCAAGCGGTCGGTTTGGAATACTCCACCCCGATCACACCGCAAGCACTGTCGCCGCCGCCTGGGAAATAGGCAAAGCCGAGAGATTACAACGTAGTCTGCTGATGTACAAGCATAAGCAGTAGCTGTTGTTGGCATTTCTTAACGCAATCACTAGAATTGTTACATCCCAGTGGTCACGCCAAGAAATGCCAGGTGATAGTCGTGTTCTATAGATAACATCCGCAAGCACACGGATCTATCATTGTAGCATTTCACCCGGGGAGTATTCTCAGGGTATAGTTATTTATATTTCCCGTAGGAAGGCATGGTATAGAGGTGTCTAAACATGGATATGGATACTTGACTTCACATCATTGAAATGTGACACTAGTGCTATACAGGGGTAAGTGTAATGGTTTTGCAAGATAGTGGACACACATTTGGCCAAACTCAAGGATAAAGTATAAAAGAAAGAATAAACGAATGAACGAATAAAGAATAAATCTAAGTGGAGCAGGTAGGTCATACATAGCAATGTCATGAACAGCTAAGTCATATAGTCTACAGGGTTAGAGATGGGTCAGAGCCTAAAGTAACAGGGAGACCCCTGCAGCCGGTCTGCCAGCCGATAGAGGCATTTACGAACTCCTACACGACATGCGGACGTGGGGGATTACGAGCGATGGACAGGGCTATCACCACCTGCCGCCTACCCCTCAACCGTGGCATGCCGTCATATCCGAAGGCTCTCTCGTATCCGAACACCATGTCCGCATATTAGAGAACTACCTATATTCCCCGCGGACTCCCACCCTATGGATGGACGAGCTAGAACATAGGCAAACCCGAAGGAACGATGAACCGTTACTCCATTCTCATCAGGACCTCTAATCCTATAAAGTGTATGAACAATGAAGAACAACGAAGAGCATGCTAAGCAATGATCATAAAAACCTTGGTCTAGTTCATATGAATCAGGTTTAGCAAGAACGCAACTATACTCTAGTTCATGAACAAGGCTACATAATAAGAACAAGAACTTGAAATAGGAAGAACACTCCATAGTATATTACCAAGTGATGAATCTTCTTCCTAGGAGACAAGCCCTCCTTGATTGCTCAACCTAGCTCCTAAGCTACTTGACTAGGCTAAAGAACAAGAGTAGAGGAGAATGGCTCAAATGAATGTGTGTTGTGAAAAAGCTTGATTCTCCCCTTTTATATCTTGAGCAGGTCGGTTTGAAGCTAGATATGGCAGGAACACCAGCGCACCGCCCTCCTCTGTAATAAACGAACCGCCTCCAGGAAGCAGGGCCCACCTTTCAGGCTGGGGGGGCGCGAACGCGCCCCTGGCGCGAGCGCGCCAGGTTGGAGCCGCCCCCAACCGACCCTGGCCGGTGGAACTCTCCTGTCAGGTGTGTCGAGGTGGTCTGGTGTTTTGGCCCATTTCTGCTCTGGTTGGGCCTGTCTCCTTCTTGTGCCTCTTTTACGCCTTGCCAGAAAGCGCCTTTTCTGTATAAAATTCCCTGTACTTGGTATATTTCCTGCAAATGTTACTAAACTCCAGGTACAAGTGGAATTCGGTTAATAGCACAAGTATATGTGTATAAGAACATGTAATTCTCCCTTTTTCGTCTTAAGTTGGCGGTTAAAAAGTGTTGATAAGGACCACCAACAAGATCCCCTAAGCTTACCCTTTGCTCGTCCCGAGCAAAGTTGGGCTTTTTGGGTTGTTGATCAGGAGCTGCTTCTATGCCGATCGTATTTCTAATATACCATAGTTATACGCATGTTCTCCATTGATTTTGAATAAACCAGCATTTCTATCCACCCTTTTATTTTCTCGCTCCAATGGGGCTTTTTGGCTCCCAAGTCTTGGGTGATTGCAAGGTAGAACAACACCGTAGCCTGTGCTTATCATTTGTCCAAAGCTTGACCATTCTTCTGGAGGTTTTGAGAATTTTAAATAAAAGAAAACCTAAGTCCCTCAAATGATTCTCTCGATCACTCAATGTGTATAGTAACCTCACCAAAGGCATTTTGAGTTTTTGCCTTCTACCTACCACTAAAAAGCCGAGAGTGGAGTTTTGGGTAGGTATGTAAGTGGGCATACTTGTATCACATATATTGTAAGGTCAAGGATCGAATCTTACGGAGATTAAGCCATACACCTTGATTGAGATGTGCAAGTGTGTGGGATGGAAAAATGGTTCCTAACTTTTGGATGTTTTTGTGTACCCCATGCATCATGTCTCTCTTTTATTTGAATGATGATGATGATAAAGGAAGAGTATGGGCTATGAATGAAACAACTTCTTCCTTTTCTTTTTCTCTTCTTCTTTTTCTGTCCTCTTTTTTTTGAACGGGAATCTAAAGGTTTTCCCGTTGAATTATTGCACTATCCTGATGAATGATTAATGAAAATGGAGAGAGACGTCATGATGAAAATGCAAGGAGTACTTTTTTTTGGTGGCTACTGATGCGCGATCCTCAGGATAAGTATCGGCACTTTTATTTGGTGGAAAGGTTGTGCGCAACTCTCAGTGTAAGAGTTGGCGGATGGAAAGGGGTGCATGTTGTGCGCGACTCTCAGTGTAAGAGTCAGCGTTTTATTTGGTGGGTGCAAGTGAATCTCAATCGTGGGTGTAAGGTCATAATCTCGCGTCGGTAACAATCCGACCGAACTCAATGTACGAACAAGCAGCATATGAAGGTTTTGTACTACAGATAAATCATATGGCTCTGGTGGGTATTTCATAATCATTGAGAAACTTTTCGTTTTTGATCATTTTGCAAATAAAAACTCCAAAAATCAAGTCATACTCTAGAGCAAAATCATAGCGATGGCTATAGCACTATATCATACCCCGCAATAACCTAGACAAGAGAAAACAA
The DNA here is from genome assembly GCA_018135685.1 of Themeda triandra. NCBI lineage: Eukaryota > Viridiplantae > Streptophyta > Magnoliopsida > Poales > Poaceae > Themeda > Themeda triandra. The sequence continues at coordinate 62,034 of JAENPR010000570.1, read as the reverse complement.
GTGCTCCCACTAAAACAAGTTTTTCAGGATGAGACATTTCTAGCCGATAAACCCAAATCTAGAGAAAACATGATTATAACTAGGGTATAAAGAAACAAGAGGCAGAGCAACCTCATCATTTCAACAAGGGTGAATTACACATTTTTACAGCACATACTAAGAGGCACAGAAATAAAAAATATTTTTGGGTTTTTTTTATGCATAAGAACAAGAATTAAATATGCTAAAGAAAAATAAAATGGCTTTGGAAATAAATATGCAATGCAAGGTACCTTTGGGGTCCTCCCCCAAGCTAGCATGAAGCTCACTGTCCAAGGGGATATCCCATGAACCTGCAGAACTCCTCATGTTGAGCCTGGTCGTGTTGCATCTGTGCACTCAAGTCGTCCCATCTCTGTCCCATTTGTGCCTGCCAATCATGGGTCTCCTGCACAAAGGAAGTGAGAGAGTGTTGTATTTCACCTGTCTGGATCTGCAGCTCTCCAATGCGGGTGCCGAGGGCTTCTATCTCGGGGTTGTGTCGTGGCTGGACTGGTGGTGGAACATCCTCGTACTGCTGCCTTTGGCGCTCCCACTCGTCCATGCCCACCTCGGCCAATGCATCTGTGGTCGGCGCGGGATGTACAAACTTGTCCCAGCTCCCGCTGTCCTGTGGAGCGTACCCCGTGTAGTCGTGGTAGGGGGCCCATCCTTGGTGCTGCTCGGGCTGCGAGGAACTGGGGCCTGTTTCGTCCTCCACTCTGCCTCGTCGTGTCGTGCTGGTGAGTTCTTCCCTGCGAATATCTTCAGCAGTCTTGAGCACAAAGCTTAGTGACTGGCAATTACGCAAATAGTAATCCAGGTTAGGTAACCGGATCCTATTTTCGTAGCCAGGGAAAAAGAAGAAAAGCTCATCCTTTGTGCCATGGGTGGTCAACGTGTGCCCTTGGATCAAAGTGGTCAAATCACAAATGGGTCGAGGAATAGGAATGTACTCAACAAACTCTCCCTCCAACATACCCATAGCATTGGCAACACGAGTGACAAGAGAGGTGCACAAAACCGGATACTTGTTGCGAACTATGTCTTGCCAATGACGAACGATCTCCCTCACGGGAGATACCTTGATTTTCTTGACAATGGCAAGAGCAACTTAAGTTCGGCTATGCGCACCCATCTACAAACACTAGTGGGGAAGAAAACCATGGACATCCAACGATGCATAAATCTCAAGGTGGGATGATGGATTTGGGTGTTCTGGGGTTTGAAAGATCGGAACTCAACCCTCCCAGAAATCTCTTCCCAAAACTTGTTTCGATCAAAACCGATGGTGGCAAAATCAAGATCGAGGAAGCATCTTCGATTAAAACCCAAAGGAACACTAAGTTCCTTCCATGAAAGCTCATGCTCCTCATTGAACAAGCGGAAAATAACACCATCGTCGGTTTCTTGCAAAGTGCTGAGGAACTGTATGGTTAGGAGGCGTGAACCTTGTTCCTCCACAGGTTCAACATCCTCCCAACCAATAGACCTCCACACAAGATCAAATTCATCATCCATACCTATGCGGCGGAGGAGGCTGGAGTCGTAGACTTGAGTGTGGAGGAAGAGGCGATCCTTGAGGTGGAAGTAGGCTTGCATCTCCCGACCTTCTTCCAGGTCGAGGTACAGCTTGTCCTCCTCATCCATGACTTGCTCTTGTGGCACTTCCGGCACCACCTCTTCCTCTCCGGCTCCTTCAACCTCCTCGGGCTGCTGCTCTTCCATGGGGGCCTCGGGAACTTGAGAGCTCATCTCGCCGAGGTGACGCTTGGAGTGTTTCCTAAGCAAGCTCCCGATTCTTGCCATGGCTCAAGAGTAGAGAGAGCTTCTTGGGTGTGAAGGGTTAGTAGAGAATGAACTTCTACACCCAAGAGTGCTCTCGCTACTTGCTCTACTCAAAAGATGTTGGAAAAATTGCTTGAAGAATGAAGTGGGGAAGTCAGGGGAGTGAAAGTGAGTGAGTGTGAAAGGGGTGAAGCTCCACCGCCGGCTCCTCCTCTATTTATAGGCCAAACACCCGGCCATGGGGGTGGGAGCAACGGCTCCTAGCCGTTGGGCGCTGGCAGCAGGGTAGAGCTGCCTCGGCTGGCGCGGCCGTGCCCTCGGCGCGCGCGCGCGGCCCGGCCCGCCCGCTCGCCCCCTTTGGTCGCCCCAACGGTCATTTCAAAAATGTGGCCGTTGGGGATTGTTGCCTGTGCCCAAAACTTCCCGAATTTTGAATTTCCAACAAATTTTGATCAAAAACAAATTTTCAAAAATTATTTTTTTAAAAAAAAGTTTTTAATAATAGAAAAAATTTATTCCTTCTAACTAACTTATTTTCGAATTTTTGGGACAAAAAGTTTTGAAAATAAATTTTATTTTATTTGCTCACTAAAAAGTGAGTGCAAAAAGAAAATACTTTTACAAAATAAATAAATAAAGAAAGATTTTTTATAAATTATTTTTTTTAGATAATCTGCCGGTTTACTGTCGGCCAGGGCTCACCAATTTTTAAGTTCATTGAGCGGGACTTCCTCCCTCATCAATGTTGACTTGATGATTCATCTGGCCCGGGAGAACTGGGTCCAGATTTCTTTGCCTTAGTCCCGAGTTGCCGTTTTCTTGGTGGGTTCTTCTTTACTTCTGCCGGTTTGGGATAGCCATTAAATCGAAGGTTGATCACCTTTTGTTTGAAGTGGAAGCTGGCTATTCCTTTCCCGACCTATAGTGCTGCCTTGGTGGTGAAAAGGAATGGTCGACCGAGAATGAGTGGTCCTTCTTCTGTGTCCCCTGTGTTGAGGATGACAAAATCCACTGGGACATACTCATCCTGGATCCTAATTAGGATATCTTTTGCTATCCCCTCGGGCTGTGTGGTCGTTCGATCTGCCATCTGCATCATAAATGCTGGCGGGGACAGAGGTCCTCCCAACACTTTCTCATATGTTGCCTTGGACATCATGTTTACGCTTGCTCCGAGGTCACAGTAGGCATTGTCAATCGTGTGTGGGCCTATTGCGATGGTGATGGTTGGTCGGCCTGGATCTCCCTTCTTTTCCAAGACAGAACCCCAACTGGGACATGGCTTACCAGGCCATGTCGAGATCTTGTTAACTGTTTCAAGTGAGATCTCGGGTTGCCCGGGTATTCCTCCTGAGCCACTACTGTTTGGAAGAGATGCAGCTATCTAGGCTAACTGGGTTTCTATCATCTTGTTAAAGCCCAGTTGATCTCTAACGGCAGAAGATAAGCCTTCTATCTTATCATTGATGCTTCCAAGAATTTTATCATTGTCGAGCATCTTTTTGGTCAGATTTTCATTGATCTTGGCTTGCCCAAGGACTAGGTCTTTGAACGAAGGCTGATTCGAATTAAATTGGAGTTATAATTCGAATTACCTTGGAATGGTGGTCGAGAATAGCCACTTGTTTCCTCCTTGTTGTTGGCGGAACCCGTTGTTGATGTATCTTTGCTTCTTCACGGGTCTCGGGCGATCACCTCCCGAGTGGCCAACATTACCACTGACTTCGCAAGTCATGCGAGAGTCCATGGTTTTGACGGAGTCGGATGTGCTAGCCGTGGTACGTTCCTCCATCTTCTTGAGGAGTAGCTCTATCTTAGCGGCAAGCATATCGGTTTCTTTGACCGTGTGCATGCCCTTCGTTGCTTGGTTGGGGTCCTATCTTCCCCCCAAGCTTGGTTTTCCACCATTTTGTTGACTAAAGCCGTAGCTTTGTCAACTGTGAGTGATAGGAATGCCCCTCCAGCAGCGTCATCGAGGTGCCCCTTCGACATGGGTGTTAACCCGTTGTAGAAGTTCTGGAGCACCAGCCACTCCTCCATCCCGTGATGAGGACAATCTTGAATATAATCTTAGAGTCTCTCCCACGCTTCAGGGATAGGTTTGTGCTGCGTTTGCTGGAAGTTGGTAATTCTTCCTCTTAGGGCATTTGTTTTGCCCATGGGGATGAATTTGGCGAGGAATGCCGTGGAACACTTGTTCCATGTGCTCACCGCTTCTCTGTCCTTGTAGAACCATTGTTTCGCCTTCCCTGAGAGGGAGAAGGGAAACAGACGGAGCCTGATGACATCAGCAGCTATGTCCTTGATGATGACCGTGTCATAGAGCTCCATGAAGCATTGCAAATGAGCATTTGCATCCTCATTGGGTAGTCCAGAGAATGGACTAGATTGCACCATCGTGATGAGCCCAGTCCTGAGCTCAAAGTTCTTTTCCGCTGCGTTGACAATGGGCCCCGTGGGCACATGGGCAACAGCGGGAGCTGAGAACTCACGGATTGAATTCTGGGCCATCTTTGATGGTGTGGACGGTACTGGTTCAGCTGTCAGCGGAACTGCCCTCTGGATTCATATCAAAGTTTCTGGCAAATGAACCAGTCCTGCACTATCCTGTTTTCATCCACAATAGACGAAAACATGAAAGTTAGCCTGCATAGACTATGTCCATTTCTAATGAAGTCAATTCATATCCATGTTTATGCTAGATTCTTTTCAACCAATGCCTTCCCCGGCAACGGCGCCAGAAATGCTTGTTGGCATTTCTTAACGCAATCACTAGAATTGTTACATCCCAGTGGTCACGCCAAGAAACGCCAGGTGATAGTCATGTTCTATAGATAACATCCGCAAGCGCACGGATCTATCATTGTAGCATTTCACCCGGGGAGTATTCTCAGCGTATCGTTATTTATATTTCCTGTAGGAAGACATGGTATAGAGGTGTCTAAACATGGATATGGATACTTGACTTCACATCATCGAAATGTGACACTAGTGCTATACAGGGGTAAGTGTAATGGTTTTGCAAGATAGTGGACACACATTTGGCCAAACTCAAGGATAAAGTATAAAAGAAAGAATAAACGAATGAACGAATAAAGAATAAATCTAAGTGGAGCGGAGTAGGTCATACATAGCAATGTCATGAACAGCTAAGTCATATAGTCTACAGGGTTAGAGATGGGTCAGAGCCTAAAGTAACAGGGAGACCCCCGCAGCTGGTCTGCCAGCCGATAGAGGCATTTACGAACTCCTACACGACATGCGTATGTGGGGGATTACGAGGGACGGACAGGGCTGTCACCACCTGCCGCCTACCCCTCAACCGTGGCATGCCGTCATATCCGAAGGCTCTCTCGTATCTGGACACCACGTCCGCATATTAGAGAACTACCTATATTCCCCGCGGACTCCCACCCTACGAATGGATGAGCTAGAACATAGGCAAACCCAAAGGAACGACGAACCGTTACTCCATTCTCATCAGGACCTCTAATCCTATAAAGTGTATGAACAACGAAGAACAACGAAAAACATGCTAAGCAATGATCATAAAAACCTTGGTCTAGTTCATATGAATCAAGTTTAGCAAGAACGCAACTATACGTTCATGAACAAGGCTACATAATAAGAACAAGAACTTGAAATAGGAAGAACACTCCATAGTATATTACCAAGTGATGAATCTTCTTCCTAGGAGACAAGCCCTCCTTGATAGCTCAACCTAGCTCCTAAGCTACTTGACTAGGCTAAAGAATAAGAGTAGAGGAGAATGGCTCAAATAAATGTGTGTTGTGGAAAAGCTTGATTCTACACTTTTATATCTTGAGCAGGTCGGTTTGGAGCTAGATATGGCAGGAACACCAGCGCAACGCCCTCCTCTGTAATAAATGAACCGCCTCCAGAAAGCAAGGCCCACCTGTCAGGCTGGGGGGAGCGAGCGTGCCCCTGGCGTGAGCGCGCCAGGTTGGAGCTGCCCCCCAACCGACCTTGGCCGGTGGGCCTCTCCTGTCAGGTGTGTCGAGGTGGTCTGGTGTTTTGGCCCATTTCTGCTCTGGTTGGGCCTGTCTCCTTCTTGTGCCTCTTTTACGCTTTGGCGGAAAGCGCCTTTTCTGTATAAAATTCCCTGTACTTGGTATATTTCCTGCAAACATTGCTAAACTCCAGGTACAAGTGGAATTTGGTTAATAGCACAAGTATATGTGTATAAGAACATGTAATTCTCCCTTTTTCGTCTTAAGTTGGCGGTTAAAAAGTGTCGATAAGGACCGCCAACAGCTGTGTACTCCAAGCTCTGGAATTTCCCCCTCCAACGCCACCGCACAACAATCGGTTTGCTTAGCTCCAGAATTTTACACGGATACTTGATCCGCACTACATCCAGTTGCTGGCACAGATATGAAGAACTCGGCTTGATCAACTCTGATTGTTCGCTGCCTCCCAAACTAGAGCAATCTTGTCGCAAGAAAAAGTGTGGAATTTGAGATCGACGGTAGCGTGGTATGTGGTTGGTAGTTTGTTCGCCATTCTAGCTTACACGGACGCCAAAACTAACCGGATTCTACTAGAGATGAACCTAGTGGGATCTCCACTTGACCTTGTGGGTGTAGCAGGAGATCGCCGGCACCTCAGATTTAAAAATCACAGCACGCAACGCAGCTGCAACACTAGTCGATGAACAAGCATACCCGTGCGAAGATGCAGGGAGGTGGTTGGGGTAGTGGTGGAGAAGATTGTAACAGAACCGACCAACTAATATAATTACTGTTCACTAATCAAGCCACTGTGGCAGCTTAAGTAGTAAACCGCAATTATACCAGCCCGGTAGTCCGCGAAATCCCGAAAGATCTCGAACTTTCTCAAAGCCACACCCGGATCACAAAGTTCGCAGTTCCCATTCCCTTAAGTTCCTTTTTTACAACATTTAGAATTACACCACAGGTTGCAAAAATAATATTTTACAACTCAGGATTTTCAAATAAACAGCGGAAGAGGTTTTACTTTGCAAATGCACTCACACCTAAGTAATTAAATATAGTGCCAGCTCATGGTCGACTCCTTCAAAAGCATGAGGATGAGATATAAGAGTTGACTTGCCCGAAGTATATGCTTCCCGTAGCAGGATATAAGTCCACCGTGTCACCACCGTGGTAATCTTCAACCTACAACAAACTACATTGGGAATTGCACCCTGAGTACGTTGTACTCAGCAAGACTTACCCGACTAAAAGAAAATAAAGACTCTTTGGTGGATGCCAGGCATTATAGTGGGTTAGCCGACTCCTTTGTTTGCCAAAAGATGAGCTTATTAATAATCATTTAGTGACAAAAGGACTCTCTAGCTTATCCAATTAAGTTGAACCTGCCATTACTACATTAGCACCTGTCACTACTCACATTTTTAAGGTAGAAGCAATCAACATTAAGTAACCGCATTGGTTGAGTAATCATTAAACCAACATGAGTGAACATAACCAACTCGCATCCAAGATATTATTGGCGACAGTGCCGCTGTCTCGATCAAGTATTCACTGTCCAGGAATAATGGCGATTATAATCGATTACTACTCAGCTGAGGGGGTATTCCTCACACAAACCACATGACTCCCGTCGGAGTCGATTAGATCACCATGATCTACTCGGGAAAAGACGCGGGATCAACAACTCACCACCATGACCAAGGAAACTCCCGATGTCGAAGCTGAGTGAACTCATAGACATGGAACACTCGCGAACTCATAGACATGGAACGCACCTCCCGGTATATGGACTTACAATGGGCACCTTGTTTACCCCACCCCCATCGCCGGCATGGATACCTGGAAGTTGAAACCCGGCCCAAGTAGATTCTTGGCTTCGCGGTTGCGCGCTCCGGCCCTTCCAGCTATCTGCGAGGCGGCATTCAACATGATCGAGGACGTACAAAGCCATATTTCTTTAGAGATGATTTAAAAGGCCTCATGGTTATGTTCATATCCAACATCTCACTAATCTCAATCCAAAAGGGGTAGTAACCACCTATCATCGCGGAAGATGGTCGATCATCCGGCTTCTACCGATTAATAGAGCAAGCCTAAGCATGTAGTCGATCCCGTACCTACGAGGATATTTCGGTGGCAAGGTAGTCCTGATGCAACTACGGTTCCAATCAACGCCTATAACTTAATGCATCATAAAGAATAAAAGGACGCAAGGTAAAACATTTGCAAACCGTAGGAGGGATGCTTTGGGGCTTGCCTTAGTTAGAAGATCAGGTTGAAGATCCAGGTACTTGACTACTCCATGTCGGGTTCCTGGTTCTTGGTCGCTTCGCGGATCTCCGTTCGCGACTTGTCCTTCTGGATCCTTGACTTCACGATGAACGTTCTACTCGGAGTCCTGGAATGATGTGTATGCATATGCATGAGTGCGTGTTCATCGGTATATGCATGATCATGAATGATCAAAGATGATAGTTGTTCATAGGCGAATAACCTATTTAATCTGCTACGCTTATCACTAGCAAACAAACCAGTAAAGCCAAAGACTTAACCCTAGGCATAATCATTCTAACTCAATCATAAAGACACACACTAAGTAACAACCAATCCTACCTAGCTTAAATCACTATGAGTCACTACTGTTATGCTCTATGCATAACATCACACGTTCACGCATTGTTACCAATTGTCGACCTACAACTGGAGTCCAGTAATAAAATCATAACTGGAGTTCTATAAACCCTATGAACATGAATGAGGACAATCTGGAATGCTTAACAAATTGCCCATCAATCATCTCAAGACACCAAGACATGATTCCTAACTTAACTGGTCCTAAAACAGACAACACTAGAACTGGTTCTGGCCAAACAGCAGTTAAACAGCCTTCCTAACCAAGTTGCAAGAGCCATAGCTCCTAAACTAATCATCCAATGACCACCAAATTTCAACAGTAGACTCATATACTAAATTAAAACCAATCATATAAGGACAAGTTTCCCAACAAACCAAATTATAACTGGGTTAAGCATGACATCATGCAAGCAACCCCAAATTGACCAAACATGGTTTGAACAGCAACCCTTAGCTACACACTTCCTAAAATCCTACAAAAATTACAGTAGATAACATATGGCAATGCCAGTGTATCATCCAAGTTTCACCCCATTTGGATGACCCTACTAGCCTACACAAAAATGACATGGCAGCACCAAACCAAGGACCTATAAATACTTTGCACTACCAACTTGCTCCTACCATGAATCTAAGCACATGTAGAGCTACACTACAGCATATAATGAGCCTTCAAAAAGTATCAACTCTAAACTAGACCTCTATAACCCATTTATGAATTATTCTATGAAACAAGCCATGCACGCATTTGAACTACAACTACAATTTTTCCCACAGAAGGCATGCATGATATATTTATCATGGGCAGAGCATGGCAATACAAGTCTAACAAAACAAGAATCACATTTTTCTGAGCATCCTATGATTTACTATGAAATTCTAAATATTAATAGCATTTCACCAATTAAATCTAAACTCACTGTAAAAGTACAGCAAACATGGCATCTCATATTTTTCTAAGCATAACTCATCCAATAAGAAAAATACTGCAAGTTGAATCACCCTCATTGGACCAATATTCATCGAGTTATGAATTTCTAAAGGTTAAAAGGAATTTAAAATCCTTTTCCTTTAATTCGAATAAGACAAGCACTTTGCACCAGGGCCCCCGGTTTCACGCACTGGCCGAGCCCCTAACCGCAACTTGCTCTGTCTGGCGACTTCGCAGATCGGCCCCTCACCTAAGTCAAATTCTGGGATGATGTCCCTGGAGGCCATGGGGAGCAGAGGAGGACGGGGTCGGCCGATGGGGCGGCCCTCCGGCGCCGGCGAGTGGCGGCGGAGCTTGCTGAGGACCCCGCGCACCCACCGGTGGCCGTAGATCGGGGCGGAGCGGTCCGTGGTGGCGGCGCCACGTGAGCCGATGTCCGGGGGCCGGAATACGACGGTGGAAGCAGCTCCTCGGGTGACGGCAAGCCGAGCAGGAAGGCCAGCGGGCTCTGCGACGGCGAGGCGAAGCTGGTGGCGGTGATGGTGGGCGGCGAGGTGGTGTAGTGGGGGTGGCGCATGGCGGCGACGGCACTGCGGCCTTGGCGGCGATGGCCGAGTCGACCGAGGCGGCCTCATCTTGGCACGGCTACGGCTGCTGCTAGCGGGAGGAGGCGGCGCGAGCAGAGGCGATGCTCGTGCGCTGCTTAGGGCAGAGTGCGGCGCGATGGCATGGCGTGAGCTCGGCTTAGCGCTGACAATGGCGGGTGACAGTGGTGTCGCTGTGCGGAAGAAGGAGAACGAGGAAGAGAGAGAGCAGGAGTGGAGCGAATGGACGTTGTCCCTCTCTGGACCGCGGTCAGGACGGCGCAGGACGGCCGCGATGCGTGGCGGAGGTGCAGGGCGAACGCGGCGCGTGTCCGCGGTGTTGGCGAACATGCTGTTGGCATTTCTTAGCGCGATTACCAAAATAGACTTAGAGCTTAATTCTGATAACAGCGCCAGAAACGCTAAATGGCTTTACTCAGCATATTTACTAGAAACTGGTTCTAGCAACTACGCGAGTGTTGCCAAGAGATAGATCACATCCTATTAGAATAAATATCCACAAGTGCACGGATCTATCGTCGCAGCATTTCACCTGGAAGTATTCAGGGTATCGTTATTTATAATTTCTCAAAGGAAGACATGGGGTAGTTAAGTAATCTAGCATGGGTATGAATACAATATCTAGCATGAGGAGAAACCGACCAATGTGCTATACAGGGGTAAGCATACGGTAGCTTGGATAGTGGACACACACTTAGAGCAACCTCAAAGGAATAAAGATAAAATAAAGAATAAAGAATAATCTACACGGAGCAGGCAGGTCCTATATAGTCAATGCTAGAATAGCTAATTCCACATGTTATACAAGTCAAGACTCGACTATAGACTTGGAATATGGGGAGACCGCGACAACTGGTCTGCTAGTCGATGGCGGCATTTACAAACTCCTACTCAACATGCGAACGTGGGGGATTACAAGGGACAGACAGGGCTGTCACCACCTGCCGCCTACCACCTCAACCGTGGCATGCCGACATATCCGAAGGTTCTCTCGCATCCGGACACCATGTCTGCATACTAAGGAGCTACCTACATCACCCCAGGACTCCCACCCTTCGGATGGACGAGCTAGGACATAGGCAAACCCGAAGCCACATCGAACCGCTATTTCTCTCCTACAATCTAATCTAAACAAGTAAAACATATGAACGATGAAGAACAATGTAGAACACGATGAACAACTCTCACAAGAACTATGGCCTAGTTCTTGATCATCGAATATATCGTGTACTAGACTATACTCTAGTTCATATGCATGACTATATAAATGTAATGAGAACTTGGCTAAGGAAGAACGCTCCATAGATTTATACCAAAGATGTAGCTTTTCCTCCTGGAGACAAACTCTCCAAGTAGCTTTGCCTAGCTCCAAATGACTAACACTAATGCTAAAAGAACAAGTGAGAGGTGTAGAGATGGCTCCAAATGGTGTGTGTGAAGGTGGGGGGCCTCTCCTCTTCTTAAATAGGGCGCTGGAGGTGGTTCGAGGGTAGTATGGTCAAAACCACCAGCGTAAACCGTCCTTCTTCGGATGGCGGTGGCAACCGCCTTTGGTCGGGCCCACAGTCGATCGGGCGCGCCCGCGCCTGGGTGGAGCCGCCCCCTGACCGACTTTGGCTAGTGGGCCCATGCCACCTCCTGGGCCGCATCCATGCTTTGGTGTTTTACGGCCCATGTGGCCTCCAGATGGCCCACTTGCTCTCTAGCTTGTTTTACGCCTTCCGAAAAGCGTACTTTTATTCCAGAAATTTCTGCACTTGGTGTATTTTCTGCAAAACAATATTTTCTCCAAGCACAGGTGGAACTAGGTCAATAGTAAAGATATATGTGAAATAAAATATTTATTTCCCCCATAATGACCTATAGTTGGCGGGTAAAAATCTGAGTTAAGGACCGCCAACAAGATCCCCAAGCTTACCCCGGCTCGTCCCGAGCAAGTCTTTGCTTTGGGTTGTTGATCGGGGTTGCTACGATGCCGATTATATCTTCAAGTGTACAAGCTAAAAGAGAGCGTTTTTCTGCTATTTGAATAAATCGGCAATTGTATCTACTCTATGATTCCTGATGGAGTGGGGCTTCTAATTGTCTCAAGTCTTGGGCAATTGCAAAATAGAACAGTTTCAAAGACCGGTGCTTTTCATTCGTCCCAAGATCAACTTTCAGTCCGGAGGTTTTATAAGTTTTTATAAATAAACCAAGTTCCTCAAATGACTCACTCGATCGCTCAAAAGTGTATAGTAACCTCACCAAAGGCATTTTCAGATTTTGCCTTCTTCCTACCACTAAAGCTGAGAGTGGAGTTTTGGGTAGGTATGTAAGTGGGCATACTTGTATCACATATGTTGTAAGGTCAAGGACCGAACCTTACGGAGATTAAGCTATACACCTTGATTGAGATGTGCAAGTGTGTGGATGGAATAAAAGATGATTCCTAATTTTTGTGGTATTTTTGGGTCTCCATGCATCATGACATACTCTCTTTTATTGGTGAATGAGATGAAGAAATGATGGGCTATCAAAGAACAACTAAAATTATTCTCTCATTTTTTTTTTTTGAACGGGGATCTAAGATTTTTCCCGTTTGCCTACAAGAGTGATAAATCTTCTAATTATATATATCTCTTCTTTTTTTCTTTCCTCTCTTTCTTTTCTCTCACTCTTTTTTTTTTCGACTAAGAACATAGCCCAAAACTTTATTTGATGGAAAGGATGAGGTGGAGAGAGATGTCATGATGAACAATGCATGGAGAATTTTGCAAACTACAAGAGAGGGGTGCGCGATCCTCAGGGTAAGGGTCGGCATTTTAATTTGGTGGAAAAAATGGTGTGCAACTCTCAGTGTAAGAGTCGGCAGATGGTGAAGGGTGCATGTTGTGCGCAACTCTCAGTGTAAGAGTTGGCGTTTATTTGGTGGGTGCAAGTGAATCTCAATCATGGGTGTAGAGTCATAATCTCGCGTCGGTAACGATCCGACCGAACTCAATGTACGGACAAGCAGTGTATGATGGTTCTTATTCTACAGATAAATCATATGGCTCTGGTGGGCATTTCGCGATCATTGAGGAACTATTGTTTTTGAAAATTTTTGGAACAAAGACTCCGGACATCGGGTTTTCTCAAAGGGACAAAGTCATTCTTTGTGGTCTAAGTCACTATATCATATCGCGCAATAACCTAGATGAGAGTAATTGTATGCTACCCACTAAATCAAGTTTCTAGAGCATGATAATGTAAAGCCGATAAACCCAAATATTAGAGAAAACTCTATTTTAGACAAGTACAAACGAGACATAAAACGAGCAATCGATCATTTCAACATGGGTGGAACTAAACATTTCATAGCACATATATGGAATGGAATAATTTTTTTTTGAATTTTTCAATGCAAGAAACTTGAATTTAAACATGCTAAAATAAAAATAAAATTACGAGAAATTAAATATGCAATGCGAGATACCTCAAGTGGGGGTCCTCCCCCAAGCTATCCTGTAGCTCATGGCCTAGGGTTGTATCCACAGGACCTCCAGTGGCCCTCTCCTCCTCCCCGCTATATGCGGAGGCTCTCTGCAAGAGCGTCGAACCGCTGCCCGTGCTGCTGCTGCCACTGGGTCGTCGAATGCATGAAGCCGCCCAGGGTGTTCTTGATGTCGTTCGTCTGGATCTGCAGCTGTCCAATGCGTGCATTGACGAGGCCGGCGTCGGCTCCCGCTCGGTGGTGGTGAGTCGACGGTGTACCGCCTCTGTCGCTCCCACTCATCGGTCCACGCATCGGACCATGCCCCCTCGGTCTGTGCCGGCTGGGGTACAGAGTCTTGCTCCCATCCCGAGTAGCCCGAGTAGCCCCGGTAGGCCTCCCATCCACCATAACCATACTCTTTGGGAGGCATGCGGGGCATCAGGTTGAGCGGGGAGTCGAGCCGTGCATAAGCCTTAGCCCCTCCTCTAGTGGCTCTCGGAGTCTGTTCTTCCTGCGTGCTTCTTACGTAGTCTTTAAATCAAAGGTGAGCACGTCACGGTTATATAAATAGAGATCCGGGTTAGGTAACCGAATCTTATTTACATAACTGGCAAAGAAGAAATAGATATGATCTTTCCCATCGGCCTTCAAAGTGTGTCCTTGGGTTAGGGCACGCAAATCACAAATCGGCCGATCAAGGGGAATGTACTCAACATCGTTACCATCTAGTGCTCCTACGGCATTGGCAATGCGAGTAACAAGAGAGGTGCAATCGATAGCATAAGACTTCTTAACCATATCTAGCCAGTGGAGGCACATCTCCCTCACAGGAGCGACCTTGAACTTGTGAACCATGGCATAGAGAAGCTTAAGTTCTACAGAATGCACCCGTCTAGTCTTGCCAGCAGGAAATAAAGTCATAGAAATCCAACGATGCATGAGTCTAAGGGTAGGGTGTTGGATCTGCGTGTTCAGGGGTTTGAAAGGTCCAACTTCTACCCTACCCAAAATCTTCTCCCAAAAAGAATTGCGATCAAAACCAGGGATAGATGCATCTAGCTTAAGTGCACACTTATAGTGAAAGCCTAGATGATGAGCGAGTTCCCCCCAAGTAAGATAATACTCTGTGCCAAACAAACGAAAGTAAATACGCTCATCATCATAATCAAGTGTGCACAGAAACTGGATGGTCAAGAGACGCGAACCTTGCTCATCGATGGGCTCAATGTTTTCCCAACCAACCGCCTTCCAAATGGTTTCGAAGTCGGTGTCCATACCTATTTTATTGATGAGGTTGGCGTCGTAGACCGTCGTGTGGTTGAAGAGCCGATCCTTGAGGCGATGGTACCTCTGCAGCTCCTGCTCTCCCTCCAGGTCGAGGTACGGGGCGTCGACCGCGTAGATTCCCTCGGGCTCGGGGGTCGCGTGTGCCGCCTCCTCGGCCACTTCTGGCTCGTAGGGGGCACCTTGGTAAGAGCTCGAGGCCTCACCGAACCCCCACGAACTGTAGTCGCTCATGGTGGACTACGTCGGTGGCTTGCTCTCGGGTGTGAAAGAACTAGTGAAAGTTGATTTTCCACACCCGAGACTAGCTCTAACTCTTGCTCTCTTGCACTTGGTGTATTTTCTGCAAAACAATATTTTCTCCAAGCACAGGTGGAACTAGGTCAATAGTAAAGATATATGTGAAATAAAATATTTATTTCCCCCATAATGACCTAAAGTTGGCGGGTAAAAATCTGAGTTAAGGACCGCCAACAAGTGCCCTGCTCCACGTCGACATTTTGTCGAGCACGTGGCGGGCGCGGAAGTAGGCACGGTGGGAAGTTGGTTTGGGCCGTTTACGGGCCGATTTAGGTCATGGGCCCAATACGAAGTTTGAAGCCCATGCGTCGCTAGTCATTTTCTATTTAGGAACTTTGATCATTTGGCCTATGGTTTAGGAGATAATTAAGTAGCAAAGTGGCAATGTCAACACTCTAATCATGGTTGACCTAGGCTTGGGTTTTCTAGCAATTGGGTGGTCAAACTCGGCCGAATCGACCCCAACTTTTGGCATGCTGTGCCCTAATGGGTTAGCTATGTCTTTCCTATTTGGGCCAACTAAAGTTGTTTCACGGAATTTGGAGAACGCGGCATGCCAATCGGCGACGTCGTCAAACCTAGCGACTTCGTCACTCGTTTTGAGAACCTTCTAGGCATTTTCATGAAAATGTCAAAACATAAAGTTTTCTCGAAATACTCTCATCTTCGATCCTTATTAAAGGTCGACTCGAGATAAGTGACATAGCTACTACTTCTAGTTCAAGCCAAATCACACTTATGGACTAAGTCAAACAGAGTGCAGACAAACATCAAGCAATCATGTCAAGATGGTAATTAGATGCTAATGATATGATTATGCTCATGATTTGTAGAGTTAATGTATGATTAACATCCAGGGTGTTACAGCTCTAACCCCCTTAAAAGAAATCTCGTCCCGAGATTTGGTTGAAGTAGATTAGTTTTCGAAAAGCGATACCTCACATAGCGACAGCTCATGCTTTACTGCTAACATCATGGTTCTTATAACATTCCTCAATACTTATCACGTCCAAGCGACTCAATTCTGAGTTATACAATCTCAATGCCTAAGATCAAATACATCTCCGAGTATAACTTGCCGGCTTCGGTGTCGTGTTCCTGAGATATGATACTATTTCATCCAAGATAATCCGGTTTTGCTCAAGTTATGATATTGGAGACCCGACAAGGTCACATTCCACTCGGGAGGCATACTAAACACAGGTAACCTTGAGAAAATCC
The DNA here is from genome assembly GCA_018135685.1 of Themeda triandra. Classification (NCBI taxonomy): domain Eukaryota; kingdom Viridiplantae; phylum Streptophyta; class Magnoliopsida; order Poales; family Poaceae; genus Themeda; species Themeda triandra. The sequence continues at coordinate 45,819 of JAENPR010000570.1, read as the reverse complement.
CAATTACTACACCAACTAACCCACTCCTTGCAACTTATAGAACATTCGGTCCAGATGGTGGTGTCGAAGCTCCATGGGCAGGAGATGTTGAATAGGTGAAGCAATTTGGGTTCAGCTCTTTCTCATCGGTTAGCTCATACTTACTCCCAGCGAGCATCTTCAATCATGGTTTGCAACAGACATGTCTTCTTTTAAGGTAATGCTACCATTACTATGTCAATCTGAAGTATGAAGATGACAAAGCATAGCATGGTATGCCTTCACACAAAACCTGAGACAACATCCCATTAGAGTAGATCATCATGTAATATGACCAATCAACTACCCAATGGGAAATTGCCGAGGGGTACTTGAGAGGAAATCTGCTATTCGCATCATCAAATACATCAAAAGGTGCTTCAAAAATCCATAGTGTTTACCACTAAGAAGTAGGGTGTAGATTCCGCAAAACGGAAACCACATGACTCCCTTCCGTGGTGGTAACATAGGACTTTGTCCACACAAATTCAATATTGGCACAACCCTTCATTGAAACACTGGCTGTTAAAATGCCCATATGAATCATTCGGACCAAGAAAATATAACTTTTACATGTAGAAATCAAAATTCCTAGGTCCAAGGTATCCAAATCTTCTCATGTAGAAGTCAAAGTTCTTAGGTCAAGGACTCCCTGACTCATCGAAACCCACAAAATTCCTTATTCCATTTGGCAGTTCCGACAATCTAGGCGAATCATATAGCAAGCATCTTCAGGTAGCATCTTCTTGCATATAATACATATTCTCGGATTAGGGATTCACCATTCTGGGTATACCAAAAGTACCTTGCTCAAACCATACACGTGACAAGCCTTACCCAAAAGGGTTCCCGTATTGAGCCAATCATGCATTTCCCAACAATGCTTGAATGATATGTAAGGTCCATAATTTACGAACCCAAGGTCGTATCAGATTACTCATGTCATGCATACCCACTGCATGATAGGTTCATGCGTACTAACTACCTGATTCTCATTCAGGTGCAAATCCATTAGTACTACAAATATCCAATTATGCGTAGAGACTTCATCTTATCAGCGGGACATATTGACTCCTATCAAACAGACGGTTGATAGTTGAGCACCACAATATGAATGTCTGAGGGCATGGGATTTGTCAGTCTATCCCTCGAGACTACTCAATAAAGGCTTTGTTCGATGAATTTCCTCTTCGATTCCCATAAGGTAAGAGTACCTTATAGAACATTAAAAGGTCTAACCCCCTTAAAAGAATTCCAACTTCCTGATAAGGGGTAGCATGGAGTAGATATTCATTCCGTTGTTCGACAAAATCTTATATCCGATTAAACCCATGCTGATTGCTCCAACTACTCTGACACTTGTCTTGGCAAGATTCAACTATGAGCAAAGGAACAACTAGACACCCTCAAGAGCTCAACCAATGTTACTCGTACTTCGCTCTCATAGCTCTCAGCTTGGACACGTGGTTGTTCATTCTTACGAAAGATCGTCAAGGACTTATTATTGCGTTTTGAACAACAAACCTACTGTGATACTTGGCATTTGCCTGATAGTTAACTTCGATTCGGGGTCGAAAAACTGATTTCGGTTCATAGTCTACTCCATAGACAGACCTACTATGGCCACTCTTAAGAATATACAAATCGATCGCATATATTCGGTTAGTTAGCTGTCTATGCTCGGGCTGGAGAGTAATCTCTCATAACCTCACCAATAGGTTGCCTTTTAGCATTAAAAGCTTCGAGCTTACCACTTTCACGACAACCCGCAGCGACTTATGCCGATATAGACAATATTGGTGAAGTATAAGAAGGTATTTACTAAGCACTATCGAAACAAAAACCTTCCTTGATCTACATTCATACCTAACACTCCTCAAACATATGTCAAAACACCTCGTATACACTACATGACTATAGAGGAGCACACATTCTACAAGAGATAAGGTGACTCCAGGGGACACTTGGTAGTCCATCGGCCTACCATCTCTCGTAGTCAAGACAAGGTTAATGTTAGTGACCTATCCTTCTCAAATCATCTTATGTCGCACTTCAGGGAAAGGCTTCATAGCTAGCGTTAGGATAGAATGAGCAATAAGTACCAATGATAATCAAGGTAGGGTCACACAAAATTACACTCCGAGGAAATCTCCGTAATGGGTTGAGGTTACAACCATGATCTCTGCGCGTACCGAATAGCTCAACCATGTGTGTGCACCCACAGGGAGCTCTCAGTTTGGCGCGGCATCATTATTTATTCCTCAAGACACCATTATAGATATTACGCATCGAGATGCAGCTTTGCACGACAGAGAGTATCCTCGCACAAATAGGCATCACGTGCAAGACAAGAAGTGAACGACCGACAAGGATGATCGTACGGTTAGAAGATATCAAGGAAAAACAAGGCCTTGATACAGGACACATTGTCTTCATGGTTACATCGCCTACTTGTCGAAATGGTCTCCCAATACAAGTCTTGTCGAAAAAACTATCTTAGTTAGACAATCATCACAAAACCGAAGTTAGCTGCCAATCCAAGGATTAGCAAACCATTAGGTCTAATGCCCAAGGATCAACGAGAAAGCAACTAAACACTTTGGGCATGGAGTTAAGCTATCATTACAACTATCTATTCGCACGAGCCACATTGATAAGACTATTTTATCAACGATCTACTATCGCGATCTAAGCACGTGCACAAGCATCTAGACAATCATTCGAGGAAAACGTGCGAGGCCACATTCTAACTTTTGAGGAGATGGGAAAAAGGATCACCCCATTGATCAAAACATTATCAGGCTTCTGATAATGCTACAATATGTATATGGATTCTTTCGAAAGATACATCTTGCAACATTCAAGGAAGGTTGTAAGACAATAACATGGCAGAATATTACACTAGTGTAGTTAAGGTAACATACTACGATTGGTAATCACAATGCTGGCGCGTCTCCTAGTATCCCAACCATGTGCTGATCAATTCACAGGGGGTCCTAGGTTCCATCGCGGCACTGCAAACTTCAATCGGGACGACATTACCGATTCCACGACCAATGGTATGATTTTCCAGAGGATAAGATATATTGGAGAACATCTTGTACCAACGGCTTTGGGCACAAGGCAAGGTAAAAAGAATCATCATAGATTTAAAAATTGAGAATACCAAGGAGTATGTATGGAATAAACATGGCATAAACTACACACTAAGGTCATGTTGTTCCCACAAGTATGATGGATAGCAAGATTCGCTTAAAACTGGTCTAGGTATGAGACAACAAGGAACCAACGTCGACATGCCATCAGGGACAACAAGGAAAGCGAATTCACAAGGATGAGAGTTGAACATTTTCTTAAACCACAACAACGTTCTAGACCAAACCTATAAGCTCCACATAATACCCGTTCATAGTGGCTAGTCTTAGAACAAATCCATCAACCAACACATCACATCATACAATTCTACTGACCAACATATCATGGCACCCACAATGCATGGATACACGCCATAACATAAAGGTCCACAAAAAGGAAGCAAGTAACTCTACTAGCAAGCATCACTCAGACTACTCCTCAGGTTGCTGGTCCATGTTCTCCACATAACATGTATTTTAAACTTCTTCACTCTCCATGTCAGGCATTGCTGAGGTATTGCCACTAATTCCTCATTTGTTGTGGAACCATCATCAGCGAAGATGACCCCAGGTACTCTCTTAGTCATTCCGAGAGGAATATGGTGAAACATGAACATAAACATGTCGAACTTCTTCTTGACCACCCTTTCTAGGAGGATTGAGTTGAAGCTAATCGTAGACCCACAACGGATCTCCTTGTAAAGCTCCATTGATGACGTCCAACATGATCACCTGATTCCCCAGGCGATTTTCCTCATTCTGATGTTGCACAACGGTACCAATGCCTGTTACCACTGACCAAGTTGGGCAAGCAGATCCAAAAACTGACTTTGCGCTAAAAAGGCTTCATGCATAGCAACATTCTTATGTTGCGTAGCCCGTTCCTTGGGGAGCGTTAATTGTGCAAGCAACATAGTCACCTTCTTTCTATTCTCTTCATGTACCTTCATCACCTACTACTGCTTAGTGGTGACACAATCAGACTCATGATTAAGAGGTTCCAATGCACTCTCAAAACAAGAGTAGCTCTTTATCATGGCAAACATTGCACTGCTAGCAATACCGTTGCTATTCTCAGCCTCATCCATATCACAAACAAGTGTAGTCTCACCAATATGGTGCCACACGGCATGATATGGATCACCCTTGGGAAACACACTCGCAGTGGCACGAGCAACTCCATCTGGACATCTCTTAAGCAATTCCCTCAGGGCTCTATAAGCAACTATATTCACACCTTCCTGAGGGTTCCTGCCTCGAGCGTTAAAGCGGTGGCCACACCGAGGTGACTCATCCTTGCTCTTGGCGGGAATCACAACTTCAACCAAAAAATAAACTCAGGCGTTGACCTTCCGTCTTCTTACTTCACTGACAGCGAGGCTCTTTCCCCGTGGTTTAACCCACAGAGTGCAGAACTCACCATAAAAGAGATGGCATTCCAAATTCCATCAAAAACTTCTTGATTCCATATGGCTCACAAGGGGCAAGCTGATGTTGTAGAGCTTCTGCTTTGGTTGACTTGGATTTGATGTACTTCAGTCGTGCCTTTTCTACAACTAGATTAACTCTCATGAGACGAAGGTTATATTGGTCAATTTTTATCGAAAGAGAAGCATTCATTTATAAGGAGAGAAATAGTGTTGTACACATGAAATGATCATGTGGCATGATGCATGCACGTTCCGTACGTCCTCAGAAACCTAGAAAACAATAGATTCTAGCGTTTTAAGCGGTGGCATACATACGACTCTCATATAGCAGAAACTAGTCGAACTATACGAACTTGCGTGGTTAGTGTACCTGCAGAAGATTCCATTTCAGCCCAAAATCCCATATGAATGCAAGCGACGTAAAAACTTGTCACCTTAGGAATAAGGTCAAAGCTCCGAATACAAACAACTCCTATTCCACACCCCTCTCCACACATGAATATCCCCGATATCCCTGCATGTAGGCGGACGCTAACCAATCATCATCAGAAGACGACATCCCACACATGGGACACTTTCATATAAACATGTGTGGAACATGTAAATAATCCAGTGTCATATAAGCACTCCCCTAGATCGGCAGTGTATCCGACCATGCTCTCACAACTCACACTTACCTTGGCGTTGAACCGACTTACCAGAGCGTAGAGGAGTATGAAACCAAACATAACCATTCAAGTGAATGGCCCCCATACATATCCGTCGTGTATGAGCGACAAAAGAAAATATGATGCAATGTCCCAAAGTTAGTCGTTAGATAGCCACCTAGTAGTCCTTAACTGGGCATATAGAATACGACCACTGGCACACTTTAGTTTGAACACATAGTTTTTTTTTCAAACACCTATATAATTATAAGTTGGCAAATAGTTTTGTAAAACAAATCCTTTTGTTTTTAAACACTCAAGTGAACAGTAAGTGCTGAACCATGGAGCTGATGCCATCTGTAACAGAACCGATCAACTAATATAATTAATGTTCACTAATCAAGCCACCATGGCAGCTTAAGTAGTAAACCGCAATTATACCTGCCCGGTAGTCCGCGAAATCCCGAAAGATCTCGAACTTTCTCAAAGCCACACCCGGATCACAAAGTTCAGTAGTTCCCATTCTCTTAAGTTACTTTTTTACAACATTTAGAATTACACCACACGTTGCAAAAATAATATTTTACAACTCAGGATTTTCAAATAAACAGCGGAAGAGGTTTTACTTTGCAAATGCACTCAAACCTAAGTAATTAAATATAGTGCCAGCTCATGGTCGACTCCTTCAAAAGCATGAGGATGAGATATAAGAGTTGACTTGCCCGAAGTCTATGCTTCCCGTAGCGGGATATAAGTCCAACGTGTCACCACCGTGGTAATCTTCAACCTACAACAAACAACATTGGGAATTGCACCCTGAGTACGTTGTACTCAGCAAGACTTACCCGACTAAAAGAAAATAAAGACTCTTTGGTGGATGCCAGGCTTTATAGTGGGTTAGTCGACTCCTTTGTTTGCCAAAAGATGAGCTTATTAATAATCATTTAGTGACAAAAGGACTCTCTAGCTTATCCAATTAAGTTGAACCTGCCATTACTACATTAGCACCTGCCACTACTCACATTTTTAAGGCAGAAGCAATCAACATTAAGTAACCGCATTGGTTGAGTAATCATTAAACCAACATAAGTGAACATAACCAACTCGCATCCAAGATATTATTCGCGACAGTGCTGCTATCTCGATCAAGTATTCACTGTCCAGGAATGATGGCGATTATAATCGATTACTACTCAGCTGAGGGGGTATTCCTCACACAAACCACACGACTCCCGTCGGAGTCGATTAGATCACCATGATCTACTCGGGAAAAGACGCGGGATCAACAACTCACCACCATGACCAAGGAAACTCCCGATGCCGAGGCTGAGTGAACTCATAGACATGGAACACTCGCGAACTCATAGACATGGAACGCACCTCCCGGTATATGGACTTACAATGGGCACCTTGTTTACCCCACCCCCATCGCCGGCATGGATACTGGAAGTTGAAACCCGGCCCAAGTAGATTCTTGGCTTCGCGGTTGGGCGCTCCGGCCCTTCCGGCTATCTCGGCGGCATTCAACATGATCGAGGACGTACAAAGCCATATTTCTTTAGAGATGATTTAGAAGGCCTCATGGTTATGTTCAAATCCAACATCTCACTAATCTCAATCCAAAAGGGGTAGTAACCACCTATCATCGCGGAAGATGGTCGATCATCCGGCTTCTACCGATTAATAGAGCAGGCCTAAGCATGTAATTGATCCTGTACCTACAGTAGGATATTTCTGGTGGCAAGGTAGTCCTGATGCAACTGCGGTTCCAATCAACGCCTATAACTTAATGCATCATAAAGAATAAAAGGACGCAAGGTAAAACATTTGCAAACCATAGGAGGGATGTTCCGGGGCTTGCCTTAGTTAGAAGATCAGGTTGAAGATCTAGGTACTCGGCTACTCCACGTCGGGTTCCTGGTTCTTGGTCGCTTCGCGTGCGGATCTCCGTTCGCGACTTGTCCTTCTGGATCCTTGACTTCACGACGAACGTTCTACTCGGAGTCCTGGAATGATGCGTATGCATATGCATGAGTGCATGTTCATCGGTATATGCATGATCATGAATGATCAAGGATGATAGTTGTTCATAGGCGAATAACCTATTTAATTTGCTACGCTTATCACTAGCAAACAAACCAGTAAAGCCAAAGACTTAACCCTAGGCATAATCATTCTAACTCAATCATCAAGACACACACTAAGTAACAACCAATCCTACCTAGCTTAAATCACTATGAGTCACTACTGTTATGCTCTATGCATAACATCACACATTCACGCATTGTTACCAATTGTCGACCTACAACTGGAGTCCAGTAATAAAATCATAACTGGAGTTCTATAAACCCTATGAACATGAATGAGGACAATCTGGAAAGCTTAACAAATTGGCCATCAATCATCTCAAGACACCAAGACATGATTCCTAACTTAACTTTTCCTAAAACAGATAACACTAGAACTGGTTCTGGCCAAACAGCAATTAAACAGCCTTCCTAACCAAGTTGCAAGAGCCATAGCTCCTAAACTAATCATCCAATGACCACCAAATTTCAACAGTAGACTCATATAATAATTACAAACCAATCATATACAGACAAGTTTCCCAACAAACCAAATTATAACTGGGTTAAGCATGACATCATGCAAGCAACCCCAAATTGACCAAACATGGGTTGAACAGCAACCCTTAGCTACACACTTCCTAAAATCCTACAAAAATTACAGTAGATAACATATGGCAATGCCAGTGTATGATTCAAGTTTCATCCCATTTAGATGAACCTACTGGCCTACATAAAAATGACATGGCAGCACCAAACCAAGGACCTATAAATACTTTGCACTACCAACTTGCTCCTACCATGAATCTAAGCACATGCACAGCTACACTACAGCATATAATGAGCCTTCAAAAAGTATCAACTCTAAACTAGACCTCTATAACCCATTTATGAATTATTCTATGAAACAAGTCATGCACGCATTTGAACTACAACTACAATTTTCCCACAGAAGGCATGCATGATATATTTATCATGGGCAGAGCATGGCAATAAAGTCTAACAAAGCAAGAATCATATTTTTCTGAGCATCCTATGATTTACTATGCATTTCGAAAGATTAATAGCATTTCACCAATTAAATCTAAACTCACTATAAAAGTACAGCAAACATGGCATCTCATATTTTCTAATCATAACTCATCCAATAAGAAAAATACTGCAAGTTGAATCACCCTCATTGGACCAATATTCATCGAGTTATGAATTTCTAAAGGTTAAAAGGAATTTCTGGAAATCCTTTTCCTTTAATCCGAATAAGACAAGCACTTTGCACCGGGGCCCCTGAAGTTTCACAGAATTGGCTGAGCCCCTAACCGCAACTTGCTGTGTCTGGCGACTTCGCAGATCGGCCCCTCACCTAAGTCAAATTCTGGGATGATGTCCCTGGCGGCCATGGGGAGCGAGAGGAGGACGGGGTCGGCCAATGGGCGGCCCTCCGACACCGCGAGTGGCGGCGGAGCTTTGCCGAGGACCACGCGCACCCACGGTGGCCGTAGATCGGGCGCGGTCCGTGGTGGCGGCGCCACGTGAGCCGATGTCCGGTGGCCGAATACGACGGTGGAAGCGCAGCTCCTCGGGTGACGGCAAGCCGAAGGGAAGGCCGGCGGGCTCTGCGACGGCGAGGCGAAGCGGTGGCGGTGATGTGGGCGGCGAGGTGGTGTAGTGGGGGTGGCGCACGGCGGCGACGGCACTGCGGCCTTGGCGGCGATGGCCGAGCCGACCGAGGCGGCCTCATCTTGGCACGGCTGCGGCTGCTGCTGGCGGGAGGAGGCGGCGCGAGCAGAAGCGATGCTCGTGCGTTGCTTAGGGTAGAGTGCAGCGCGACGGCATGGCGTGAGCTCGGCTTAGTGCCGACAATGGCGGGTGACGGTGGCGTCGCTGAGCGGAAGAAGGAGAACGAGGAAGAGAGAGAGCAGGAGTGGAGCGAATGGACGCTGTCCCTCTCTGGACCGTGGTCGGGATGGCGCAGGACGGCAGCGGTGCGTGGCGGAGGTGCGGGGCGAACGTGGCGCGTGTCCGCGGTGTTGGCAAACATGCCCTGCTCCACGTCGACATTTTGTCGAGCACGTGGTGGGCGCGGAAGTAGGCACGGTGGGAGGCTGGTTTGGGCCATTTACGGGCCGATTTAGGTCATGGGCCCAAAATGAAGTTTGAAGCCCATGCGTCGCTGGTCATTTTTTATTTAGGAACTTTGATCATTTGGCCTATGGTTTACGAGATAATTAAGTAGCAAAGTGGCAATGTCAACACGCTAATCACGGTTGACCTAGGCTTGGGTTTTCTAGCAATTGGGTGGTCAAACTCGACCGAATCGACCCCAACTTTTGGCATGCTATGCCCCAATGGGTTAGCTATGTCTTTCCTATTTGGGCCAACTAAAGTTGTTTCACGGAATTTGGAGAACGCGGCATGCAAATCGGCCGACGTCGTTAAACCTAGCGACTTCGTCACTCGTTTTGAGAACCTTCTAGGCATTTTCATGAAAAGTCAAAACATAAAGTTTTCTCAAAATACTCTCATCTTCGATCCTTATTAAAGGTCCGACTCGAGATAAGCGACGTAGCTACTTCTAGTTCAAGCCAAATCACACTTATAGACTAAGTCAAACAGAGTGCAGACAAACATCAAGCAATCATGTCAAGATGGTGATTAGATGCTAATGATATGATTATGCTCATGATTTGCAGAGTTAACGAATGATTAACATCCAGGGTGTTACAAAGATCGCACCGACGAACTTGCCGTCGCCGCCGGTAGCTTGCGCTGGATCCGAGCCGTGCGCTCGTGAACCCCGCCGAGGATTAGTAGGCTCTTGATACCAACTTGTCAAGCCCCATGGCCGTCGCCCGTTGCTGACGAGACGTGAGCATGTGGAAGTGGAAAACAAGATTATGCGACCACGAAGCCGGCTGGGCAAACCCCCGAGCCTTGGCCTCTGAAACTTTACCGAATGAACAACTTGTCTGAAACCATACAGGACACGGCTTCTTAGTGCGTGTTTGCTGGGGAGGTGAAAGCTCCGGTTTGGTTTTGGTAATTAATGACACTCAACGTTGCTAATGCTTTGCTCTAAGTGTGGTTAGACACATAGCAATGTGACGATGGATGATGGAGCATGGTGATCACGGTGACGAACATGGTGGACATGTGAGGTGATCAAGCTCCGACGGAGGCCCATGGAGATCAAGGCGAAGGTATACTTGATAGGGCTTTCCGGTTTGGTGGTCGAGACACTTAGCGAGTGTGACCACATTTAGGTTCGATAACCGACTATCAAGAGGGGTTTCCTCGGTTTCATTCGCGGTCCTAAGTGCCTCTAGTTGCGACTTTGCATGATGCATGAGAGACTAACTAGAGGGCTAACTCTTGCCGACGTGGTCGTGCTTATATTACTAACTCCGGTGCTTGAGACGAGGTCTACACTTGGTGGAGCTGGTACTCAAGGCAAGAGATTGGATTTGAAGCGAAGACGGCGCAAGATTCTATGGAGAAATCTTCTTCAGTGGGCGCTGGACACGGGCGTCGGACGCCGGGCCAGAGGGCCGGACGCGTCCAGCGTGTGCTGGAGTCGGTGCAGGGCTGCTAGCCGGGTGCAGTGTGCGCCGGACGCGGCTGTGGCGCGTCCGACGGTGGGCCGGACGCCGGCCAGAAACTTCTGGGTTTCTGGCTCGCGTGCGTCGGGACGCCGGACGCTTCCGACGGAAGGCGCCGGACTCGGGCGGCGGACGCGCAACTTCAGCACGGTTTGAAGGCAACGGTCGGATCGCGCGACGCGCTGAAAAGCGCCGGACGCATCCGGCGGGCAGCGGTGGACGCGTCCGGCGCATGTATTTCGGGCGGCCGTTTGGCGAAAACGCCGCGCCGGACGTGACTGATGCCGCGTCCTGCGCGTGTTATTTGGCACCCCCGAGGACCAACGGCTCTATTTCGACTTGGGGTCTTTAAATAAGAGGTTGGCCGGCCATGGGAGGTCTCTCTTGCCCATTCTAACACTCTTGAGCATACTTTGAGCTAGAGACACTCCTCCCCACTCATCTCTTGGATAGGTTGATCATTCTTGAGAGAGATTTGAGTGAGAACAAGTGATTTGCATTGAGAGTTGCATCTAGAGGCACTTGTTCATTGAGTGAGCTGCGGATTCTTGTTACTCTTCGGTGATTCCCATCACCGTAGACGGTTTGGAGCAGCGGGTGGTGGTTGAGCTCGACTTGGTGATTGTTCGAGGCCACACCGGGTTCTTGTGAGGGTTCTTGATCCTTCCCCGCGGGAGTTCGCGAAAGGATACTCTAGTGGATTGCTCGTGGCTTGTGGATCCTTGTCTTGTGTGGAGATTGCGGCTCCCCATTGGGGTCTTTGGCACCGAGCCAATTGAGCGGGCAACTCACCAAGCAAGTGCATCGCCACAACGAGGACTAGCTTGCCGGGAAGCAAGTGAACCTCGGTAAAAAATCATTGTGTTGATTTGTGATTGCCGAGGCTTCGACCTCCATTGTGATTGTGCTTGAGCATCTCTAGGTGATTGGCTTCTACACCGGTGATTGGCTATCTTCTACTCTTCGTGGTGGTATAACCTTCCATCTTATCTTTACTTACCGCATAGTAGAATTGCTTGTTGTGGTCGGTCGGGAACCACTCTTTGAGTAGCTTAAATCCCATGGGTAGAACTACTTGTTGTGGTCGGTCGGGAACCACTCATTGTGTAGAGTAAATCCCGTGGGGTAGAATTGCTTGGTTGGTTTCGGTGAACTGACATTGTGTAGCTTGATCACCGTTGTTGTGTGTGCACTTAATTCGAGTAGCCTTGCTTGGTAGGACGGCTTGCATAGAGTAGTTGAAGCACTTGCTTTGCACATTTAACGCCTTGCTATCTAATTGGGTTGTCTAGTATTCTTGCTAGAAATTTTATTAGGCTATTCACCCCCCCCTCTAGCCATTGTGACCTTTCACGTGGTATCGGAGTCGGGCACCGTTTGTTTGAGTTGGATTAACATCCTACGGTGAAGCAATGGCATTGGTTATACATATCAACAACACCAAGAAGGCACCATCGTTTTGTAGCGATGACTATGCCAAGTGGAAGCTTAAGATAAAGAGTCATCTCAAGTCAATCAACCTTGAGGTGTGGAAAGTGGTGGAAACCAAATTTGAGCTTGTTGAAGGTGCGGTGCCAACACCGGCCGAAGAAAAGAAGCAACAAGCAAATGATATTGTCGTGAGTGCTTTCCATGAGGCACTTGATGATAAAGCTTTTGAGCTCATCAAGAACCTTGAGGTGGCTCATGACATTTGGAAGAAGCTAGAAGAAGCTTATGAGGGCACCGAAAGTGTCAAGACCACAAGAGCTTACATGTTGCAAGAGAAGTTTGCAAGCTTCTCAATGAAGGAGGATGAGAGTGTGCCGGAGATGTTCCATAGGCTCCAAGTCATTGTCAATGAGCTCAAGGGACTTGGGAAGAAATCAAGGATTCTCAATTCTCCACCAAGTTCATGAGGTGTCTTCCCAAGAGATTTGACATGTTGAAGACCGTCATGGTGAAGACAACCATGAAGGAGAAGCCAACACCCAACCAAGTCCTTCAAGAGATCATGGCCGATGATGAGTTTAGAGAAGATCATGAGAAGGAAGAGTTGGTGAAGAAGAAGAAGAAGGAGAATGAGAAGAAGGATGATGACAAGAAGAGTGTGGCATTCAAGGCCACATCATCCAAGAGCAAGGGCAAGAATAAGAAGGAAGAGTCTTCAAGTGAAGATGAGCCATGCTCTAGCTCAAGTGAACAAGAAGAAGTGAGTGAACAAATGGCACTCCTTGTGAAGAGAATGGGGAAGCTCATGAAGAAGGGGTACCGGTCCAAGAGCAAGAGAAGCTCATCCAAGTCTAGTGACCGTCCCATGAAGTGCTTCCGGTGCAACGGCAAGGATCATCTCATTGCCAAGTGTCCCTATGCAAGTGATGATGAAGATGCCATGAGAAAGGAGAGGAAGAAGCAAGAGAAGAAGAAGGAGGAGAAGGACTCCTCTCATCACAAGAAGAAGGGTGAATCTCATGTGGCAACTTGGGAGAGTGACTCATCTTCCTCAAGTGATGATGATGATGATTCCAAGAAGAAGAAGAAGAAGGGGCACGCAAGCATTGCTATTCAAGAGAAGCTTTCTCTATTTGGTGCTCCATCATCTTGCTTCATGGCCAAGGCCACTAAGGTAAAACCTCCACTCGATAGTGATGATGAGAGTGATGATGATGATGAGACTACAAAAGAAGAACTCTTTGTCATGCTTGAGGATTGCAAGGGTGCTTTCAATGACTCTAGGAAGGAATGTAGGGGCTTGCGCAAGGATAAACAAAACCTTGAGCAAGAACTTAAGGAGTTGTCGGTGTTTCGTACCCCGGGGGGTATAACACCAACGAGTAAATTTCTATGCGTGCTCCCTAATCCGGATGGTGATGCAAGATGGACACAAGCGTTTATTCCGGTTCGGGCAAAGAATGCCCTACGTCCGGCGGAGGGATGAGTTTGTATTATCTCGCACCGGGGTGCTTGTACGGGGTGAGTACAAGGTAGTCCGAGACTTAGTGAGTGTGAGTGTGGATGTAAAGCGTAGTAACGTGTCCTAAACTAGGCCCCGGCATCCCCTTTTATAGGCCAAGGGAGGCACGGGGTTACACGGTGGTTAGGGGCGTCGTGGGCGTGACGTCGAGGCACGGTGTCGAGTCGAGTCGCCGGAACTGTGGATACCTCGTCGATCCGGTCCGCGCACAGCAACGTGTGTGATGGCGCCCTGCTTGTCCTTGCTTGACGCGGGCGACGTAGTGGTGGAATGGGCGATGATGGCTGCCCCGGAAACCCCGGCGAGTGGCATCGGGGTAGGAAAGCCAAGTCATGGCGCGCCCATACGCCGGTCCCATCCGTCATTATTTCTCGAGCGGGCGAGCCGGCCTCGAGGGTCGACGATCCGAGCGACGGGACGGGGCGGCGTGTTTGATGGTACGGAGAGGCGCGACCGTGAGCGAGGATGCCACACGTGACACGGTGCGCGGCATGGTGTCATAGCAGCTTACGCCATCCTCGAATCCGGGGTGGACGGCGTGATGATGGAGGTGACGGATGTACGGTGCACTATTACGGGTTACTGTAGCCATGGAGTTAGGCGGAGTGGGTGTACGGAGGCACTTGTTTCGAGCCACTGTAGCCATGTGCGTGCTGCGGGTAGGCAATTGTGCGGGCCGACTCGAGCGGCTGCGCGCTCGAGCGTTCTCCGTCCCGCTCGAGCGGTCGCTCGCTCGAGCGGTTTACGTCACCGTCTCGAGCAGTCGTACGCTCGAGCGGTTTCCGTACTTCTCTCTCGAGCGGGCGAGCGGCCGCTGCTCGAGCCAGAAGGTTTCTGAGGCCTTGCGGGCCTGGTAGTGGGCCGGCCCAGTATGAGAAGAATTGGGGGTTTCTCCGGTTAATTCTTGGGAGAGTTGGAGGTGAAGTGGGTTGGATTATTTTCCTCTAATCTACCTGATTTAGGACCCCCTAATCTAGGTACCCGACAGTAGCCCCCGAGCCCTTGTTTGATTGTGAAACTTCAAACAAGGGATCATGAAGTGGAGTTGAAGTACCTAGAATTGGGATTATTGTCGGTGTTTCGAGTCATTTCGTTCTTTCTCCGTGGGGGCGCGTCCCGCGGGGGTAGCCCGAGGCCCGAGAGGAATGAGGCATTCCTCTGGGGGCTTTGAGATGAATGGGTTTTAGTAGGAGTATCATTAACTGGAGTTGTAGCAGCTCGAGGTAGGAGATTTCTGATAACCGTTCGAGCCCCCGAGTATTTCCTGCTCCTCCCATGTCAAGGGAGGTTGTTTAGGTGACTCGAGCCCCCGAGCCTCGAATGGCTGGGCTGGAGTCATGATCCAGTTCCTCGCTGGATCTCTTGGATCGGACCCAAGTGGTGAGAGGTCTAACACTACTCGCGACCGAGCGAGCGCCAAACCCCCCTGTGAGCTGATGGCGGGTAGTCCAAGTGAGAGCTCGTTTCCTTTCGAGGGGAGATGGCTTCGTGGCCCGGGGGCGCTCTCATTAGAGCTGGGTGCTTGGTTTCCAGAGGACCGGCCCCGTTCGAGGGGGCCGGCGGCTCGAGTACCTCCCGTCGACGGGATCTCTTGGATACCTAGCGCCCTGCCTTGGACACGCCATATGGGTTCGAGGGTTCGTTCTCGAGCGGAACCTTTCGAGGGTTCCTTCCCATAGGCGCCCCTAACTCGGGTGCTCGAGGGCGGGGCCGTTCGAACCCGTTCGTGGGTCGGCCTCCGCTCCCTCGAGACTTATTTGTGGGGCCGGGGTCCACAGGTTTCTTACCGTGTAAGGGACCGTCGTCGAGACGTCCCGTCATTACGCATCCGTCCGTTGCGAGCGGCGCGCCTTTTTAGGCGGAAACCGGCGCATCGTGGTGATCGTGGCTTTGCGACGGTTCCGCTCCGTCTCGCGACGTGTGCGCCCTGTAAAGCGGAGGTAGGTGGCGGTTTGTCAGGGCATTTAATGCGGTTACCGTTTTTCGTCGTGTCCGCCGGGGGCGCGCGGCCGTTGGATGGCGTAATCTGGGCCGTTGGATGCGATTCACGTGGATCGGCTTGGGCTCTATAAATGGGGAGGGGTAGGCTCCTGCTTCTTCTTCCCCGCATTCTCGCCCTGTTCGCTGCTCTTGCCGCCAGTTGCGCCCTGTTTGAGATCTAATCCGCCGCTGCCCTCATTCGCAACCGCCGCCGCCGCCGCCGCCCGTGACCGCCGGCGCCACTCTAGCCCGCGACCGCGCTTGCTTTCTGCGCCGCCGCTCCCCGCGCCACCGCTCCTCGTGCTTCGCCGCCGCCGCTGCTCCGTCGTCCCGCTCCCGTCATCGACATGAAAAGGTCGGTCAGGAAGTCCGGTCAGAGTTCCGGCCAGGGTGCCGGTAGCAAGGGCAAGGGCAAAGGCAAGAGCGCCGCCAAGCCTTCCCCGCCGGTGGTGATGGAGGATGCGCTCCGTGGCCTCGGTCCTCGGTGACCGAGGCAATCTTTGCTCAACTTGGTGAACGGCGGACTGCTTCCGCCCAATCCGGCGGAAGGGTTACCGGTGTGGCGGGTGCCGGACGACGACCACCTCGAGCCCAATCCCCCGCCGGGCTACATCCTGAGCTTCATCAGGTTCCACCGGCGGGGGCTTGGAGCGCGGCCGAGCCGCTTCATGCGGGCGCTCCCCCATCATTTCGGGGTCGAGCTCCAGCACTTTAACCCCAATTCTATCTCGCTCGCGGCTACTTACGTCGCCGTGTGTGAGGGGTACCTGGGAATGGCGCCGCAGTGGGACCTGTTCACCCATATCTTCAAGGCGACGCTCTTCACCAAGGCGGTGAAGAACAAGGAGGCCGCCGATGACGACGGTGACGACGATGACGAGGAGGAGGAGGAGGAAGATGAGGAGGAAGAGGAAGAGAAGGCGGTGAAACCAAAGGTCCGCCGCTACGTTCGACGGGTTCTGCTCGATTGGTTTGAAGAGGAAGGAATCTTGGCTGTCCGGCGCGTGGTCGTCGAACAACGCCAAGCCCAGGACCGGGAGTGGTTCTACCTCCGCAACGAGGAGGGCCTCTTCCCGGAATATACCGCGCCGTGCTAACCGCGCCTGGTTTCAACTGGACGCACGGTCAGCCGGCGGCGCGCCAGCGCATGGACTCCCTGCTCAACGCCATCACGAGCCTCCGCAACCGGAGGTCCGGCAACCTCTTTTTCAACATCGCGCATGTGGTTGCCGAGTTCCACAGCCGCCGGGTGCTCCCGCTCGCCGAGCGCCCGCTGCGGCTCGACCAGATGACGGAGGACGCCGATCCTGCGGCGCTCGCGGCCAGCAGGATGTCGGACGTGCCCCTCCCGGTCGCCACAATCGTGGCTCGGGTGCGCGACGCGATCGACGGTGGGAGGAATTTTGGTGAGAACCAAGTTGGCCTCTTCCGCATGCGTCCGGCCGTCAATCTGCTGGCTTATGTAAGTTTTCTCGAGACCCTCTTTCGTTGTTTCTGTTACTCGAGCGATCCTTATCGAGGCCTGCTCTTCTTCTTTTCAGAATATCAACGACCACGCGGAGTCGAGGCCCCCGGTGAAGGAGGACGCGCCCGGCCGCGAGGTAAGAGCGCTGAGGGTGAACGAGCTCATACCGCCGTGGTCTCGAGGATGGAGGAAAAGGCGCAGAAAGCCCGCGCGCTAGAGGAGAAGGAGAAGCGTAAGGCTAGGCGCCGCCGGGAGCGCGAAATACGTCTGGCGGCGGACCCAACCGACTGGAGCCCTAGCCTCGAGTCGACCGACGAGGACGAGGACGGTGACGATGAGGATGACGAGGCGACCGACAGCGATGACATCACCGCCGCTCGAGCCCTGACGCCTCCTCGCTCTCGCGTGCAGGAGCCAGCTTTGGCGCCAGGCCTCCTGCGCGGCGATTCGTCGCTGGTTCGAGCGGGCCAGCAGGAGGAGTCGTCGAGCCAAGGTGCTCGAGCGCCGTCGCCGGCCCAAGCAAGTCAACGGGGTGGCGCGTCTCAACGCTCCGCCGGCCGTGCTCGCTCGTCGTCGCCGGCTCAAGCAGGGCGGCGGGAGGAGTCGCCCCGTCCCTCTAGCCATGGCGGGCGGGTGCCGTCTCCGACGCGGCGGGAATCTTCCTCCCGCCACCAGCCATCTTCAACGGGCGCGCACACCCGGCAGCATGAGGCTGCAAATGTGCGCACTTCAAGTTCTGCGCAGCCCGACGAGCAACGCCGGGCTCCTTCCGGCGACCGCCGGGCCGAGCAGACCTCAACCCGCCGGCCCCAGGATCCCGCAAGGGACTCCGTGCCCGATCCGGCCAAGGAGTCGGCCGGAACGGGCGGCCGCCGAGGTCTCGAAGCCCCGAGCGGCGCAAAGCGGCGGGCTCGAGGCCCCCAAGTCCTCGAGCGACTCAAGGGGGCGGCGAGGCTCGACGGCCCCAGCGCTTCGAGCGAGGCCGGGCGGTTCGGGCGAGCCGCCTCGATCGCGGGTAAGTCTTCGGCCAACCTACCCCTTATTACCTGTTTTGTTCGCGTGTGAGTATCTTGTCACAGTAAAACTTTTTTGTTTTTCTCTTTCTTCCAGGACTAAGCGTTCCCTGCAGACCTTACCATTCCTCCCCCTCCTGGTGCCTACTAAGAGGCTAAGGACCGCAGGAGGGTCGTGCGGCACCCCGTCGATGCCAGGTGGAGTGACTCTCCCTCCCTCTACTCCCATTTGGTTGGAGCGGGCCAAGGATGCACTTAGGCGTGGGAGGGCGACGGGCGGCTGCGTCTCGTGCGGTGCGGGGCCATGACCAAGGCCACGGGGAGGAGGACACCACCACCAGCACGTCCTCGAATGCCCTCCCGCTCTAGACCCCGACGTCGTCAGGCGCGCCGGGTGACGCGGCGGCGGGCGACCAAGGGGCGAGGGCGCCAGAGCCGGCGGCCTCTATTCCGGCGACGGGGGCGGATCGGAGCGGCGGCCCGTACGCTCGAAGACGAGAGTCCGAGCTCGGGCGCCAAGTCCTCTGGCCGATCGGCTGCGCCGGCTCGAGGAGGAGCGCGGGGAGGAGGAGGAGGAGGAGACGCCGGCGGCTGCGATCGGCCGGCGGGAGATGTGGTGATGCGGGGAGGCGGGACCGGTGCCGAGCCTCGGCCGAGGGGCCTCAACCCCTCCTCGGGATATGGAGGTTGAGTCCTCGGCTGGGCAACGGGTCGAGGAGGGGGAGGCCCAAGCCGCCGCTCGAGAGGGGGCGCTCGAGGAGCACCCCGCCGCCACGCAAGAGGAGGAGAGGGCGGAGGAGCCGGTAGAGCAGCAGGTGGAGCTGGCGGTGCGGCCTACCGCCATAGCCGGCGAGGAGCAGCAGCAGCAAGCGGAGCAGCAGGCGGCGCTGGGGGAGCAGCAGGCGGATCCGGCGGTGCAGCAGGCGGATCCGGCGGTGCAGCAGCCCTCCGTCACGGATGGTGATGAGCGCCGAGACGTCGAGCAAGAGCTCCATCCGGCGCCGTACCAGGCGCCGCCGCAGCCTCTCTGCAGGCGTCGGGGACTCCGGTGCCTTACCTCGTGCCCGACTCGGAGACGGGCGAGGTGAGGTTTGAGGTCATGTCCGACGATCGGTGGGAGGAGGCCCAAAGGAAGGCGACGGCGGCTGCCATCGTCGACGGCCACATGCGGTCGGTCGGCCTCGGTCCCACCGAGCCCACGGCGTCTCCATCGAGGAGCGGAGGCGTATCGAGGCGCGGCGCTCGCCCAAGAGGCGTCTTCTTCCTGGAGTCAGCCGCAACGCCCGCCTACCCTGGCTGAGTGGGTGGTGACGGCGGACGTCGACCTGGAGGCGATGAGGAGACTCCACTCCTCTGTCGACAAGGAGATGCGAGAGGAGTTCCCTCTTTGGGAGAGGCCGCCGCTAGTGCTCTCCGACCCCCTTGACTACGAGGCTCCTCCGATCGTGATGAATGATCGAAGGAGCTCGAGGCGCACGTGGAGGCCGAGGAGCGCGGCGGTGGCTCGAGCGCTTTGAAGACCGCTCGACGCTCGTCTCGGAGGACATGCCCCGGCTTCATTACGTGAGTGCCCTCGAGTTCGGTTGCTTCCCCTTTTAGTTTATCGCGCTCTATGTTTTAACATTTCCCTTTCGAGGTTCGAGACGCGAGTCGCTCCTACGCCAAATCCGTGCACATCCGTGCCACGCAAGAGAAGCGAGCACGAGATCCGGCGGTATGTGCGGATGGGGCAAGACGGCGAGCGGCGGCACCGCTTTGCTCGGCTCCTCCGAGATGCCAATGCCGCCCGGACGCCGCCAAGGAGGACGCCAAGAAGGCTCGGGAAGAGCTTGCTCGAGTGGCGCGAGGGGGCCGAGGTGGCACAGCGGGAGGCGGTCGAGAAGCTTGCCGAGCCGCGCGGGGAGGTGGAGGCCGCCCATCAGAAGTACGCGCAGCTGCACGAAGTTTTCGAGCAGCTCAAGAAGGATGCGGCTACGGCGCTGCAGAGCTACCGGGCCAAATGCCGGGACCTGGAGCAGCTCCAGAAGGAGAAGGCCGGCGTTGAGGCCTACGTGAAGGAGCTCCAGGCAACGGTCACTCGGGAGGCTGCCGAGAAGGAGGCTCTCTCAAGTGCGCTCGAGGTGGAGAAGGAGCGGGCGAGCGGTCTCCAAACTGAGGTGGCCAACTTCCGTCAGGTAGTGACGGACAAGGACCTCGCGATCCAGGGCGCCGGCAAGGCTTACGAGGAACTGCGCGTGGAGAAGTGCGACATCGAGCGCGCCTTCCGGAGAAAGGAAGCCGAGCTTGCGCGGGCGCTCGAACGCGAGCAAGGGCTCTCGACCCGCTGCACCGGTAAGCGCTCGAGTCCCTTAGTCCTTTTCTCGTGCGTGAGTCATACGTGTTGCTCGAGTACTTCATTGAGTACTTAATTCTTGTCGCCCTTTTTCAGGTTTGGAGGTGGACTTGGCGGACGCGCGTGAGTACGCAAAGTCAACTCACGCGCTGGCTGAAAGCGCGCTCTCGGCCAAGGCCCGCATCACCGGCGCCATCGACACCCTCAGCGCTAGCTGGGGCTTCCCGCCGGTGGTGGATGTCGAGGGGCCGGATGCAGGCCAGAGCTGTGCTAGCCGGGTCTGTGAGTTCGGCGCCTCTGCGGGGTCGTATCCGGAGGCCCTCATTTTTGCTGCGCGGCCGGACGATGGCCATCTTCTACTCGGGATTCAACGTCTCGAGGAGGACGCCGGGCCGGGATGGAGGCCGTTGCGGCGGCTTCGCCTACGTCGAGGGCGAGCAAGAAGGAGGGGTTAACCCCGGATCGAGCAGCTCAAGGCCGAGCGGAAGGAGCCGGGCGCCCTTCTTGGAGGCGTCTGGCTGCGAGAAGTCCTTCCGCCTGATGTGGAGTAATCTCTAGCCGGCCTGCGAGCCGAAATCTGGGCAACAAGGCCCTTGTAAGAAAACAAGTACTTTTGGTTATGGGAGTGGCTCAAGTGGCCTTGAACCGTAATACTTCGATGTTTATAATCGTTATGCTCTAATTTTTTCTTTGTGCTCGATATCATTTTCCACTTCCTGCCTTTACTTTGTTTTAGCTAAGTGTTGGCGCTGTGCTCGAACCGCTTCGAGAGGGTGAGTTAGGGTACCGTAGCTCGGAAGCGTGGGAAGCCTTGTGCTCGATCGCCACGGCTCGATGAGCTCGAGGTGACGCAACTACTTAGCTTACGAAAAATTTCGAGGCGAGGAAGGGAAAGATTACGTCGAGCATCGTTTTGAAAAAACTAGGTGCGTTTTTCGAGGACTTCGGGGGTTCCCCAGTCAGCCCCGGGGGGTTTGACTTTGTGGAAACAAAGTCGAGCCCACCTTACGTATGAACAAAAAGTAAGAAACCGACTTATTTATTCATACTAGCGGTACAATTGAACGAAATATGTACAAAGCATCGAGGCCTAGGGGAAAAAGTGCGTAGCTGTTCGATGTTCCATGCGTTGGTGAGGGTCGAGCCTTTTTCGTCGGCTAACTTGTACGTCCCCGGCTTCGGTACCTTGACCACGATGAACGGACCTTCCCAGGGAGGAGTCAGCTTGTGGCGCCCCTTGTTGTCTTGTCGTCGACGGAGCACGAGATCGCCGATCTTGAAATCCCTCTTGCGCACGTTCTTCTCGTGATATTGCCGTAGCTTTTGTTGGTAGCGCGCAGAGTGTAGGAGCGCCGTGTCTCGAGCCACTTCTGCCTGGTCGATGGCGTTTGCCAACCTTTCCTGATTGGTCTGCTCGTTGTAGGCCTTGAGTCGAGGGACCCGTATTCGAGGTCGGTGGGGAGGACGGCCTCGGACCCATAGACCAAGAAGAACGGGGTGAACCCAGTGGCTCGACTCTCGGTCGTCCGCAGACTCCACAGGACTGATGGGAGCTCGGCCACCCATTTGTTGTCGTGCTTGTTTAGGCGTTTGAAAATCCTAGGCTTTAAACCTTGCAAGATCATGCCGTTGGCGCGTTCGACTTGGCCATTAGTTCGAGGATAGGCGACTGCCGACCAGTTCACACGGATGTGATACCGATCGCAGAAGTCCAAGAACTTTTGCCTGTGAACTGGGTGCCATTGTCAGTAATGATGACGTTAGGGACTCCAAAGCGATGGACGATGTCGGTGAAGAACTCGACCGCTCGCTCCGAGCGGATGTTAGTGATGGGCTTGGCCTCGATCCACTTGGTGAATTTATCGATGGCCACGAGCAAGTGGGTGTAGCCTCCCGTTGTCTTTTTGAGGGGTCCGACCAGATCGAGCCCCCAAACCGCAAATGGCCACGTGAGGGGGATCATCTAGAGTGCGTGTGCTGGAAGATGCGTTTGCTTAGCGTAGAATTGGCATCCCTCACACGCTCGAACAAGCTTGATGGCGTCCGCAGTTGCAGTGGGCCAGTAAAAGCCTCGACGGAATGCGTTCCCGACAAGGGTTCTTGGCGCAGCATGGTGGCCACAAGCCCCCGAGTGCATGTCTCTGAGCAGTTTCTTGCCTTCCTCGATCGAGATGCATCGTTGGAGTACACCAGTTGGGCTCCGATGATAGAGCTCTCTGTCGTCCCCGTAAAGGACATAAGTCTTGGCTCGACGAGCTAGTCGCCTCGCCTCTGTTCGATCTTCCGGCAACTCCCCTCGAATGAGGTACTCGAGGAACGGTGCACGCCAGTCCGTTGGTGGGCTCGCAACCTGGTCGATCTCCATGACCGTGGCCCCCGTCGAGGAGGGTTCGGTCGTAGGAGCAGGCTCAACGGCTGGTCCTGCCCCAGCCCCCGAGTCCCACTTTGCAGATGGTTCGTGGAGATCTTTCGAGAAGACGTCGGGGGGTAGCGGCGCTCGAGATGAAGCGATTTTGGCCAGCTCGTCCGCAGCCTCGTTGAAGCGCCTTGGGATGTGGTTGAGCTCGAGACCATGGAAGCTGGCTTCCAACTTGCGCACCTCATTGCAGTATGCTTCCATTTTTTCATCATGGCAGCTCGAGGCTTTCATTACTTGGTCGATAACGAGCTGCGAATTGCCTCGAGCATCGAGGCGTCGGACCCCAAGCTCGATGGCAATGCGCAACCCAGTAACGAGCGCCTCATACTCTGCCATGTTGTTCGAGGCGGCAAAGTGGATGCGTACCACGTAACGCATGTGTACTCCGAGGGTGAGATGAAGAGCGAGGCCCACGCACGCTCCCGTCTTCATAAGTGACCCGTCGAAATACATGGTCCACGGCTCGGCTGGATGCGGACCGGAGGGAGTTGGATGTCGGTCCACTCGGCGACAAAGTCGCCCGGTACTTGGGATTTGATAGCCTTTCGTGGGGGCGTACGTGATGGTCTCGCCCATGAGCTCGGCCACCACTTGGCGATTCGACCCACGACTTCCCGGTTCTGGATAATTTCCCCAAGTGGGAATGATGTTACCACCGTTACCGGGTGGCTAAGGAAGTAGTGCTGGAGTTTTCGACGAGTGAGCACGATTGTGTAGAGCAGCTTTTGGATATGGGGGTATCGAACTTTGGCATCTGAGAGCACCTCACTGATGAAATACACCGGCCGCTGGACGGGGAGCGCGTGCCCCTCTTCCTGCCTCTCAACCACTATAACCGCGCTGGCCACTTGTGTGGTTGCGGCAATATAGAGGAGGAGTGGCTCGGCGGGTTGATCTGGTGTAGCTGGTCGAGGTGGCACGAGCACAGGAGGGGAGGAAAGCATGCTCTTCAGCCTCGAGAGGGCCTCCTCCGCCTCGGGTGTCCATGTGAAATGCTCGGATTTTTTGAGGAGTCGATATAGAGGCAAAGCTTTTTCTCCCAAGCGCGCAATGAACCGACTGAGTGCGGCCAAGCATCCAGTGATCTTTTGCACCCCTTTCAGGTCTCGAATTGGCCCCATTCTCATGATGGCCGTGACCTTCTCGGGATTGGCCTCGATGCCGCGCTGGGAGACGATATACCCTAACAACATGCCTCGAGGCACTCCAAAGACACACTTCTCGGGGTTCAGTTTGATGTTCTTAGCCCTGAGGCACCCGAACGTCAACTTGAGGTCCTCGACAAGGTTTTCGACTTTACGTGTCTTGACAACGATGTCATCCACGTATGCCTCAACCGTCTCTCCTATATGTTTGCCAAAAACATGAAGCATGCGGCCCGATATGTTGCCCCGGCGTTTCGAAGGCCGAAAGGCATCGTGACATAACGATACATGCCCATAGGGGTGATGAAAGAAGTCGCGAGCTGGTCGGACTCCTTCATCTTGATTTGGTGGTAGCCGAGTAGGCGTCGAGAAAGGAAAGTACTTCACAACCCGCGATGGAATCAACAATTTGATCTATTCGTGGTAAAGGAAATGGGACTTTGGGACATGCTTTATTTAAACTAGTGTAATCTACACACATCCTCATTTTCCCATTCTTTTTCTCTACCAATACAGGATTAGCTAACCACTCGGGATGATGTACCTCCTTGATGAATCCGGCCTTCTCGAGCTTCTCGACCTCTTCGCGGATGATCTTACGCTTCTCCTCGTCGAAGCGGCGCAGGCGTTGCTTGAGAGGTCTTGAACCGGGACGGATCTCCAAGGCGTGCTCGGCGACATCCCTCGGTATGCCGGGCATGTCCGAGGGATTCCACGCAAACATGTCAGCGTTTGCGCGGAGAAAGTCGACGAGCACTGCTTCCTATTTGCTGTCGAGGGAAGCGCTGATTACCAGCGTCTTCTCCCCCGAGGAGCTTGGATCGAGCGGGATCTTCTTGATGTCGTCAGCGGGGTCGAAGTTGCCAGCCTGTCGCTTGGGTGTTGGAGCAGAGGCCTCGGCCGCCATGTGATCGAGCATCATGGCTAGGTCTTCAGATGTTCCCAGCACGTTCGTCAGGGATTCCCCGTACTCGACGCACTCCACATCGCAGTGGTAGGCGTGCTCGTACGTGGAGTTGACAGTGATGACTCCTTTTGGTCCCGGCATCTTAAGCTTGAGGTAGGCATAGGCTGGGATCGTCATGAACTTTGTGTAGCACGGCCTGCCCAGGATGGCATGGTACGTCCCCTCGAAACTGGGCACGTCGAAAGTTAAGACCTCTCGACGAAAGTTCGAGCGTGTCCCAAAGACGACGGGGAGGTCGATGCGGCCGATCGTGAGCGCTTTCTTGCCAGGGACCACTCCGTGGAAGCCCCCGGCGCTTGGCTGGAGGTCAGCTCTAGTGAGGCCGAGCAACGTGAGGGTCTCCATGTAGATGATGTTGAGGCTGCTGCCTCCATCCATGAGAACCTTGGTGAAGCGGGCGTTGAGGATGATCGGGGCGACGACGAGAGGGTACGAGCCGGGATTGGTGACGTGGTCTGGATGATCATCACGGTCGAACGTGATGGGAGCATCCGACCAGTCGAGGAATTGAGGCGTGGCGGGTTTTATTGCGAAAACCTCCCTACGCTCGGCCTTCCGCTCTCGACGTGTCATCTGGGTGGTCGGGCCACCGTAGATCATGTAGCACTCAGTGATGGGCGGATACCCACCGTCGTCATCGTCGTTGGCTCGATCCTCGCCACCCTTATCCTTCTTGCCATCGTCCTTGTCAATGCCAAACTTCTTGAAGTAGCCTCGAAGCATACGGCGGTCCTCGAGGTTATGTTTGACCGGTTCCTTGTGGTACGGGCGGGCCGCCAGCATCTTGTCGAAGACGCCCCCATCCGGGGGGTCTAGGCTTCTTGCGCTCGGGCCGCGGCCACCTCGTCTTCCACGACCGCGCGCTTGCCTTGCTTGGTTGCCTTTCTTCTTCTTCCCATTCTTTTTACGGGCTTTGCTCGAGCCCTCACCGCCTCCGGGGACGGCGCGGGCTTGTTCCCAGTTCCACCAAAGAAGGCCCCCACGGCCTCGTCGCCGGCAGCGTAGTCGGCAACGACATCCATGAGCTCGTTCACCGTCTTTGGGCGGTTGCGCCCGAGCTCTCGCACGAGCTCTTTGCACGTGGTGCACGAGACAAACGCCGGATGACGTCGTGGTGGGATGTGCGGCGGCTCGGTGCGCAGCTTGGAGAAACGCCGAGCAAAATCCCGGAGAGATTCCATGGTATTTTGCTTGCAGTTACGGAGATCCCACGAGTTGCCGGGTCGGATGTATGTGCCCTTGAAGTTCCCCTCGAAAATCTGGGCCAGGTCGGCCCAATCGTGGATCTGATGGGGGGGAGCTCCTCGAGCCACCGTCGAGCGGTATCAGAGAGAAACAGAGGGAGCTGGCGTATGATCGCCTTATCCTCTCGAGCCCCTCCCGGGCGCGGGCCGGCCGGAAGTCGGCCGGCCCGAGCTCGGCTTGGTCTCCCCGTTGTACTTGACCACGCTCGTGGGGGGTCGAAACGGGTTTGGCAACGGCGTGTTGCGGATAGCTCGACTGAAGACTCGAGGGCCCGGCGGCTCGAGAGTCTGCCGGTCTTCGTCACTGTCGTAACGCCCTCCTCGATGGGCCTTGTAGCCACGGTCCTCGGCACCCGCGGCTTTGCGTCGCCGGTTGTCGTTGATGTCATGACGCGCATCTTGAGGCGTGCGGTTGTCGAGGATGCGTTCTCGAGCAGGGGCTCTACCATCTCGAGGGGGTGCCCCCTGGTGGACGGAACCCTCCCGCTCGAGCCGTGGTTGTTCTGGGGCTGCCTCACGCTGTCTCGAGGCCGAGCTTTCGGCCTGCTGGACGGCCGCGACTTGGAGGAGCCCTTGGATCTCATCTCGTATCCGCAATGCATGCGGATTCGAGGGCGCCGGCATGTCCCACAGTAGCATAGCTGCCGCAAGTACATTCTGGCTTGCTCGAGGGAAGTGGGCTGGCTCGGGTGGCGCTTCTGGCCGCCCGTCGTTGACGATGCGGTTGAAGACGTCTCGTGCCTTTCCTCGAGCACCAAGAGCTCGAGCAGGGGGCGGATGGTTCTGCTCAAGCGCGCGCTTGAGCGGCTCCGGTTCGCGCGTTCCTCATTCATCTTGGCCTCGATTTCTCGAGCCGGGCCCATTGAGCTGTTAGAGCGTCGTCTTGGTCGCGGTTATCTTGGGCTCGTGGAGGCGGCGCACGCGGCTCGATCACTGCGAGCTCCGGCTGCCCGATGTCCCGACCGCCGGGGGTCACGTACGCCGGTTGGGCTGCGAGGGACAGCCATGGCGGCGCCATCTCTGGTCTCGTCATCCGACGGGACGTCGTTGTTGGGATGGAAACACTCGCGAGCCGGGTCATAGCATCCCGAGTCCGAGTCATCGGAGTTGGGTTAGCGGCGGACGGCATCCGGGGCCTCCCCGTGCTCTCCTCCTCGATCCGGCGACGCACATTCCCGACCGTGTTGCGGCGTTGTGAGCCCGGTGCTCATCAAATCCGCGGTCCACCGGCGTCGGCCACACGATCTCCAAGTTCATAGTGGCACGCGGGGAGGGGGCGGGGCTCTCCTCCCGCGGTCCCATGGCTGGCCGGATCGCGTTGGCATAGGTAGTGGCGGTGTTGGTGAGCCCAAACGGGAGCCTGCGCCGTGCTCGGTATAGCCCGTGTGGCAACAGGTTGGGCGACGTCGGCCATGCGCGCGCTCGAGGCGCCACACCAGGCTCTCTCGGCGAGCGCATGGCGAACATGAAGCCAGGGTCCACGTCAGGGACTCCCTGTCCACGTGCCACTCCCTGCCGCACACTTGGCACCCCGGCTGGGTGCATCATGGCGTCTGGCCGGGAGGGCACACGAGCAGGGTGCTCAAGGCCCTGTGCCTGCTGGTGGTGATGCCGATGCTGGTGGCGTCGGCGACGTGGTGGCGAGCCATGGTGGCGCGGTCGGCGCGCGGCCCCACCAGCGCGTGGGGGTGACGAGCGTCCCCCTCCTGGTTCACCGATCGAGAGTAGAGCCATGTCGTGGCCTGGGCCGAGCGACACGAACTCTAGACTCCCAAACCAGATCACCGTGGCGAACGGGAACGAAGGAGTGGGTGATGCCATCCGGAAAATGGCGGGAATCGGGTGAAAACACGCAGTACCCCTACCTGGCGTGCCAACTGTCGGTGTTTCGTACCCCGGGGGGTATAACACCAACGAGTAAATTTCTATGCGTGCTCCCTAATCCGGATGGTGATGCAAGATGGACACAAGCGTTTATCCTGGTTCAGGCAAAGAATGCCCTACGTCCAGCAGAGGGATGAGTTTGTATTATCTCGCACCGGGGTGCTTGTACAGGGGTGAGTACAAGGTAGTCCTGAGACTTAGTGAGTGTGAGTGTGGATGTAAAGCGTAGTAACGTGTCCTAAACTAGGCCCTGGCATCCCCTTTTATAGGCCAAGGGGAGGCGCAGGGTTACACGGTGGTTAGGGCTGTCGTGGGCGTGACGTCGAGGTACAGCTGTCGAGTCGAGTCGCCGGAACTGTGGATACCTCGTCGATCCGGTCCGCGCCTGTAGCAACGTGTGTGATGGCGCCCTGCTTGTCCTTGCTTGACGCGGGCTGACGTAGTGGTGGAATGGGCGATGATGGCCTGCCCGAAAACCCTGGCGAGTGGCTGTCGGGGTAGGAAAGCCAAGTCATGGCGCGCCCCATACGCCAGTCCCATCCGTCATTATTTCTCGAGCGGCTGAGGCTGGCCTCGAGGGGTCGACGATCCGAGCGACGGGACGGGGTGGCGTGTTTGATGGTACGGAGAGCTGACGACCGTGACTGAGGGGATGCCACACGTGACACAGTGCGCGGCATGGTGTCATAGCGGCTTCTGCCATCCTCGAATCCGGGGGTGGACGGTGATGATGGAGGTGACGGACGTACGGTGCACTATTACGGGTTCTCGTAGCCATGGAGTTAGGCGGAGTGGGTGTACGAGGCACCTTGTTCGAGCCCCGTAGCCATGTGCGTGCTGGGTAGGCAATTATGCGGGCCGACTCGAGCGGCTGCTCGCTCGAGCGTTCTCCGTCCCGCTCGAGCGGTCGCTCGCTCGAGCGGTTTACGTCACCGTCTCGAGCAGTCGTACGCTCGAGCGGTTTCCGTACTTCTCTCTCGAGCGGGCGAGCGGCCGCTGCTCGAGCCAGAAGGTTTCTGAGGCCTTGCGGGCCTGGTAGTGGGCCGGCCCAATATGAGAAGAATTGGGGGTTTCTCCGGTTAATTCTTGGGAGAGTTAGAGGTGAAGTGGGTTGGATTATTTTCCTCTAATCTACCTGATTTAGGACCCCCTAATCTAGGTACCCGACAGGAGTTGAGGGCTTCTTATGAGAGTCTAAAGGTAGACCATGAGAAGCTAGAGATTGCTCACTCCAAGCTTGAAAAAGCTCATTCCTCTCTAGTTGAGAAGCAAGAGAAAGTGCAATCACAAGTGGTGAACATAGAAAAGAAAAATGTGTCCACATCATGTAATTCACTTGATGATTCAATTGTCGTTGCGTCACTTGGCCCTTCATGTTCTTATGCCTCTACTTCATCTAGTAGTGTTGGTCATGCATGTGATTCTACACTAGTAGTTGAGAATGAGTCTCTTAAGAAGGAAGTCAAGGAGCTCAATCACACCTTGGCTAAGGTTTATGGTGGTGAGGACCGCTTGCTTATGTGCTTGGGTAGCCAAAGAGCTTCTCTATACAAAGAGGGATTGGGCTATAACCCCAAGAAAGGCAAGGCCGCTTTTGCTCCTCACAAGACTTGTTTTGTGAAGAACAATGGTAGCTATTACAAGAGTTGCAAGCAAGTTGGTCATTTAGAGCATGCATGCAAGAACAAGAACACTAGTGCCTCCTCTTACAAGTTGAGTGCTTCCTACATGCTTGTTAAGAGTGAGAGTGGTGTGAGTGCTAGATTCATTGGTACACCATGGATGAGCTCAAAGAAGAAAGCTATTTGGGTGCCAAAAACTCTAGTGACTAACCTTCAAGGACCCAAGCAAAAGTGGATACCTAAAGCTTGATGTCTTCTTGTAGGTCAATTACAAAGCCGGAGGGAGGCATTGGGTGCTTGATAGTGGTGCATCAAATCATATGACCGGTGAAGATAGTATGTTCAAGTCACTTGATAAGAAGGACAATGGTGGATTCAACTCCATCACATTTGGTGACAATAGCAAGGGTGATGTCATGGGGCTTGGAAAGGTTGCAATTTCCAATGACAAGGATCTCTCCAATGTGTTTCTAGTTGATACTTTGAACTTCAATCTTTTGTCGGTGGCACAATTGTGTGATCTTGGCTACAAGTGCATATTTGATGACAAGCATGTTGAGGTAGTGAGCAAGGATCAAGCAAATATCATCTTCAAGGGGTTTAGGCATGGAAGCTTGTACTTGGTTGATTTCAATGCTAGTGAAGCTCAACTTTCATCATGTTTGATTGGCAAGTCTAGCAAGGGATGGCTATGGCATAGGCGCCTTGGACATGTTGGGATGAAGTAATTGAACAAGTTGGTGAAGCATGATCTAGTGAGAGGCTTGAATGATGTCACATTTGAGAAGGATAGACCTTGTAGTGCATGTCAAGCCGGCAAGCAACATGGGAACTCACATCCCAAGAAGAATGAGATGTCAACTTCAAGAGCATTTGAGTTATTGCATATGGACTTGTTTGGCCCAACTCACTATACTTCAATTGGTGGCAACAAGTATGGATTTGTGATTGTGGATGACTACACTAGATACACTTGGGTGTTCTTCCTCTATGACAAGAGTGAAGTCTATGATCTATTCAAGTCATTTGTCAAGAGGGTGCAAAATGAGTTTGACACTACCATTAAGAAGATAAGAAGTGACAATGGGAGTGAATTCAAAAACACAAGAGTTGAAGAGTTGTGTGATGAGCTTGGAATTGTGCATCAATTCTCATCAACCTACACTCTCCAATCCAATGGAGTAGTTGAGAGGAAGAATAGGACCTTGATTGAGATGGCAAGAACTATGCTACTTGAGTACAATGTGAGTGAGAAGTTTTGGAGTGATGCCATCAACACGGCTTGCTACTATAGCAACCGCATCTATTGCCATGGGAAGTTAGATAAGACTCCATATGAGATTTTGAATGGAAGGAAGCCCAATATTTCTTACTTTCGGGTCTTTGGTTGCAAGTGCTACATACTCAAGAAGGGACAAAGACTTGGCAAATTTGACAAGAGGTGTGATGAGGGATTTCTTCTTGGCTACTCTACTTCTAGCAAGGCCTATAGAGTGTGGAACTTGGCTAGTGGGCTAATGGAAGAGGTTCATGATGTTGAATTTGATGAAACCCAAGGCTCTCAAGTTGGAGATCAAAATCAAGATGATGTGAGTGGAGATCAATTGAACAATGCAATGAGGCACATGGACATTGGTGAGATTCGGGCAAGGCAAGTGGATGATGGTGATGAGGTGCAAGTGTCAACTCAAGTTGTGATAGAAGATTCAAATGAGGCAAGCACAAGTGGTACTCAAGATCAAGATCAAGGTCAAGCAAGCAATGCAAATGAGCTAGTTCTTCAACCTTCACATATTGCAAGAGATCATCCTATAGATCATGTCATTGGTGACATTCAAAGAGGTGTGCAAACAAGATCAAGATTGGCTAGCATATGTGAGCATTACTCCTTTGTGTCATTCATTGAGCCAACTAAGATTGATGAAGCATTGAAGGATCCGGATTGGATAAATGCCATGCATGAGGAATTGAACAACTTCACTAGAAATGAAGTTTGGGAGCTTGTTGAGAGGCCAAAGAAGCACAATGTGATTGGAACCAAGTGGGTCTTCAAGAACAAGCAAGATCAAGATGGCTTGGTAGTGAGGAACAAAGCAAGACTAGTGGCACAAGGGTACACACAAGTTGAGGGTCTTGACTTTGGTGAAACTTATGCACCAGTGGCAAGATTGGAGGTAATTAGAATCTTATTAGCCTATGCTTGTGCTCACAACATCAAGCTCTATCAAATGGATGTGAAGAGTGCATTTCTCAATGGCTTCATCAATGAGGAAGTGTATGTTGCACAACCTCCCGGTTTTGAAGATGACAAGAAGCCCAACCATGTCTACAAGCTCAAGAAGGCATTGTATGGCTTGAAGCAAGCACCAAGAGCATGGTATGAAAGATTGAGGGACTTCCTCATATCCAAAGGCTTCAAGATGGGAAAAGTTGACACCACTCTCTTCACCAAGAAGATAGAAGATGACTTGTTTGTGTTGCAAATCTATGTGGATGACATTATCTTTGGGTCCACCAACCAAGTCTTTTGTGAGGAGTTTGCAAGCATGATGGCTAGTGAGTTTGAGATGTCCATGCTTGGAGAGTTGAGCTACTTCCTTGGTCTTCAAATCAAGCAAATGAAGAATGGCACCTTTGTGAGTCAAGGCAAGTACATCAAGGACATGATCAAGAAGTTTGGGTTGCAAGATGCTAAGGCCATTAGCACACCTATGGGAACCAATGGTGGATTGGACATTGATGATAGTGGCAAGATGATTGAGCAAAAGCTATATAGATCAATGATTGGAAGCTTGCTATATGTGACCGCTTCAAGGCCGGATGTCATGTTTAGTGTGTGCATGTGTGCAAGATTTCAAGCTTCTCCAAGAGAGAGTCACTTGACGGCAACCAAGAGGGTGTTGAGATACTTGAAGGGTACTCAAGATGTTGGTCTATGGTATCCCAAGGGGTCAAGCCTTGAGTTGATTGGATACTCCGACTCCGACTATGCCGATTGCAAGATTGATAGGAAGAGCACAAGTGGAACATGCCAAGTGCTAGGAAGATCTCTTGTGTCATGGTCTTCAAAGAAGCAAAATAGTGTGGCACTTTCCACCGCCGAAGCCGAATATATTAGTGCGGGGAATTGTTGTGCACAATTGCTATGGATGAAAGCCACCTTGAAGGACTATGGGATCAAATTCAAGCATGTGCCTTTGTTTTGTGACAATGAAAGTGCAATCAAGATGACAAACAATCCGGTTCAACATTCAAGAACCAAGCATATTGATGTGAGGCACCACTTCATTAGAGATCATCAACAAAAGGGTGATATTAGCATTGAAAGCATTGGCACCGAAGATCAACTAGCCCACATATTCACCAAGCCTCTTGATGAGAAGAGATATTGCAAATTGAGGAATGAGTTGAACATACTTAGCTTCTCCAACATGGATTGATGCACCCCATATATGACATGCCTCTCCTCCAACATAGCAAGGTAAAGTTGGTTGTTGCATCTTGCTAGTTGTGTAGACATGTATACATGTGCATCTTGCTAGGCTCATTCATTGCAAATCAAATGAATTTGAAGGATATATGGCATCACTATTGTTTCTTTGCTTGTTTTGATCTAGTGATGGCATATGACTTGTTTGTGAGCTTGTGAACCTAGTGTTGAATCTTTAGCACTTGCTCATGATGTGTATCTCAACATGGTCAAGATAACCCTTATTCTTATGAGGTGTGAAGAAGCTTGCCCTTGGTTCAAACCGAGATACATTTTCTAGGCATGTGGTTTAGATTTGGCCATAGTTGATTGACTTGTTTCTCTCATCTTATGCACCCTTGTTGGTGATTGTTGACAAAGGGGAGAAATAAGTCACAAAGAGCAATGGAAGGGGATCAATTTTTATGATATGACCCAACCATCAAGCACACAAATAGGGGAGCAAGCTCATAGACTATTTGTTTCATATTGTGTGTGCATACATGATGATATGGAGCATTGCAAGCTAAATTCAATATTCATGCTTGTTTGGTGCAATGCTAGTATAGAACTTGTTTGATGAAATGAAGTACTAGCATGCTTAGGTGGTTTCTAGACATAGAGTTTCTCTTGTTCAAAGTACCTTGCTTATAATGTGATCTCATGAGGTATTTTGAGTTTTGATGGATGTCTAGATTCCCATGGTGCTAAGGAAGGTTTATTATCGCACTCCGATTGGTATCACGCTTCAAAGGTCAATTCTATAAACCTTAGTACCATTTTGGTTGTGGTAACTCTCACACAAGTTTCATCTATGCATGTGTGCTTGAAAATCGACCAAACATTTGATGCACACATGTAGGGGGAGCTACCACTACCAAAACTGGAATTGAAATGCTTGTCCAATCCAAGATTCATGATCAAATTGTCTTGGGCAAGCAATTAAATTTCATATTGAATTCAATTTCCATATCTTTGTGAGTTTGTCGAGGGGTTGTCATCAATTACCAAAAAGGGGGAGATTGAAAGCTCTGGTTTGGTTTTGGTAATTAGTGACACTCAACGTTGCTAATGCTTTGCTCTAAGTGTGGTTAGACACATAGCAACGTGACGATGGATGATGGAGCATGGTGATCACGGTGACGAACATGGTGGACATGTGAGGTGATCAAGCTCCGACGGAGGCCCATGGAGATCAAGGCGAAGGTATACTTGATAGGGCTTTCCAGTTTGGTGGTCGAGACACTTAGCGAGTGTGACCACATTTAGGTTCGATAACGGACTATCAAGAGGGGTTTCCTCGGTTTCATTCGCGGTCCTAAGTGCCTCTAGTTGCGACTTTGCATGATGCATGAGAGACTAACTAGAGGGCTAACTCTTGCCGACGTGGTCGTGCTTGTATTACTAACTCCGGTGCTTGAGACGAGGTCTACACTTGGTGGAGCTGGTACTCAAGGCAAGAGATTGGATTTGAAGCGAAGACGGCGCAAGATTCTACGGAGAAATCTTCTTCAGTGGGCGCCGGACACGGGCGTCGGACGCCGGGCCAGAGGGCCGGACGCGTCCAGCGTGTGCTGGAGTCGGTGCAGGGCTGCTAGCCGGGTGCAGTGTGCGCCGGACGCGGCTGTGGCGCGTCCGACGGTGGGCCGGACGCCGGCCAGAAACTGGGGTTTCGCTCGCGTGCGTCGGACGCGGGCTGACGCGTCCGACGGAAGGCGCGGACTCGGGCGGCGGACGCGCAACGCCGCCACGGTTTGAAGGCAACGGTCGGATCGCGCGCGCCAAAAGCGCCGGACGCATCCGGCGGGCAGCGGCGGACGCGTCCGGCGCATGTATTTCGGGCGGCCGTTTGGCGAAAACGCCGCGCCGGACGTGTCTGATGCCGCGTCCTGCGCGTGTTATTTGGCACCCCCGAGGACCAACGGCTCTATTTCGACTTGGGGTCTTTAAATAAGAGGTTGGCCGGCCATGGGAGGTCTCTCTGCCCATTCTAACACTCTTGAGCATACTTTGAGCTAGAGACACTCCTCCCCACTCATCTCTTGGATAGGTTGATCATTCTTGAGAGAGATTTGAGTGAGAACAAGTGATTTGCATTGAGAGTTGCATCTAGAGGCACTTGTTCATCGAGTGAGCTGCGGATTCTTGTTACTCTTCGGTGATTCCCGTCACCGTAGACGGTTTGGAGCAGGGGTGGTGGTTGAGCTCGACTTGGTGATTGTTCGAGGCCACACCGGGTTCTTGTGAGGGTTCTTGATCCTTCCCGTGGGAGTTCGCGAAAGGATACTCTAGTGGATTGCTCGTGGCTTGTGGATCCTTGTCTTGTGTGGAGATTGCGGCTCCCCATTGGGGTCTTTGGCACCGAGCCAATTGAGCGGGCAACTCACCAAGCAAGTGCATCGCCACAACGAGGACTAGCTTGCCGGGAAGCAAGTGAACCTCGGTAAAAAAATCATTGTGTTGATTTGTGATTGCCGAGGCTTCGACCTCCATTGTGATTGTGCTTGAGCATCTCTAGGTGATTGGCTTCTACACCGGTGATTGGCTATCTTCTACTCTTCGTGGCGGTATAACCTTCCATCTTATCTTTACTTACCGCATAGTAGAATTGCTTGTTGTGGTCGGTCGGGAACCACTCTTTGAGTAGCTTAAATCCCGTGGGTAGAACTACTTGTTGTGGTCGGTCGGGAACCACTCATTGTGTAGAGTAAATCCCGTGGGTAGAATTGCTTGGTTGGTTTCGGTGAACCGACATTGTGTAGCTTGATCACCGTTGTTGTGTGTGCACTTAATTCGAGTAGCCTTGCTTGGTAGGACGGCTTGCATAGAGTAGTTGAAGCACTTGCTTTGCACATCTACCGCCTTGCTATCTAATTGGGTTGTCTAGTATTCTTGCTAGAAATTTTATTAGGCTATTCACCCCCCCCCTCTAGCCACTGTGACCTTTCAGGAGGGGAGGGTGGCCGGAGCCCTGGGGGTGCAACGGCCCATGCTTGATGCACTTGGCCCATCCACCGGCCTGTCTCCCGTGTGCAAAACGTACCCCCCAGCTTGTCTCCCCAGTGAAGCTCCTCCCCACAGTTTTTCTAGGGCTTGGCTCCTGGCGGCGCGGGCGCGGGCAATTTCGGGCGATCTCCCGCCGCCGCTTTGGCTCGCGCGGGAGCCGTGAAACCTCCTCCCGTGCAATCCTTGAGCCATTTTCGCTTCCTTTATAAGTGGGTCACCCCCTTCCGCAGTCCCTTCTCCTCGCTTCACCTCCATTTGCAGCACCTCCCGTGAGACACCGGCAGTGAGTTGTGGGACGTGACCGGCGGCGTGACTGCTTCCCCTTGGTTGCTCAGTCCCAGATCTAGTAAGTGTCGGAGCCGCTCCTTCATCACTGCTTGTACTCCGGGAGGCGACGGACTTCTTCCTCCTCTTCCTCGGCTCCGGTGCTTGGTGGTGCCTTGAACCGGATCTGCTTCCTCTCCATCCGGATCCGCATCATCTTTGTCCGGATCTGCTTCCTCTCCGTCCGGATCTGCTTCCTCTCCGTCGTCTCGAGTTCTTCTTCCCCGTCGACTACAGCGAGGTGAAACGGACCCCCCACAGCACCTATCTTTACCTTTCTTTACTTCGTTTTTGCTTTGTGGTGCTATTGGATGATATGGTCCATGCATGCTTGCTTCGATTAGGGCTCTTACTACCTGTTGTTATGATGATTCATGATGTCGTGTCTTACTACATGCTTCATCTTTTTGATGAAGACGAACTGTCATTGGGAGGCATCTTTTTTATGTAGCCGTGACCTTTTTCTGCTAGACTTTGTTAACTGTTCATATATGGGAAATATGATGTTGTTCATGGGACATGTTATGGTTTGCCCTGAATATTTTTGATGGACTATGCACTGCATGTTTTATATGGTCAATGATGATGTCCATCTTGTCACTGGGAGGCATCTTTTAGATGTAGCCGTGAGATTATAATCTACATCTTGTTAACAAATAAGCCGATGCACCGTCCAGGGTAAATTAACTTATTCTTTTCTTATTGTACATGCATGTAGATGGATCCTTGAGAAAAGAGATGAGTTGGCCAAGAATGCCTCTCGCTTTGTGTTGGTGCTCCTTATTGCACATATTTTGACCGCCAATAGGATCAAAAATGACCAAATCCTGGAGAACAACGTAGCCAATATATTATTTATCTAACAAATTCCACAAGTTTTGGTTTTCAGAATGGTTTTGCAGGAAACTTAACATTTCATGGAATAAAAGTATCTCATACAGCAACATAGATTGCACCATTGCGACGGGCTCGTCGAGCTGAGCAAAATGCATATATTATTTGTCATATTTGGAGCTCCCAATAAAAAGATATGAGAATAAGAAAATCTACACATGGCAGCCAACCAGGAACTGCCACGTGGCTCCCGACAGTACCATGCACGGCCAATGACGTGCGGCCACGTGGCAGAAGCAGCAGTACCTGCCAGCAGCTGTCAGCGTCAGCAGTAGACAGACCGGACAGGTGGGGCCCGCGCGCAGGCGCTGTCCCCCACTGGGAAACCGTCGACCCGGCCCACCATTCAGAGGCCGCCACGTGGCCATGGCGGGCCATCCCTGTCAGCTGGGCGCCGCACAGGGGGGACAACCGACCTGCGGCCCGCCTACCACGGTGCGACACGTGGCGCTCGGCCCCCACGCGCGCCCGCGTTTGAACGCGCTGGGCGGGAGCGGGAGCGGTCCGCCGGTCGGCTGGGCCACGTGGCGCGCCAGGATTGGAGCGCCCGAAGGCGGTTGTGGTCCGCGCGCAGTTGAACCGTGGTCTGAGGCCGGTTCAGTCCGGTTCAGCCGTCCGCACCGACCTATTTCTTTCCAGAAATGCTGACAGCCCACTAGTTTCGCGGTTTAGCTCCGGTTCAGGCCCTTAATGACCGGTTCTTCTCCGGTTTTCGACGACGTTGGTTTGGAAACTAATCTTCCGACCTAATAGGGTCGGTTGCATGCCCAGCAACCGCCTATTTGTAGGGGGCTATGTGTAAAAGTGTGCCCTTCCTCACTAGTATAAATAGAGGGCCAGTCTCCCATTGTATGACACACTCTACGCTACAGATCTGAGCTATACAATACATATTCGATCTCTTGAGCTTCCACTTTCATATCTTTATAGTAGTAGTAGTGTCCCTCTAGGTGCTCTCACCTAGTTGTATAAGCGAGAAAAGAGGAAGAGAGAGGAGGCGCAGAGCGGAGGCGGAGCCGGCTTGTCGTGTTCCCCTCCAACTTGTACCTCTACGGAGCCGACTCCTTCGTGAGTAATATCCGCATACTTTCCCTAGTGATCTTTTAATTAAGGTTTAGTGCTTACTTGCTTGCTTGCGGGATCTCCGCTCGACCGAGTGCTTTAGTCCAGCTAAGATATCGGACTAGAGTAGTAGCCTCTAGCATAGACGTGGTGTCTGGGCTAGGGAGTTACCTGAGTTTGCGCCCAACCCCACGGATAGTTGTGGTAGCCCCGGAGGTGACAGCTCCGACCAGGCCTGTGTATTCCACCACGTTCGGGTTGGTGTTCTCGTAGAGCTTTTGGCGGCCTTCCCCCGGTTACGTCTTCCCAGTCTTTTCGAGAACTGGAAAGGTACCACTGCTCCGAAGTAAGTGAGTATAGTAAGCCAAGACTTTGGTTATCTAGTAACCTAGGGCTGAGCTTAGAAAACCCTCTCATCCTACAAAAACATCCTTCTACCTTCTACTCCTGGATGACCTTGTTTCACTCTAGTACACTTCCGTTCCCTGTGGACAAATACGATACCCTGAATACTTCCAGGTGAAAGCTACAACGGTACTCCGCGCGCTTGCGGATTTATCTGCTTACGCTAAGAAATACCAACAAGCTTTCTGGCGCCGTTGTCGGGGAACGGTAGCCGTTCTAGATTCGAACCAAGTCGTCCGTGTACCCTTTTTATATTTGTTTTTACCAAAATTATATGCAACCTACCACCACTACCATTCCAACCACATGGATTCCACTCCTATCCATAAATTTTCGGTTCCAAAGGGCGATTCATTGGAACCTCCACCATCATCCCATCCCATTCTTACGAATGGCTATAAATTCGCCCCGCTTTCATAGCCATGGTTAGGGAGCAACCCTTCTCCGGCAACAAGATGAAAATCCTTATACCCACCTTCGGGAATTTGAGCACTTGTGTTCTTGCCTAATTTTTTCTGGCATGACACAAGAGACCATTAAATAGAAATTATTTCCATTCTCCCTTTTGGGGAGTGCAAAACAATGGTATGCTCGTACCGTAGGAGGTGTTCATAGAAATTGGGACAAACTTCGAGACAAATTTTGTCTTGCGTTCTTCCCTCTTTCGAGAGTTGCCAGCCTTCGCATAGAAATTTTAACCTTTCGGCAAAAAGAGAAGGAGACTCTAGGAGCAGCCTGGGCTAGGTTCACAAATCTTATCAATACTGGCCCAGACCTTTCTTTGCCTGACCAAGTCCTCCTACTTCACTTCCATCTTGGTCTTAGCAAAGATGATGCTCTCCACCTTGATATATCTTCTGGAGGTTCGTTCACACACATGTCCATTAGTGAGGGCAAAGCCATTCTAGAGAAAATCCTAGAAAATACTCCCTTCACTGGTGTATACGATGAGCTTCCTGAAGAAACAAGGGAGTCAAGCCCGACCAACAAGAGGAGGCACCCACAACCAAATTTGAAATTCCTTCAAATAATTTTCATAATTCGATTGCTGATGAACCTCCCAATAAGGGGACACATCACATGGATGATGAATCCTATTCAGATGTATGCCCCTTTGAATTTGAAGATGACCTTTTTCTTGATGTCAATTTTGGGAATACCAAAGAGTTTCCCACTTCAACATCATCTCATACCTCAAATTCCTATATGAGACATCACCATCACACAGAGGGAGGATCATTTCACATAGAAGATAATTCTATGCACTCTCCCTCAATGCCCACACCTGATGTCTCATCCATTCCCGTTCACAGGGGAGAGCTTATGTCAATCTCTGATATATCCATGACTTGTTCAAGTCCTGCGAAGGATTTGATATATCATGAAAAGGAAAGCGCTCCCCCTGAAATAGAAGATTTTATTGATGAGCATGGAAGTTATTTCCTAAATGACCTATCCATTCCATGCTCGTATGAAAAATCTTTCAAAATGATTTGTTGCTCTGCCATCATCAAAAAGATCTACAACCCTTTCTCGCTCTCTGTTCATAAAAATTTTGAAAGAGTTGTTGTAGATGCTTTTCTCTATCACAAATTTTGCAAATCTCGAAACGTTTTCGCATGAGCTTTTACAAATCAGCCCACAAAGGTTGGTGTTGGAGGGAAACCACATCATCAACATTGGACTAATTTCAAACGGTTTCCCATGGACGAGTTTTTGTCCTAAAACAAGCACTGCCGGGAGATACCCCGGACTATCTTGAAGAAAAAAATAGTGTGTTTACTTATTATGAATAATTTATTTATTATTGCTATTATCATTATCAAAAAAAAATCTTTTCTTTCAAATAAAAACAAGGGCATGTTGTCAAGTTAGTATGCACCTTCGGTATTCTTGTCGCTAACCATTTCGGTTAAGATCAAGAAGAGTACGGGTCATATGGCACTTGAGAACATGAAGCGACATCAACTACAAACCATGATGCTCTTGATGAGTGGAACACACTCACAAGGAGACCCTGACCCAATATACTTGACTTTTATACAAAAGTTCAAGTGTGGGGGAGGATGGTGAGAATTCCAAGTCCCACTCACACCAAGAGCCATCCAAAAAAAGTGATGATGGATGATGTTAGTTTTGCCTTGGTAAAAGAAAAAAAAAAGATAGTTGAAAAAAAAAAAAAGATGAAAAAAAGGAAAGAAAGAAAGTTCAAAAAGAAAAGAAAAAAAAATATACATATGATATATAAAGAAAAAAAAGAGAGAGAGAAGCCTTTGCTACTATTAAGGCCAAAGGTCCATACACACTAGTTGTGTGTATGATCTAGCCTTATGGTTCACCTGAGTTGGAGTCTAGTACAAATACGTCATCGGTGCAGCATCATCAAGAAATCCACATATGCTGCCGGTAAGGACACTCAGGTATGCAACAGGCAATAAATGTTCACCAACCCCTTTTGCTCATTCTTCTCTCCATATGATTGTTCAAATTCTTGCTTCTTTGTTCATATCATATGCTCTTGTTTGGATGTATTCTCGCGAGTAACATCCATAGGTTGTTTTCAAATTAAGCATGGTGCTTGGGTTGAAATAGCCTTCTTTAATCATAATTTGACATGGTGTTGAATTGTGGTTAATGATCTTTGAGTTGTTGTCATAAGCATAGAAGTAATTCATGTTTGGGGATAAGTCAAGGCTAGTTTCATATTGCAATTCTATCTTAGTCTTGCTTGAGCTCTAATAGAAAGTTGGGTGAACAAGTTTTCAATAATAATAAATAAACTTTTGACTCTCTCGGGTGTTCCTCACCGTAAGAGTCCATGTTGTTTTCACCTTTTTCTATCTTTGAACAAAAAGCCGATATAGCTCCAAAGAAGTGTGGGGGTGTCAACACCCCCATCAAAAAAAAAGAAGAAGAAAAAGGGAGCATCAAAGAACATCATGAACCGGTGGAGGAGCCCGTACGAAACTCGGTTTGGTCACTTTCTTCCCACCTATTCATATTTATTTTATGCTCCCGCTTCTATCATGTTCATTCCTACAAGCCAAGCTTCCACACTTAGATTTAAATTTTTGGAAGTAAATATGAGTATAGCTTTGTGAGTATGGACTGCATAATTGTTAGACCTTACATATTCTTCATGCTTGTGGGAAAAATATCTAGGAAAAACATTTTGACTAAGTTGTTGTGAAGTGAGATATGGCTTTGGCATGGCTATCCGACCTTTTCTAATCGAAGTACTTGGAGAATTTTCGTTTCATTAAAATACCAAACTCATAGTTTCACACACTCCTCAATGGTAAGAAAATACCTACCAAGGCCAAATACGACATGCTTATCAGCAAATTTACAAAACTTTTTTGTCGTATGCTTCTTACTGATTGTTGGGCCTTGTCACGGTTTGAATCTAATCTAGATTTGGGTCTTACACATATGGTTGAGATTCACTTGCACCCACCAAATAATTGCCGACTCTCACACTGAGAGTTGCGCACAACATGCACCCCTTTCGCCCAGAATGCCAATTCTTAAACCGAGAATTGCGCACCATTCCACCAAATAAAAGTGCCGACCCTTACCCCGAGGATCGCGCACCCTCTTTTTAGATTGCCAAAAAAATTCTCCATGCATTCCATCATGACATCTCTCTCTCCTTCATCCTTTTCTAGACAATAAGTTATGGGCCATGTTCTTAGTTGAAAAAAAAGAGAGAAAGAAGAGAAAAAAAAAAGAGGGAGAAATAAGTTTTAGATGTTCCAATCTTGTAGACAAACGGGAAATCTTAGATCCCCGTTCAAAGAAAAAAAAAGAGAAGAAGAAAAAAAAGAGAAAAAAGAGAGAAAAAAAGAGAGACAAAAAAAAAAGAAAGGGAAAGAAAAAAAAACAACAACACGATTTTAGTTACTATTTGATAGCCCATATTTCTTCATCTCTTCATCCACCAATAAAAGAGAGTTTGTCATGATGCATGGAGACCAAAAAATACCACAAAGTTAGGATTCATTCCTCACTCATTTCACACACTTGCACATCTCAACCTAGTGTATGGCCTTTACCTTAATATGGTTTGGACTTTGACTCGGCTATCCACAAGCGGTAAGTAAGCCATTCCTTGTATGCCTACCCAGAACTCCACTCAAAAATACTAGAGGTAGGATACAAAGGCAAAACATCAAAAGCCTTCGGTGAGGTGACCATACACTTTGAGTGATTTGAGAGCACCATTTGAGAAGTACTTGTGAGCTATGCTTTATTTGAAAAATCTCATAAAAACTCCAAGTCACTGAGATATGAAAATGGGATGAGATGGATATGTTTCAGAGCTGTTCCACTTCTCAACCGCTCAAGAAGATTTGTTAGCCACTCCACATATCCCACAGGTATGAGGTATGTTTTGGAATGACTTTTATGTTAGTTTCATATCTTGGATAGTTATGTTCATGACTACTTTATCCTAGCCTTTGCTCGGGACGAGCAAAGATCCAAGTGTGGGGGAACTTATTGGCGCTCCTTATTGCACATATTTTGACCGCCAATAGGATCGAAAATGACCAAATCCTGGAGAACAACGTAGCCAATATATTATTTATCAAACAAATTCCACAAGTTTTGGTTTTCGAATGGTTTTGCAGGAAACTTAACATTTCATGGAATAAAAGTATCTCAAACAGCAACATAGATTGCACCATTGCGACGGGCTCGTCGAGCCGAGCAAAATGCATATATTATTTGTCATATTTGGAGCTCCCAATAAAAAGATATGAGAATAAGAAAATCTACACATGGCAAAACAACCAGGAACCGCCACGTGGCTCCCGACAAGCACCATGCACGGCCAATGACGTGCGGCCACGTGGCAGAAGCAGCAATACCTGCCAGCAGCTGTCAGCGTCAGCAGTAGACAGACCGGACAGGTGGGGCCCGCGCGCAGGCGCTATCCCCCACTGGGAAACCGTCGACCCGGCCCACCATTCAGAGGCCACCACGTGGCCATGGCGGGCCATCCCTGTCAGCGGGGCGCCGCACAGGGGGGACAACCGACCTGTGGCCCGCCTACCACGGTGCGACACGTGGCGCTCGGCCCCCATGCGCGCGCGCCCGTGTTTGAACGCGCTGGGCGGGAGCGGGAGCGGTCCGCCGGTCGGCTGGGCCACGTGGCGCGCCAGCATTGGAGCGCCCGAAGGCGGTTGTGGTCCGCGCGGTCCGCGCGCGGTTGAACCACGGTCTGAGGCCGGTTCAGTCCGGTTCAGCCGTCCGCACCGACCTATTTCTTTCCAG
Organism: Themeda triandra; assembly: GCA_018135685.1. Taxonomy (NCBI): domain Eukaryota; kingdom Viridiplantae; phylum Streptophyta; class Magnoliopsida; order Poales; family Poaceae; genus Themeda; species Themeda triandra. The sequence goes on along the minus strand of JAENPR010000570.1, from coordinate 1,467 downwards.
AAATGCTGACAGCCCACTAGTTTCGCGGTTTAGCTCCGGTTCAGGCCCTTAATGACCGGTTCTTCTCCGGTTTTCAATGACGTTGGTTTGGAAACTAATCTGCCGACCTAATAGGGTCGGTTGCATGCCCAGCAACCGCCTATTTGCAGGGGGCTATGTGTAAAAGTGTGCCCTTCCTCACTAGTATAAATAGAGGGCCAGTCTCCCATTGTATGACACACTCTACGCTATAGATCTGAGCTATACAATACATATTCGATCTCTTGAGCTTCCACTTTCATATCTTTATAGTAGTAGTAGTGTCCTCTAGGTGCTCTCACCTAGTTGTATAAGCGAGAAAAGAGGAAGAGAGGAGGCGCAGAGCGGAGGCGAGCCGGCTTGTCGTGTTCCCCTCCAACTTGTACCTCTACGGAGCCGACTCCTTCGTGAGTAATATCCGCATACTTTCCCTAGTGATCTTTTAATTAAGGTTTAGTGCTTACTTGCTTGCTTGCGGATCTCCGCTCGACCGAGTGCTTTAGTCCAGCTAAGATATCGGACTAGAGTAGTAGCCTCTAGCATAGACGTGGTGTCCGGGCTGGGAGTTACCCGAGTTTGCGCCCAACCCCACGGATAGTTGTGGTAGCCCCGAGGTGACAAGCTCCGACCAGGCTGCGTGTATTCCACCACGTTCGGGTTGGTGTTCTCGTAGAGCTTTTGGCGGCCTTCCCCGGTTACGTCTTCCCGCCTTTTCGAGAACCGGAAAGGTACCGCCGCTCCGAAGTAAGTGAGTATAGTAAGCCAAGACTTTAGTTATCTAGTAACCTAGGGCTGAGCTTAGAAAACCCTCTCATCCTACAAAAACATCCTTCTACCTTCTACTCCTGGACGACCTTGTTTCACTCTAGTACACTTCCGTTCCCTGTGGAAAAATACGATACCCTGAATACTTTCGGGTGAAAGCTACAACGGTACTCCGTGCGCTTGCGGATTTATCTGCTTACGCTAAGAAATACCAACACTTTGGTAGTTGTCATGGTTTCCCATGTTGCCAGTAGGCTTAGGAGGCCAAATCCTCCACCCGACCCCTTAGTGTACCAGTTGAAGTTTGATGCTGAGCTGCATAGACAGCGTACCCTGATGGCCATTTACAGGTCCACTGATAGGGAGTGTGTTTCAATGATTAGGATGGCACGAGCACCCTTTTTTGCACTTTGTGACCTCTTTAGACATAGAGGGCTTGTACCAGAGAGTGGTGGTTGCAGTGTTGAGGAGCAAGTTGCTATGTTCCTGCATATTGTTGGGCACAAGGTTTAGGGTAGTCCATCAATCATTTAGGAGATCCATTGAGACAAGATATGTGCCGTTTCACCGGTGTTGTATGCTTGTTGGTGAGCTTAGGAATGAGTTGATCCAAGTTCTACTCATCCAAAGATCCTAGGAAGCCCTAGGTGGAACCCTTATTTCAAGGTAAATTTAACTATGAAG